>JAUPFR010000004.1:10564679-10892179 GCA_036925125.1 Oreortyx pictus
TTAAAATAAAACTTAAGAACTGAGCAAAAGGGGGGAAAGGAACAGTCCTTGAGCGAGAAATGCACTGGTAGTAAGGAGCACCCTGATAGTACTGCACTGGAACGAGCTGATGCCACAAAACTGAAGTCAGCAACCAGAAGCTGGAGCAACATCCCCAACTGCAGTGAGGAGAAAAGTATACAGAGAGGAAGACCCGCAGCCTTCTTGTTCTGAATCCACGACCACTGAGAAACACCATGCATGTTCACCTGAAGAAATTCAAGGCGGGTCTTAAGGAAATGACTTCTTGGAGTTAATTATAATAACCCATCCCAGTTCTCAGAAATGTAATGCATATGTATGCTTTATGCTCTTAAAAATGTATTCGTTTCCCCCTTCAGTGTGCAAGTTAGGTGGGGCTACCCCATTTGTACATGGCATGTGTGTGCAGTGCTGAATAAACATACCTTTTTTATTACCTAACTCTGGTGATAGACTTTGTTTCAGCAAGTCAATACTGTCTGTATCTGAAAGTAGTGTTGCCTGTCTATTTCTGTGAAAACTACAACAGATACAAAGAACGCAACAGTATTCCTCAGCTACAACACACTGTTTTTCAACATAGTCACCATAATTAACTATACACTATTACCAGAAATGAGCAAGCTTGTTGACATCATACCTGTAAAAATCTGCACCAGTGGAGGTCATCCATCATTTCCCAGCTGCTATGGTGGTGCTGTTGCTAGAAAAATGGTGTCTATACAGTCCATCTTTATCAGCCCTAACTGTTGGAAATCAGAATGTAGCAAATCTAAGCTCTGGAGTGAGTCTGGTAGGACTCAATATATTTCATGTTTTTCAAGTTGATAGAAGGGCCTGGAATTATCATGTTGCAATAGAAAGGTTTCCTTCTTCTCTCGACAGACTCCAGAAGTTAGAGCCTTAAGCTTAGTCAGCATCATAATGTAGTAGTCAGAGTTGATAATTTTATCAGTTTCCAATAAATCCAGGAGGGTCACCTTTTGCCTACCGCATAAGACAGTGCGCATTACTCAGTGAGGGCTGTGTCTTGAACTTTTTCTTTGATGTAGAATTTACACATTGCCCCTCCATGGACTGCTCATATTTGAGACATCACATCTTGGCATCAGTAGTGATGTGATCTAGGAAATGATCATCTTCAGTCTTATACTGGTTCAATAAGTCACAAAAAACTTTCATATAGTATTCTTTCCATTTCTATTTATTTCTATTTACGTGCCATTAACTTTTTAACATTCCAGCATCACCACCACTGTTTCCAACAGACTGAAGCCAATATTCAGCTCTTTTCCTTGTTCCCTGGTCATAATCCACCAATTTGTGCAGATGATTGTGTGGGGGAGACCACACAGACACTAGGGTTCAGTCAAGGAGTCAGAGAAAATAAGGAAAAATATGTTTGTTTGTTTGTTTGTTTGTTTGTTTGTTTGTTTTGTGAGCAGGGTCTCTTCTTTTACCTACAGACAGTACTTTTCCACTAACAGGTCATTGGTTAACTACACTGGTAAACAACAGTAAGAGTTTTGTGAATTCTTATCAGTATATGCCTATAATAAAGCAGTGCCCAACCGCATGGCTCCCAATGATGCTTCACCACATCCCTTGTTTATTCCCCCCTTGCTCATCTCTCCCAGAGCCTCATGGTGTCCTCACCAGCTACTGAACATGCCAAGCCCTAGGGCAGTATTCTCACAGTTGATCTGATAGTGACATTTCATGGTGTGACAGCTGTGTATAGCTGCCCAAAATGTGGCTATTCTTCCACATTGCTGTCCCCGCTGCTGAAACACCACCCACCACCTCAGTGTGCTCACATCCACTGTATGGTTTCTGTAATATTTCAGCAAGTATCAACTAATGTCAGTGGGTGCTCATTTTTCAGCATGCAGGAATTCTGTTCCACATCTATGCTTCAAGTACACTTCCGTATCTGATGCTATTCTGTCAGGCTGCTTCTCTGCTGCCGTTGGTCACACAGTAACCAAATGGAATGGAATACTGGTGGGAGGACTGAATTTCTACTGCCATATCACCTACATCTGTCTCTGACTTTTGGGCCGATTGAATGAAATAGAAGGTATTAGTTTCAGGGCAGACACCGTGTGTTCTATTCAGAGAAAGGAAAAAAAAAAAAAAAAGGAGGAAAAGCAACCTGTTTTCACTCAACTGTCCCCTTTTGTTTCGTGATATTGATACAACCACACCTACCATAGCTCATAGCTCAGCCATTGCAATCAGAAAAAGCTTACCCATCATGTTGTTTTTTCCTTTCAACGTGATGTAAAAATTGTAATGAAAACTGAATACTTCAGAAGAATTCTTGGTGGTTTGATCTCTCAGCTGTAAGAATACTGCTGCATTCTTGACATACATATTTCATTAACTGAAAGCATTAGATTTAAACCAGGAATATTTGACCTCTTACTGTCTGTTATGTAACGTAGTCTGTTTTGTAATTTAAGAGGTACTTTCACAGCTCAAGCTTTATTTTGTTGGTATGAACGATATTTGGCAGCTCATCTTTTTACTCAGTTACACTGTCACAGAACTGTTAATGATGTAGTAGACTTTAAGGTTCATAAAACATCTGCCAGGAATATGAATCCTCATCATTCACCTTCAGCTTCATTGAAATGTTTCCCTCTCCCATGCACAGATTGCCCCTCTCTCTATCTGAGAGAATGCCAAATTTTAGAGCACTTTCTCAACCCTTATCTTGAGCTTGGATCTCTGTAACTTAACCACCAATGCCTGACAATGTCAATGCCAATTTGATGGGTTGAACTGACAAGATGAAAGAAGATGTCGCCACTTTTAATAAATTAAATTGTGAAATTGAAAAATGAAATTTAGGAAATGTATAAAAAGGATTTTCTTATAAGTTCCTCTTAAAGCCCCTTTAGTTCAAGAATCACTTGAAAATTATATGATGCAATACAAGTATTGTATCAAATATAAAAAATACACTCATGTTTATTACAGAATATCAGTCCAGGCTCACTGTCAGTCCAGGCTCACTGTTGCCTAATCTCACAGATGAACAGCTTCATGAATTAGCTTTCATAACGTCTTTCTAGAACCCCTGAATTACAGCACTTTTTCAGTGATTATAAAACAAGAAGATACAAAACAAAATGGAAGCATGTGAAGCTGTCCTGGACCCGATGATGCTAGTATATGGTAGAAGATAGATGACAAAAAGCAGATGACGAGTAAATCAATAAATAAATAAATAGAAACAAAATAGAATAAATTAAAAAAAAAAAAACAAAACACCAAAACAAAACAAAAAGTAAAGAAAACTTCAGAATATTGACAATCTTTTTGAAAGACTTTTTTTTAACAATCACAAATCCTTACAATTTTTCTTTACATTGTGACTCATCAGCGTACATTCTGGAAAGTAAAAATCTGCCACAAAGCTTTCAGTTTTATCAAATACACTATTTTCTGAGAAAAAAAAAATAGCAAAAAATTCTCAGTCTAGCACAAATAAAACTTAAACCAAATTCTGCTCTCATGAACAATCCATCTATCATCAGTACCAACAAATTAATTATTGTTTCATTTTTACTGATTTCAATTTCCAGTCATAGAAGCTTATTATATAGCTTTATCAACCATGTTAAAGGTACTCTGTAGTTCCATACACAAGCTCTGCAGCTATTAATGTTATGATAAAAGAAAAAAAATCACGGACTGATTTTTCTTTCAAAAGTCATAGTAGAGAGTAAGGGAAAAACTTTTGCTAGACTTTTAAAAATTATTAAAAAAACTTAATAAATAAGAGATTGTACTTTTCAGGACTATTGATTTAGATAGTTGAATGTCTCCTACTTAACGTAAGAGTTTTTTCATTTTTGGTGAGTGATGAAATACAATGTTGTGTAAACACCACTTCTAATTTAGCTTGTAAATAGTGTGAGGAGTTTGATATTTTAGATTTAGAGGGACTTTCAGAATTAAAACACCTTGCCTTTCAAAATCATTAAAACATGATCTGATCTGACCTTGTTAATATTCATAATAATATTAAAACTGTATGCTTTCTATGGGCTTGGAGAGCCAATGTTTATTGTCTTTTAAAATTACACCAAATTTCCAGGTCACCTTCCAGTACACTGTCCACTTCATATCACAGATCCACAGCATTGTAGGGGTTGGAGGGAACCTCTAGATACCATCAAGTCCAACATCCTTACTAAAACAAGTTTCCTAGAATAGTCTCACAGGAAAATGTTCAGACTGGTCCTGAATATCCCCAAAAAAGGAGGCTCAAGAACTTCTCTGTGCAGCTTGTTACCCTGTTCTGTCACTCTCACAATAAAGCAGTTCTTCCCTATGCTCTTATGGAACCTTCTGTCCAGTTTCTGCCCCTTGCACCTTGACCAGTTGCAGTATGTCACCAAAAAGTGTCTTCCCTTGTCTACTTAGTACCTGCATTTTAGCTATTTATAAGCATTTGTGAGATCCTTTCTCATCCTTCTACAAGTTGAACAGTCTCAAGTGTCTCAGCTTTCCCTCATAAGAGAGATGCTCCAGACACCTATTTATTTTCGTGGCCCTCTGATGGACCCTTGCTAGAAAGTTTCTGTCTTTTTTGAACTGAGGAGGTCAGAAGTGGATGCAGTATTCCAGATGTGGGTTCATCAGGACAGAGTAGTTGAGGAGCATCACCTCCCTTGACCTCCAGGCCATGTTCTTTTAAATGCACCCAAGGATAACTTCAGTTTTGCTTCAGCAAATGTGTTTTTTCAGACCTGGAAGTTTCTGTTCTTCAGTTATTGTCATATGAAGCACTTCAAAACTATCAGAGGCATTGAGAGATAATTGAATTTTTGTAGCAATATTAAAACACAAGAAATGGCACAGACTGGTAAAGCATGTGTAGACACTGAAATAACTCCTTTGCTTAGATTTATTTTTCTATAGATAATTAGATTAACATTAAACCTGGTTATCTATTTGAAAGTGCCTGCATTTGAAGTAATACCACGTAGTTTTTTTTTAAATAATATACAAATTCACAAAGTCTTTACTTCTGAAAAGTCATTTTTCCTTATATATATTCTTGGACTAATGCTATGCCCCATGTGGCTTTAAACAGACCAATAGTGAGACATGATTAATAGCAATAACTCTAATAAACTATTTGTTTAGATGACATCACCATGCTAAATCTTCAGATTCTTCCATGGATTTAAGAAGTGAAGTTTGGTTCACACCATATAGAAGAAACATACAGTGAATTTTATTAGATTTTTGAGAAAACTTGAAAATCCCAGGGATCTCTGTGATGGCTTTCTTTCATTTATATCCACAACATTATAGAAATCATATGTAGTATAGTAGAGTGATGAGGATGATGTGCATTATCCTTGCATGCAGAAGGTATATTATGCAGTTAGAACTCAGTGCCACACTGAGAGGAAAACTGAGACAATAAATGCCACAAAGCATGTGAGCAGCAGGGAGGCATGCGAACAGTCCTGATAAAGTGCTCCAAAGTGAAAATCAAAGTAGATAAAGGCAGACATTGGTCTTGGCTTTTTAATCAGGTGCCTGGAGCAAAGCTGAGGCAGGAATGATAAATCTGTAGCTATGTTATGGCACAGAGGGAGCACTGTAGTCGATCAGGTCAATGTTTATGTTAACTGTGGTGGAAATCATTGAACATTCACCTTTCACCCTTGCAAATGAATCAGCAGGTTAGAAACTGTAGTTAATTTATGAAATAGCATGCGATCTCACTAACTACACAGATGGAAACTGAAAAGTAGGCAATTTGAAACAATTCCTGTTTCAAATTGGGTGTTGATACATATAAAGGTAATGTGAATGTGAGCTGGCATTTTGAAACATCCATTAAGAAGAAACTAACAGGCAATTAGGAGAAAAACACACAAATTTGGGCTGATAGTAGGTAAGCATAATGGTACTTCAAGCACTTAGATAAACGTCTGCAGTTTGAGGAGTTGAGTTCCTGGATCTGGCCACTGAGCTACATATATACAAGCCTGAAGTTTCTCATCTCTAAATAAGTTTTCATGAAACTATAATAAAGCAAACAGAAAACACACTTATTTTCAAATCATTTTCAACAGATCAGAGCAATTATTTTGTAGAGTCACAGCAAGCACCTGAAGAGTACTTGTCAGATGGATACATGCAAGTGCCCATCAGAAGACCTGGTAAATGTCTGTTCTGTGTGAGCTCAGAACTTCCTCAGCTTCCCAGCTGTGTGGAACAGACACAGGCATACTCTAACTGCAGAAGCTGCTGTTCCCTCCTCTGATGGATTGTAAAGAGCACAAGACAGTGACCCATAGGATTCCCTGAGTCACACTCACTAGCACTCTGTGAGTGCTGTCTGCTGGCTTCTTCCAAAAAACCCCAGGAGACATTGCTCCAATCAATCACTTAGAAGGACTTTCTCATTGCCAAAAGACAAACAAATTTCCTCAGGGCCAAGAACATGCAGTTTCAAATTATGTCTGTCCTCTTTGGAAATAGCTCATTTCCCTGCAGAGCTGGGGGAGAGCATTCTATCTCTGTGCTCTGTCCCCGAGGTAAGCAACTCCACCCTCCTACACAGAGAAACATAATATTCAGCTAAAGATTCTGGATGGCATCACAGTAATATTTTGATTTGTTTTGCTTTGTTTCTTCATATTCTGTTACAATGCCTATGTTTAAAGCCAGACCTCTCTGACAGTTTCCAAACTGGGAATCCTTGCTTTCACAACTGTGGTGTTGTTTGTCCTCAGCTGTGAAGATTTCCAGATTTCCAGATTTCCTCAGAAAGAGCACTTTCATTCCCTTCTGCATGTCTTTTAAAAGACCACCTACAGTGTTTAGATGAGAGTGAATGTCTACTACGAACAAGTACTACATCTACGACTAGTAAAAATGGCATGAATATCATGCAGGAGGCAAAGAATAAAGATGGATTTATATTTATACTAAGAAAATTTTCCAAGATGGAAAGAGAAATCTGCATAATTTATTAAAATATTATCTTTTCTGGATTGTCCTCCTCTCACTTTTATATACAACTCATTAGCATATAAGCTAAAAAGCAACACGATAATTAATATTGATGGAAGAAGCTGAGCAAGGTTGAAGTTGATATATAGATTACTTCAACTCATTTTACATACTCATTATTTTTTTCTCATCTCTGACTAGAATTGAGGTTACTTTTATCTCTCATATTCAGACTGTGTAGGAAAACACTTAAACAGGAGGAGGAAAGTATCGGTTGATTATATCCACTGCTGGTTACGTAAAGGGAGTATGTAACAAATTCAGTTTGGAGACATAATTTGTAAAAAAGTTAGTTAACAGTACGGTTTTTGACTGAACCTAAACATTCAGAAAAAATCTCACAACAAAATGGCTCAGTTATATTCAGAGATAAGTAAAATCGAACATATAACAAAGCACTGAAACATTTATATATTTTATAAAAATAAAGTAAAAAAGCTGTTGAGTACATAGGAATAGGTTTTCACTCAATTAACAGGTCATTGTGTAAACTGCAAATATTATGATCCTGCCAGATGTAACTTAATGATCCACAGGTTATTAAAGACAGGAAATGCCATGTCCTCATTTTACAGATACAGACTGATGTGCTGTAGTGTTTTACAAATTTTGAGTCCAAGAGTATAATAGCTGCAACAACCTTGTACGAGTTTCCATTAGAATGGGTGGATAAAAAATATTCACAGGTTAAGGAATTCACCTCATTAAAGGGGCTAAATGCAACAGCTACCAGAAGGAAGACTTAGAGGGTTGAAGGGCCTCATATGAGGAAATAAATTCTAATTAGTACTTATTTATGTTACACGGTTTGGTTTCCATAATCACATGGTGATTGATGGAGAAAGCATAATTTGTAGAAAACAGATTTACTATCATTTTATTTTCAAAGTTTATTGTTTGTAAGATTCATTTTGTCTTAAAATAATTAGCATTATGGCATTTACCTTTTTTTCTGATTCTTTTATCTGAATGATTAGTAGACCTGCATAAGAGATTCAGCTGATAGATTAAACCTTGTGTGCTTCAGGCAATGAAGCAGAAACTGAAGGTTGGAAGGAACAGCTTCTCTTGCATTCCAAGGATATCTTATCAGGTGAATGTATAGTGACAATCACAATATAGCTATGTGCTTTAACTTAGCAGTAGTATAATAGAAATTCTTTACTATATTGACAACAGAGATCATCAAAGGATTACTTCCACTGTGAGCAGTGAGCAGTAAAGTTCATAGAAGATGAATAGGTCACCTAGGCTGGTATTGAGATCTGTATGCTTGTTCTGCTCTAAGGGAGTTTTATGTTCTCAGTTTTGAAATGAAGCACATATCTAATTGATTTTTATTTTTCTCCTTTAGACAACTGTCTTCCTTCCTACCTCCAGTTTTTTTTTCTTTATGAGTTTTATTAAAATAAATACCTAACATTAATACAGAAACTAAGTTACAAGTTTAAAATATACAGCAGTCAGGAAATTAAAATGTTAATATATTCATGAACAGCCTAATTATAGTGTAACCCATATACTTTACTATCTGCTGGAAAGCATTTTTCGGTATGACCAGTAACACACATACACACACACACTCAAAATCTTAAGTGATCATGATAATATTTCCATGGTGATTTTAATGCTGTAATTTCTTGAACCATGTGATGTGATTTCTCACACAAAAATCACAGTATATCTGATTTCCTAACAGCTGTAAAATGACATAGTTGCACTGAAATTATTGAACTTATCTTGACCCACATGAATTAAATCTGTACTTTAGTGTAATTGGTAACTGCGCTTTCTTTCCCTGTTCACCAAAGCAGCTCTGGAAACGTGTACTCATCTTGAGCATACACACACAAAAAATGTTCTCATTAATTCGTAAGTAGGTGAAAATGTTAGAAGATTAGGGTCCAAAGTATGACAATCTTAAAAATGTTCATGGCATTTATCTTCACTCCAGGAATGAAATCATAAGCTATGGATCAAAAAGTGTGTGGAAGTCCTAATATCTGTATTTGCAATTTAGCAGATTAAAACTATGTTTCTCAAATATATTTTTAGAATGTCACTACTCAGTACTGGTATTGTGGTCAACAAAAAGAAACCTCAACAGGATATAAGCAGTGAAAATGAGATTCCTGCGGTGAACCAGCCCCAGAATAATGCAGGGTTTGGCTGGACCTCAAGATCTGAGATAATCCACACTGAATTAGGAGTTTAGTTTGGATTCCGCATATTCAATTTTTCCAATCGATCTGGGTTGATCTTTGACATCAAGCAACCTCTGTAATTTTTCTGGAAAGCATTTTTAAATAATAAAAATAAAAATAAATAAAAATAAAACAATTCATAGTATTCACAGAACAATTTGAAAAGGGGTCTTTGTCCAGAAATCTATGTTTCATGACAGGAGTTTATTTTTACTAACATTTTTTTAAACACAAAACTCATTTAAAGATGACTGAAGTTAAGTTCTGTTCTTAAGAAAAAGTTCTTTATAAAGGTTTGTAAAGCGTTATGTCATACTTCACTCACCTAGAAGATACAAGTGATGCAGACCATGATATCTCCAGTATCATTTTCCTCTCATGCAAGACCAGACTCCATTCTTCCTTCGCCTTCTCATGTTTGTGATGAAATAAATTGCCATGAAACATACTAATTATTGCCGTATACTTTTATGAACAGCATAGTAGTTCAGTGGAAATCAGTTAAAACATTCATTCATTTGCTATACAGCCAAATGACAAAGAATTCATCTCTGTATAGTGATTCGGTGTGAAATTTATGCATTACATTTCTCATACACCTAAACTCTTCTTGGACTTGTTTAAAGCAGATTATTGTTTTGAACCTGTTCAAGAAATAAAGTAACTGTGTTAATAACTACTGTCAGCAAAATAAAATTGACTCAACGCTGTTTATCTACATGAGTATGTTATAAGGATGATACCTGCAAGTACTTGAGTAGAAAAAAACAAACCAAAACAAACAAACAAACAAAAAGCAAACCACCACCACCAACAAAAAAGAGTAATCCAAAAACTTTAAAGACACTACTTAAACATTCTAAAGACACTAATCAGACTTCATAAGTATAAAAATGGCAGTCTATATGTGAAATTTGTTTAGAGCTTATTCAAATAACCTTTGAGTTTCTGTCAGAGACTCCATTTTGTGCTCCAAAAAGAAGATACATTTACAGCTTAGGTCTTGCAAAGCCTTTTATTCATTGTTTCAGAGATAATAGCTACAGTGAAGAAACTGTAACCCCTTTTTTCCAAAGTTAAATGGATTCTCGGAGTCTATACTGAAAATGAAATGGTGTATTCCAAATCTCAGGATGAAATATTTGTTGTTTATTAGTTATTATTATTATATTATAATTTATACTTCTTATTAATGGAAGCAAGAAAGTAGAATCTTTTGCTCTGGAAAGTATTTGCACACATCTGCACTCACATATCTACAGAATATGTCATAAATTTTATATGCTTTTCCCTTTCTTGGCAGAAAAGGTTGGGGTGAAAGTATCTTGCTTACATGTGTTAGCTTTTACTCTATCTAAATTCAGTTTTTATTGTTAATTGAATAAATACATTCACTACATTTTCTACCAGACATTTGATTCACCATTCTTGCTAACCATATGCACTACACACATGCAAAACAGCAACAAAAACATCACCACAAAGAAAAAACTTCTTAGTTTCTTTGAGTGAAAAATGGGTAAACTGAAAAAATTATTAATCATCACTTAGAATGATAAATTATTAATATTGATTCTTTGTAATTATTTTTACTTTGGAATAATTGTAGGGGAGATTCAGCTATTAGTATCAGAAATTAATTAAATTCATACATTGTTCCTTTAATTTACTAAACAGAAACAAGTTCAAATGCCTTATACAAGGCAAGAGTTGAAAGGATTCAGAAGTTTTGAAGGAAAAATAATATATCTACTTAATATGAACAAAAATAGAATTGTGTCATGGTTTTATGACTTTTTATTATTATTATTGATATTCCACACCATAACATCATGTGAGGCACTGGGAGTTAAAGAGTTAATGCTCCAGTTCCACAGACTGCTGAATTTCTGGGTTCCTGGTTCTCAGAAGAGTAGAACTACATACACCAGAGGACCTTGCATTCCAGTTTTCCACTCAGAGGGAAAAATAAAACTGAACACAAGTCCGAAGACTTATCTGTTTTGCTGGTCATCTCAGCAGTGGAGCTTTCCTAGCCATCTTGCCTTCAGCTTTAGTATAAGATCTTTGGTTTTGGACATTCTCTCATACTATTTGATTTATTAGTTTCAGTTCCAATTTTATTGTGTTATATTGCATTATTTTGCATTCCAATATCTTATTTAGTAAATTAGTTTTCCTCCTCAGATTCTTTTTTGTTGTGATGAAATAAATTGCCATGAAACATACTAATTATTGCCATATACTTTTATGGGACACTGTTTTGTTTTTAGGTTCACCTCCCTACCTTCTCCCTTCTCCCCCTTATCCTTTCCCAGGGCGTGGGTTTGTAGTCCCCCACCCCATTAGTCATGGAATGAGGTCACATCAGCCTATGAACTGTTGACACATTGCAAATTTACCCTGAAAACAACAACAACGAAATTGCAATCATTTGCAAAAATAATAATAATTTTAACTGTAAGTATAGATGGAAATAATGCGTAAATGGCACATGCATACAAACTTACAGAAACGGTATTAGAAGATTACTTTTTTCTTTTTTTTTTTTTTGATGAGAGTTCACAGTGTTTTTCACCAGACAGGGATTAATTTTAGTGCTTTGTCTCTCCAAGAAAACCTTAAATTAAATGAAAATTAATATATTTATATTTTTTTTTTATTTTTTTTCTCATTACCTACCTGAAAGTCTCACTTGATCACTGACTTCAATTCAGTTTGCATTGTGTGATATGTATCCGGCAGAGTAAACGTTTTTTTACTCATCTATTTATTTTAGGACCACAAGGAACTATGGCAGTTATCTGTTTCGTTCCCAGTGTAATGCAGTCTCATTCTCTAAATTCTCTGTTAAAACCCAGTCCGAGCTATAGCTCAACTAGTCTTGACTTAACACTACCCATAATGTTTCCATAAGAGCTCTAACAGTTAATAGCTAGGAGTGTTTCTCATCTGCACCTTACTTATTACCATTATCTACCTCACAGTCCTTACTGGGAATATTTCTGCAGAGTGTACTGCGATTACTTGCAAGAATACAATGCAAACTCATGAAGTGAGATTTTGTCAATTACAAAAACCCCATAATTGCACAGGATTTGACCATAGACCTATAATAACAAATCTGATAGGACCAAGTTTATTTTATACAGTAGATTTAATACTTCAGGATGTATAAACAGTATTCACTCCTGTGAATTTCCTTTGTACACGCGAGAAGATTTTCCTATGAACTTACAAATAAATGTATTAGGTTTTGTATCCTCATGGAATAAAAGTTTTTTTTTTTTTTTACCTTCCTCTTGGATATTCCAATCAGTGAAGTAGCAGGGACATTTGAGCCCCATATAAAGTTTAATCAATTAAAATTAATTGCTTTTATTTTGTAATATGACTTCATTTCTAGTGGGAGAGTAATCCTATTTATTTACTTTTCTTCTTTAATTTACTTGCACTATGTTACGATGATTATTGAGGTTCTTTCTTTAACCCAGAAAAGAGCACATCCTCCTCTGTTGGACACACAGATGCTGGGAGTTAGGCACAGAGTTCGCATCCTCTATTAATATTCTGTCATCAAAAGAATAAGTAGTCCAATGCAACACTTTCTTAGAAAATTCTGTAGCTGACTAAAAGCATGTTGTAGTTGTTGTAACTATTTCAAGAGAAAGTTTTAATATTAATGAGTAATATTTAAGATTTTTTTCCCTCTCATTCTCAGCTAATACAAATATATGGTAACATCCATGCAATGTTCCCTAAATTATTAATATCTTACCGTTTTATAAAGGATGCAATTGATAACAAACATCAGAAATATGATTTTGAAAAGCCATTTTAATCTCATTTGGAATTATAAAAATTAAAAGTCATGATTCTTTGTGTATTTTGTGTCATCATCATAGGTTGAAGTAAGAGTGGTCTGCAAATCCTCACTTTTCTGTGCTGACTATATTTGTAAAAACACTATATGCTTACCCTCAATAAATTTGATAATATTAGAAAGTTTAATGCTAATATTGTTTCTAGATTTCCATTGCAAACTATATTTTAATTCAGATCCAACATATGCCTTCCTAGGATGTTAAAACTATAATTAATTAGGTTGTGACAAAAGATTCATGTCATGCATTTCATACACCACAAACACCAGTGTGTTTTATTCCAGTTGTATCAGGAGGAAGCAGCTAGTGTATACTGACACGTTTTGTCTTGCAGGCTGGATATCCTTCTGGTCAGTGTGCTGGTACCATAGATAGTCTTGTTATTCATCCCCAGACACAATTTTTGTTAACATTCACAACCCTCTGTTCCTAGTCTGCCAGCGGCTGAACTCATTGGAGAAATAAATTATCCTACCCCTCAGGGACAGCAACAAGACACCTGTCACTTGTCAAAGAACCAGCACTAGTGTGATGGTACCTAATACACCACCATCCGACCTGCAGGCAAAGTGGCTTTTATGAAAGTGTAGCCACAGATAGATGTGATGGAAAATAGGTGAGGATGTAAAGGATTTAGATAAATGAGATCACATACAATTAGCAGCAAATTGTGCTGGCAATACATTTTTTAAAGAAAGCTTTTAAAGCAACAGTGACTTTCATTTTTCCTTACTGAGTTGCAAAAGTAAGGCACTCAGAGAACAGTCTGTGTTTTATATTTCCATTAAAATCACAGCTTACCTTTTGCAAGTCAACCCTATATTATTTAATTCAAGGCTGATGTTCATTTATTTTGTGTGGGGTTTTTTGGTTTTGGTTTTTTTTTTTTTTTCAGCCAACTGTAAACAATGAATCAAGGCCATGGCGCTCTGAAAGTAGTTGTTTTTTATCAGTTTTTGCAATTAATCAAATTCAGAAGATTAGCAGCCACAGGAGTTATAATGACTGTACTATATTCTATTGGCATTATGTGGAGACAGTTTCCACAAGTGCCTCTTCAAATTCAGCTCCATTTGTACTCCACATTAATAATGACTTCAATTGACTGAAACCAGCAAAAGAAATATCCAATTAAATATCATTACATGACTTCAGTTAAATGCTGGCTTTGAAAATCTTTCAGAAGATATTAAGTTTCAATGAGTTTACTGCAACATACTGTGACTCAATGTTTAATTCTTAAAGACGCACAGTTGTTTTAAATCAGTAGCCTGTGCATTTACAGATTAATTACAAGATTTTAGATTCTCTGTTGTTTCCATGAAAAAGAGGAAAGTTAATGTGACCATGAATGCCAGAGCATTAAAAAAAGTAAAAATCTTGAAAACAGATTAATTGTAGAGCAGCCTGTCTGTATCACAGCTTCTGGAAGAGAGAATATGTGAAACAAAGCTCTTAATTTTAACTTAGACATGTTGAAGTTACCATCCATGTCGTACAAACACAACAGCATAATACAAAATGGTATAGCATATCCCAAAATAATAAATATCTGCCTGAACAAACATCAAAAATTTACTTGATCTTTAATTCTAACACAGAAAAAAAAAAAAAAAAAGAAGCAAATCTGATTATCTGACATTGGCTCTAAACTGAAAAACAATGTGCCATTAAAAGCAAAATAAAGGAGAACAGAGATATGCAATAAAGCTGAAATATGTTTTGGGTAACCAAAATGGAGAAGCAATAACATTAAAGAGCAAGGCAATCAACAGTGTCTTCTAATTAAAGGAAAATGTAATTAGGAACAGAGAAAAAACTATTTTAAATCTCTCAGATATGTTAATAAATTATCAAAATCAGTAGATTCAATAAATCTGACTCTAGGAAAGACGATTAATATGAACATGAACAGCCTGTAAATTTGCAAAAAATAAATGAAACAGAAAATAACAACATGCTGCAGATCTCATTCAATTTTAGATCTTAGATCTTACTCCTTCTCTACTATTATTCCATCTATTTCACAGAGATAGAAGCTGTCTCAAAGAGCTTTAAATCAAAGAGCAGAAAGGAAATGAAAACAGATGAGTTTATATATATTTTTATGTTTAGCTTAAGTACCAATTGTCCTCAGCTACTCCTCAACACTACTTTTGAATTAGTTGAGAAAATGTACTTGTCAAGTTGGAAATTAGCCTTTCCAATGAAGATTGATAAAAATCAGTGAAGACAGTTTATTATTTCATTAGAAGAGATTTTGGGGGTAAATAAAAAAAAATTAATTTCATGAGAAGCTGGCAGAAAATCGAATATCAGACAAAAGGATCAATTCTGAAAACCTCAGGCAATGCCACATGTACTTTGCAATTTGCTTCTATTTTGGCTATAGCTCTCTAAACTGAAATTTTCTGAATTTCTCAGATTTGTAAATAATTATTGTATATAGATTTAGATTATTTTTTTTACTATTCAAAGTGTACAAAATGTGTTGCATTTGCACTTATTTTTCTCCTCAGTTTGATTTTATCCATTATTATCCATATATTTAAGAACAGGGTGTATATATTCCATGGACTAAAATGTTAGTGAAAAAAAGTCTGTCTACTCAGTTTTAGGCATTTTTATAGGGAAGTGTAACATCAGTCCTTCATGGATGTCCTGGCTTCCAGCTGATTTCTAACTGACATTAAAAGTGACCTTTAGAAGGTCAAATAGTTTGGTTCCTTGTTTCCATATAAAATGTCACTTTCCCAGCATGATACCTCAGCAGTTGCAATCATATTAATCACTGAGCTTTCCCTTTCACAAAAAGACAAACTCCTCAATTCCAGAACTCAATTTGTTTTGCCTAGAAAACGCCAGCTTTGCAAGTCACCTGGCCCACTCTGTTCCTGAATATGGGCACTGAAAGTGAGTCAGAACTGCTTGGACTCTGAGCTTCTGAATGAGTACTGACAGTTTATTTGCTTTGCATCGCATAGGCTTTTCCTTCAGCATAATTTTATTCCAACTCCATAGGTTTTTTCCAACACATATGATTTTACATTCACTGAAAATTCCAGATGGGTGTTTTGTTTTGTTTTTTACAGAACAAATGTACAAATTGCCTTCAATTTGGTTTCATGAGCTTTGTAGAGAGCAAAATGCTACACTTCCATCAGATCAGAAAGGGAGTGGTGTGTTAGCTTATGGTATTCTGTTTTACATTTACATGTGACTACAAGATAGGTTCCAAATACTATGCTTGTTTATGCATCTTTACAACAACATACCTTTGAAAGTGATCCTGGGATGCGTGAGAAGAGAGAACTACCAAGGGAGGCTAGTAAGGGGCACTAGCTCAGTGAAAAGTTCTCTGGATCAGAAGATCAGTTCAGCCTACTTTAGTATCTCCTACAAATACAAAATAAGTTTTGCATATATACATGCAGCTCCAATAGCTACTGCTAGCTGAAATTTACTGGATTCTGGGTCGATCTTCTACCAGCAATAGGAAATGGTAAAGAGGAAATAATACCTGTAAAGGTATAAGCAAGAGAGTGTTTACAGGACTGTTCATAGACTGCCTTTAAATTTCAAATAGGATTTAAGCAGCATTTTCATCAGTTACAATCTACATGAATTCACATGCCCTGAAATCCCCTGTGAGTGCCTGATTAATATTTCAAACAAACACATTTACAGGGAAAAAAAAAATCCAGAATGTTATGGTTTGTTGCCTTTTCTCTCAATTCAGGAAAAAGCTTCAAGAATAATTCCCTCTACAAACCCTTTAACAAAGCAAAAAAAAAAAAAAAAAAAAGTGTCAGTGCCATTGCAGACAGTGTCATTCTTATGCTGTCCCCTGCATAATGTTCTGATTACTCAGGATTATGCATTTTGGAGGTCATATAAGTTTGTCTCTGTCATCAACTTGATATTTATTTGGCCAACAGCTAAATTCAGGTTGTTATATCCAGAAAGTTTAAAGTGTGTCTTACATTGAAGGTAGGGTCCATACTGAACACCTTAACATTTGATTATTTCAATTCAATTAAAAACCATTGAAAATGACATTAAAAACCACATTACTAAATCTTACTAGACTCAAAATTAATACTTGCTTCTTTTATCTCCTTTGTGGAACATGGCTGGCCTCAAGTGATTGGCGCAATGAAAATCATCTAGACTTCTTCCAGGCAAAACTGTTTTTTTATACTTCTTATAGCTTTGATTAAGGAAAACACTTTTATTCTGTGAAATACTGAAACACATCAAGTGTCTGTAGGTTCAAGCTTATCTGTCATCTCAGTGTCATTTCATTCAATGAACTACTTTAGTAGTGCATCGCAACTTAATGTCCTTCATCACATTTACTTAACAGAAAAATAATAGTATTTTTTTCCCATTATTAATTAAGAAAAATCACAAATTCTAATTTATGAGTGTTAAGTTTTACTGACATCATTTGTGAATTTTCCTTGTGGAAGTGATGCCCATGTGTTTTCTTCCGCTATTTGTTTGTTGCACTGAATTTTCTGCAGAAAATATTTCCTTCAGAAACAGTTATAATGATAAAATATCACCCTTATTTTGTTTTTGCCTGTAGCTGTGAATGTAAAGTTTAATTTATCTTCCAGGTCTGCAAAATAGGAAAAAGGAAAAGAAAAAAAAGAAAAGAAAAAAATAAATAAAAGAAGAAAAAAAGAGGAAAGAAAGTGCATTTTTAAAAATTCAGAAGATCAACATAGTCAGTACAAGCCTCTCTTACTGACTGATCTCCCTAAATAACAAAGAAAATTTAATCTAAAATTCCATTTTACACTGTGCACTAGCAAGAAAAGGTTTAGTCAGTGTGAGCACGGGATGGTAATAACAGAAGAATGAAAAATATGTGCCTTTTTTATTTTTTCCTTAAAAAAGCAAAAAATACCTACAAGCTAACAAAAAACATTCTGGTCTGCAACAAAGATACAAGCATGATGGATTATGTCATGTTGATAAAATCAGCATGGAATCAAAAATCTCATTTGTCAAATCTAGTTGAAGAACTAGTTGAACAAATTATCTATGTACTATGTTTATACCAATGAATTTTTCAAAGATTACAGAGCTTTTTATCCTTTTGATTCTTGAGCGTAATCAAATAATAAGAAATACATTAGTACTAGTTTGGAAAAGCTAATAAACATAGGTGAAATTTGTTGCGGGATATTTAACTGATTTAAATTGATTTATCATACTCTTAGATTTCTTTTAGATGCAATTCTAATTTGACTTGACACATTCATACCCAGTCTAAGAAAAAATGAACTGTTAAAAATTTTCCTTTAAGTGAACTTGAAGACGAAATAGAATTATATATTTTCAGAAAGTATATTGGAAATTCCTTGCTTTTTATTGAGACAAACTCAGAGATTAAGCTAAAATGCACTTCCTTAGGATTCTGAACTCCAACCTGTCCAGTTGGAAAATCAAGACAAAAGTTCTAGATGCACTGGAGTCAACTGAACATCTGTCTGTCTTTGTGGAACCTACTCAGTCAGTGCAAATCATTGCTTAATCACCACTGAGATAAACAGAGTTTTTGTTGTTGTTGTTTGTCAGAAATAAACTTCAGTTTCTCATTTTCTAAGTTAAAGTATCCTTTGGTAAAAGGAAAAAGGAGAGAGAATGTGGGTTATAAAGGAGAGTCGTATAATGAAAAAACAGAATTTGGACTCAAAAGTTGAAAGATTTATGAGCAAATACAAGAGAAAATTCAAAATATTGCAGTGCTTTTCATTAAAAAAAAAAGTGTGAATGAATTATATATTGTGTAAATGACCAAAGCATAGAACATGTAATCTGTACTATGATTTATTAGGCTTTTTTTCCTATAACGCAGCACTTCTTTGTTATATCTGAGTGGTGTACAAATGCAAGGTGCAATAAAGTCAGTTGGGGAAAAAGAGGGGAAAAAGCACAATACTTTTGTCACTTTAAAATATACTGAATCACTACTTTGCAAAGCAAGATGTTACTGAAGCAACACATATAATTGATATATTTTGTCCCTAGGACAGCAGATATGAATGTGCACTAAAAAATAATAGGGCAGCTATTTTTAGCAGGATTTTTTTTCTGCAATTTAATAAAACATGCAAGCTTTTCCCAGGAGGACCTCAATGTCTTATGTCACAAGTGCCAATCTAGGACAGAGACAATTTTTTTTTTATGATCATATTCTTACATCTGCACTGAATGTCCTCTGAAAATTTTAATAGTGTTTCAAGGGGAAAGCATACATTATATTAAATTGACATATTTTCTCCAGGTGTTTTTGAATTTCTTATGTCAAGAGCATTATTCAGTTCTATTTAATGATCCTCTCCTTTCTGGAAAAGGACATATACAAAAGAATTTATATGTAAATTTCTTCTTTTTCAACCAGATGACTTACATCACTAATTAGCAAAGGCACGTAATGTGAAGTATTACATTTATTTTGTAACTTAATTGACACAGACTTTTCTGTAGGTCCATATGCACACAGCAACCTGAAGCAGTGGTCCCAGGCACTTATGTGGAAGTTTTCATTTCGAAAGATTCAAGCGAAACTGAGATCTGCCTGTATGCTTTTGAGAATTGCTCTGTTCTCAAAAGGTGTCATAAAAACGTCAGCAGATTTAGTATGGAACCTGTTTTTTATTATTTTTGAACTAACTATTCGGAAAACATATATGTATTTATCCCATTACATATCAAAACTTCCTCTATCTAAGTACTCTATTATAATTAAAAACAAAAAAATTCAAATATGTTATCCCAGTATGTTAGACAAGAATTGGTAAAGACCGTGTTCCTGTATTTCACAGATACTAACAAATGCTACATCAAGTTGTGCTGATGTGGCCATCCAATTGTCATTATATTTTCAGATTACCTGAACTGTGACACTATGAACTATGTGATCTAAATAATTTCTGTTTAGCTATGAAATTGAATCAACTTCTGATTTCCATATGGAGGCATGAATTCAGCCTGGCAGAAATGGTTCTCAGGGTCCTGATGGACACCACATTAAAAAAAAGCCAGCAATGTGTTGTGTCCTTGTTGCAAAGAAGGGTGATGATATCATGTAAATGCTGAGTCCAGTAGCACAAAGATGATAAAGGGCCTGGACCATAGACCTGGGTCTGTTCAGCCTTGAGAAAAGAAGTCTGAGAGGGGACCTTATAAATGCTTACAAATATCTTAAGTGTGGGATTCAAAGAGGCACGGCCAACCTCTTTTCAGTGGTCTATGGGGACAGGACAAGAGGAAATGGCCACAAACTGCAGTATGGGAAGTTTTACATCGATGTGAAAAGGAACTTCTTCACAGTGAGGGTGACAGAGCACTGGAACAGGCTGCCTGGGGAGGTTGTGGATTCTCCTTCTCTGGAGACATTAAAGACATTATTGGATGACAACCTGGGCAGCCTTGCTGCAGGGAGACTGCTTTGGCAGGGGAGTTGGACTTTATTTCTGGAAGTCATTTCCAACCCCTACCATTCTGTGGTTCTGTGATAGTTCAAGGTGTGCAACTGGCTGTATACTGGGGATTCACATTTCTTGGGAGACATTAAAAAACAGAATTTACTAGAGCGGTTCTGGGTCTTTAGTCTGCACTACCATGCTGAAAAGAACAGAAAATCACCTGTCCTGCTCAGAGGTGCTCTATGGGTATGGTTTATCTGAACCCCCGTACCAAGGTCCTAATGTGTTCTGTTCCAAAATTGTTTTACAATCTGCACTTTTGTTTTTTTTCTCCTTTTAAAATTTTTGAGATCTTCCTTATCCATGTCTGTAACATTCATTTGTACATTGCAGTAACAATTATACAAGAATATTTCTGATGTAGAGTGAGTGAATATGCAAGGAAAGCTAACATTCTTTATATTTAAGACTCCAAGAAGATGAATGACTGAAATGTCTCCAAAGAAACCATAGCAAAATACAGGATTACAAACCTTCCTTGAATATGAATAAAACTTGGAATATTCAGCATTGCTGAAACAGAAAACAAAACCTCTTTTCAAACATCCTTAAATAGGAGACTTTTTGAAAATATATAAACATCTTCAAATGCAAAAGAAATCAGACTTAAGTGAGGAATATTCTTCCTGATTCACACAGGCACTGTACATTTACTTATACGTGTATATATATAACGATTTCTGCAAAACTTAAGAAAAATAATTATTATATTTGTAGATTTATAGATGTGCCTGCTGTTTTTATTTCAATTTTAGTTTAAGAAAATATAAAGAGGATGTATTAAGAATTATTTAGTAAAACTAAGAAAAAATGTATTTGACTAGATAGTCAACTCATTACATCTTCTCCTTAAGAGAGCATTCTCTGTTCTGTTTTGAAAATTAGAAATAAAAAATATATTTGCCTCTCTGACCAAATATCAGTGTTGATCACAGGATAAAGAAATTCTATACATGTTAAGATATCAGAGATAAAGGCTCTGTCTATCGCAGAAAGAATTCCATCATTTGATCTGCTATTCAAACAAGATGGAATGAGTTATATGCAGATTTCTGAGATTAATTCAGAACTTCTTGGACTTTTAGCATTGAACTTAGACCATTACCATGATTTTAAACAGAGTTCTTATGTGTGAATAATCTGCACCATATGTTGAGTATAAAAATCTAAGTGGAAAAAAATCTAACCTGGACACAGAAGTATTACTTTTACTGGTGTCTTTTATGAACAGATGCTCAGAAATAAAATTCAATTCCTGGAATAAAACCTATATTCAGACAGAATCTAAGGATCAATAAACTTGTATTGTTCTCACACATCCTAAACCTTCAAAAGACTGAGTAAGAGAAAAATCCTTATGATCTTTGGCTAAATTACATGGGAAATAATGCCGCTTCAATTTTAAGAAATAATTATGAAAATACAGAAATGTTATAATGATGGTGTTTTAAAAAAATAGAGGGAACTTAGAATAGCATAACAGAAGAAAAGATCAACAAAAAATTGGTTGAATTATGTGTCCTAATATTTATTATTAAGTGTATCATAGCTGACCAGGTATTTTTTCAACTCGTACAGCCCCAAGGGTGTAGTGAATTTCTGCAACACTCAGACATTTCCACATGAGAAATTGAGCACACAGTCAATTTAAAAAAAGAAAAAAGGAAAGGGGGAAGGGGAAAGAGGCAAGAGGTGGGAAAGGTACAGGAGAGGAAGGGCAAAGAAAAGGAGTGAAGGGGAGGGAAAGAGGAGGGAAAGAGGAGAGAAAGTATAGGGAAGGGAAACACAGGAAAGATGTGGAGCCTTTGGAGAGTGTCCAGAGAAGGGCCATGAAGATGATCCAAGGGCTGGAGCACCTCTCCTACAAAAATAGGCTGAAGGAATTGTACTTGTTCAGACTGAAAAAGAGAAAGCTGTGAGGAGACCTCAGCATCCTTCCAGTACTTAAAAGGAGTTTATAAACATGAGAGAAATCAATGTTTCATGTGGGAGAATAGCTTTAAATTAAAGGAAGAGATTAGATTAGATTTCAGGGAGAAGACTTACTGAGAGAGTGGGTAGGTGCTGGAGCAGGCTGCCCAGAGAGGCTGTAGTTGCCCTATCCCTGGAGGTGTTTAAGGCCAGGTTGATGGCACCCTGTGCAATCTTTTCTAGTCCTTGATCTAGCAGCTGGCAACCCTGCCTGTGGCAGGAGACTTGGAACATGGTGATCTTTGAGGTTTCTTCCAACCCAAGCCAATCTATGACTACACCCTTTAGAACTGAAATTTTATAGACTTTTTTTTTTTCCAATATGTGTGCCTGACACGAATATGAAACGATTTATGCACTGAGTACGTGAAATGTCTCTGATAGAACTTAAATTAATCTATTTTCTTTTTGTATCATGGCAATTCCTAAACTTTTAGGATCCAGAAATTTAAAGACCCTACAGAAGTCATTTAAATTTCACTTCTTCTTACCTGTAGTGCTTCTTGTTTCCTCTCCCCAGAGTCAGACAACCTTAAAAGCTCTTAGGTTATTTTTATGCTAATAAAAATTGTATTCAAAAACATATTTATATGCTTAATGAGTAGCAAACAAATGGAGGAGAAGTTGATTACAGTGGATTTAAAATGCACGTTTGCACATAGCAAGAAAAAGCATTTGTTGGATATGCTTGGAGTTTTGTTGTTGTTGTTTTTGTTTTTTATTTTACAAATATGGTGTTTTTTGATAAATACTTCCAGTATTAACCTTTAATTTCATTTACTTGCTGGACGGTGTATTCACATAGCTTATAACTAAATCATTAAATTTTACAAATTTCAGACAATAGACAGTTCAGAGAATTTTAAGAACATTTTTTTACGGTAAATTTTCCTCTAATAGATACCTACAGAAATTGATGTCCTACTGTACACTTTTTGGAGGACCTTAAGGAAGTCAGTATTTTAACTCCATTACATTTTTCCAAAAGATTCAGTCAAATCTCTCGCATGTGGAATATCTGCTGTACAGATTCAAAGCCAATTGTCTTCAAAGAATGACTAAATTTGTAGAAAAAAATTTTTTTACTCCATAGCTAAGTTCTTTATCTCTTGTTGTCCAGTGTTTCAAAAAACAGCTTTTGGAAACAGCATCCTTAGAGAGCTGTAGTAATTTTCTCATGAAAATCTCTTTTATAAATAAAGATTCCTAAAAGTAGAATACAAAAAATCACAGGCTTTGCATGAAACCTCCAATTTCTAAATAGTAATACTATTGTCAAATTAAAAAGAACTTTTCTATATGGAAGTGGTAAAATCAATTTGAGTTTCTAATAAGAAAACTCACTGATACTGATGGTGAACAAAGATTAGCTGAGAATCTTAACTACGTCCATCTGGAGTTTATTTCTAAATCGTTTTAGTTCAGAAAAAACATTGTGGATTTCTGCCAAGTTCTCATAGTGTGTTTTCATTGTCTTGTGAGGAGTTGGTGGTGAATGGAAATGCTTAGCATTTTCCAACCAACAGAAATCTGCAGGAATTGATATTCATGTAGATATTAGTCTGGACAGAAAGTTCACATCTAAGGATGACAAGATTTTGTTCCTGAAAAAAAATCAGCAGCTCAGTGTCTTATCAAGTAATAAGATTTATATTAAAAGTTTTATGGTTTGATAATATATCCTTTAGTAAATTATCATCTACAAAACCCACAAAAATAAAGAAAGCAGTGAATGGGGCAGAGAGACTAGAGTAGATTAGAAGTGAATGTCAGAGCTTTCAAGTATCAGAGCACTCAAAACTACTAAAAAAATAAATATTATTTATGGCATCCCTGCCAAGGATAAATCAGATAGAATTCAGACAGTGGAGAATTACCAGATAATTAAAATGCTGTCCTTTTGCTGTTCTTCAGGGCATTCAAAGCTCTCAGGACTACCCCAGATATTGCAGTATTTGTATCCTGAAATACATGAATCACTGTCACATTCTCACTTTAAAATGACCTACTGCCTACTTCATATTTTAGAAAGATGTTTCTGTCTCTGAATTTTACAGCTGATAAAATATGTAGATATGGGAAAATAGTGTCTGTTCAATTCAAAGTAGCAAAAGTATGAGTGAAATTCATATAAACTTGACATCACGTAACATACATTCTAATTTATTTAAACATCCCAAATAGAAAGCCTAATTGAAAGCAAAGGCAATGTAAGGTCTCTCTTATCAGTTTATACCAATTAATAAGTATTTTGCAACTTATGCTTCAAATTTTCACAAACAGTATTTATTCATTTATTTTTAATAAAACTGTAAATTAATAGGTGGCCCATGTCTGGAAACAGATTACTTGTCTAAAAGATCATACAGTGTCATACAGGAAAATTAGAGATATTAAGGAATTTACAAAATTAAGGACAGAAAACCGCAAAACCCACAAGCAGTAAAAGATGTGTAGGTTATCATAGTTGAATTAGAATACAGAAGAAAAACAGAAAAATTAAATACATGAGCAAACTTTGTGTTAAATATTTAGTTTGGCCTAAGAAAAAAAGCAACCTCTGAAAGTGCTAAGCATCTTTCATTCTCCTTGGCTTCTGTTCCTCCAGATATCATTCAGTATCTGAAGCATGATTTCTTTCACTCATATTTGTTATTATATTTCAAATAATTACTGATCGTAGCTTGCCAAGTCAAACATAATGATGATTATTCCTACAGCTTTTAAAACATCCAGAATTAAAAAATGTCTTTTGAAAGAGATAACAACTTGAGACATTCACAGTTTTGGATTAATAAACAGTAATGCCATGTCTAGAATCCAAGAAATCTAAGGGAAGAGGGAAAGGACTGCTGCTGACTTTTTACTTAGTTATTCATTTTAACAAGGAGCTCTACAAATGACTTATACACAGAGCTAAGAAGCTCTTGCTCATATCTGTAATTTATTTTTAAATATCTGGTATGTTATATGTAAAGATACAAAATTATATATTAGGCATTCACTTTGCAACCGCAGCTGACTGTTAGAGTTGTGTCCACTCCAAAAAAAATATCAGATTCAACACTGACACATGTTTTAAATATTCTTAGGGATATCGTGCCATCAGGAATAATTTATTACGTACATCTGTAAGAGTGCTACATTTTAAAAGACACAGACTTTATTATAGCTTAACATTATTTACTTGAGGGGGGAGGGAGGAAAGGGCATGGGGCAGTGAAGAGAATCCTAAATGTTTTAAAGAATCATTCTGCTGCTTTAATAAAAAAAATTCTTCAACACTCAATTCAGTCCAGATTGTATTTGATCATTCTGCATGGTTTTGTGATTTTTATACTTTTCAACTTGGTGAAACAAAGGATTAGAACTCAGAGCTCAAAATCCCTGTTTTTAAAAGGAAACAGCTTTTGCCACAAGCAGACAAATTTTTGTCCCCAGCTGACAGAAAAGAAACATATTTTGCCCTTGGCACAGCCAACAACTCCCATCAAGGACAGGGGGAGGGTCATGCATGGACTGGAGGACATCCTACTCTTCTGGCAACTGTTCCATTTTGCACTATTTTTCTTTTGCAGTATTGAGAGATGGATTCCGTCAAAAGCAAACAGTCTGATATGTTGTTCAGAAATGTCTCTAGTGACGGCTACTCTTGATGCGTATTGCCTCAGTATTCCTTCTGTGGCCTCAGCAGGACCTAAAACACCCTGCATTCTCTGCAGATGGCTAAGTCACTTGGGTAGCTCCCCTTGCAGTACTGAGATGAACCCCAGCCAGGAAAAGAGGATGGTATCTCAACTAGGACTCGTCTGCAGTCACTAAGGATCTAGGACTCTTCTGCAGTTACTAAGGATCTATCTAAGGCTTCAGCAACTCTTCAGTAGATGAGAACTATGGATTTTTCTACTCAAAGGTAAGCTTTTCCACAGTATGGAAAGGATAAGAAGCCACTGCATTTTGCAGTCTAAGGAAGAAGGAAAGTATGCTCCCACTGAAGCTATCAAGTTACCTTCTGTACTGCTGCATAATTACAGCTTTGCAGTTCTCATTTCCCACAAACCATAACCCTCAGCTTGTTCCTGGCAGGAGAAAGCAAAGTTTCAGGCCTGCTGTTTTACTTTTCCACACAAATCCTGTATGCTCTTTCTTTGTATGCGTATGCTCTCTCTGAATGTGATAGTTCTAAAGCAGGAATGGTTGTTTATTTGGATAGTAACTAACTCCTTTTATTTGTTTTTTACCTCTCATCTGAGCACAAAACAAATGCTAAATAAAAGGCTTGAAGCCAGAATTTATTAAAGCTTCTAAAGATGCTAGCAGTGGGATATACATCTCTCGAAGGAAACTACTAAATTCCCAAGATTATCCTTCCATGCTAGCTATTAAGGTCAACAACTTTCCTATTATTGGATATCCCCTGAAAGATTGATGGCAAAGCGTAGAACAAGCAAAGGGACAAAATCCACTTCAATTTTGATGTTTATTTTTACTGCATAATAGTAATGCTACCTTATATTCTGCATCATTAATCCTTAGTTGTTTTCTGGTATAGAAATGAGAGAGGGGTTTGGAAATTATTTAAGTGCATTTTATCCCCTGCTACAGATTTCAGTGGATTTTCAGGAAAATATGTTGAAGACATTTCTTATGTCTTTTCTCTCACTTTCCAAGTAAAAGAGAGAATAACTATTCTCTACATTTGGTCTCTGTGGTAATAGGCTATATTTAAGTAAAAATAATTATATTAAGCATTTCATAAATGAACTGGGATGGTATAATTTTATACGTTTAGTAATGTCGAAATTCATGTTTGATTTATCAGTACATCATTAAGTACAGTTATCAAGTTTCCTTTAATATATCATAAATGCAAAAAATACTTCCAACAATATCTTATTACAATAATTTCAGAAAAGTGAAAAATTTGCAATTATCTTCAAATTTAATTTGAATATTTGTTTCATATGAAATGAATTACAGAAAATATAATTGTAAGGAACTCTGACTCACATAGTGCATAAGCAAATTATAGTCAGAGGATTATGTTGCTAAGATTACATAAAAAATACAGAAATAATTTAAGTCATAGGTGACAATAGCTACAGAAAAAACTGAGGTAATTTTTTAATAGTAACATAACATGCCTGAGTTTGATGACAGAGTGTGGACTCATCATGGGTTATAGAAAGAGAGTCTGAAGGATATTTTTGCCTTTGTTTTACCTCGATCTTGAGAATAATGACAACATATTGGATTTTGGCCTTCATAAATCCTGCACAGTACTCTTCACTGTTTGATATAATCTATATTATCTGTTAAATTAAAGACTAAAGACACATTAATAGGATGTTTGTTCCCTTTGAGGAGAAATGGAAAAAATAAAATAATAGGAAACTGGGGTGTGAAGGATCTAAAAATATCACTGAATTCACTCTTTGGTCTACTAAGTCTGACACAGACAGGCAGGCTGCAGTAAACAGTGGAACGCACATTGCTCTCAGCAGTGTAAAGAGGTGCATAGCAGAAATCTGGAGGGTGACTAACCTGTTTCACCTTTGTACTGAAGCAAACTCAATTTATAAACAAGCATAAAAATGTATAGAAGATCTGGAAGATGATGTAGCATATATATGGTAAGTGATGACAGTGAGAGACGTGAAATCATGATTATTTACAGTGGGAGGGACAAAATTGTCTATTCCAGTAGTCAGCTCACTTGTTCTAATACAATCTTTGATAAACTTCTGATACTTCAAGCAAAGTTCTGATTTCTAGTGGCCAGTGGATATAGTTAGTAACACTGCCTTCATTCAGAGTAACAAACTTCAGCTGAGAATTTTGTAATAATAAAAGAATAACTGCTTTGTGAACTTCATACTGAATTCCTAGAGATTTTACACTATGCAAACTCCATTACTTGTTATTTGTGGACAGAAAAATGAAGTTGAAGTTGTTAGATTTTAATCACATTAATTATAGTTTCTATAATTAGCATATGTATTTATAAATCACCGCTTATTTAGATTAACATAATTTTGATAACAAAAATAATTAAGGTAAAAGAATCTCTAAGAGTTTACTAGTACAAACTTTACAAAAATATCTCCCAGTGGCAGCCTGTCAAGATGAAGATCTCAGGATCTGAACCAGAATGCAATTTATCTACAGTTTCAAATTGATTAAAGCAACATCACAGAATCGCAGAATTGTAGGGGTTGGAACAGACCTCTAGAGATCATCTAGTCTGACCGCCCTGCCAAAGCAGCTCCCTAGACCAGGTTGCACAGGTAGGCATCCAGATGGGTCTTGAACACATTCAGAGAAGGAGACTCCAAAAGTACTCTAGGCAACCTGTTAGAGTTCTCCATCACCCTCTTTGTGAAGACATGTTCCCACCAAAGCTATCAAGTTACCTTCTTAGCTTGTGAACAAATTCAAAGCCAGAACTGGGTTTGAAAGTGAGTACAAATTCAAACCCAGAGTTAACTCCATTCTTTTATACTCTAATTACTCATATTTTAAATGCAATAGCTCTTTAGACTCCACTGATAAGAAAATTACGTATGCATCTTATACTCATCCTAGTAGAACTGCAGTCTTACAGACCCTACTGATACCAGCACAAGGTGACTGTCTGCAACATAGACTGCCTCTGAAATTTGTAGTAATGTGTGCTTTGTCTCGAAAAATGAAACACTAGTAATGTCTCAAAACTGAATCATATTCTAAAAGCTCTAGATTCTCTCTACAGTTAGGTTTAATTCATATCATTCCTACAGTCTAGTAAAGCACCTTCTATCCAAGGTAACCTGTAACTTTTACTCAAGCTGTCAGCATAACATTTATGTCCTCAGCTCCACCCCAAATCCACAGTTTTGGCCACCTCATGCACCCCTATTAATAGCAGTAAGTGAGAGGTACTGTTATGATTCCATCTATTATCCTTCTGTAACTAAAATTCCACAACATTTGAATGTCAAACATGTGTGCATGTGCACATTATTGTTACCTTTGCCTTTATCAGATTAGTTTTAGCAGCTGCTCTGACTTTTTTGCGAATTAGGAAATACCATGATCCTATTTCAAATTCATTCTATAGGGTTTCATAGACTTTTTTCCCCATTGGATATGATGGAAATCCTTTTGGAATGTGCCCACCTGCATGTAGATTACAAGTCTTTCTTAAAATAGTCATTTAGATCTAATTCAAGCGCAACACAGCAACTTTAAAGACAACATTATCTTCACTCATATTACAGTCACAAATTTGTCTTCTAGAGATGTGTAGAACTTAATTCACAATAAATAATGCTGATATGTATGAAAAGTGGACTCTTCTTCTGAAACAGTCATGTAAATGGAAAAATCATCATTTCTGTGGAGCTGGAGAATTATTCCAAACTGAATACATTTTAAAGAAAGAATGAACAGACACAAGGCATAAAATAAGGGATTTCCAGTTCAAGGTGCTCAACACACCTTCATACACCTAGTGACTACTCTGCAGCTATGTTTGCAAACCATCTAAGTCTGATTATAATTGTGGATTTGTTTATATGTAGAAAGCAAGCATACTACCAAAGTTGCCTCAATAATTATTGAAGTTACCATACATTAACATCTGGTTACCAGTTGGTAGGCTCAACATCACCCAGATGTTATTCTGCCTCATTCTACTTGTAGAATATGTAATTTAGAATGAATTCCATTTTTGACACTCAATAATGAAACACACGCTTAAATTTTCACCTGTTCTAAATGAATTTTATTCACTTGTCTGATTAACAAATTAAATTTATCCAATGAGAGGTTACTCTGCATACATAATTTAAAATAAGGAAATTGCAACTGATTAAATCTCCATGGCCATCACTTCAGGAACAATTCCCATATGCCTCAAGATGACCTTTAAATAGACGGAATTTTTGTAAGAGAATAGAAGTGTTTTCTCAAAAAGATTTCTGCATGGAAATAAATAATACAAGTAGCTAAGTAGAGGATAAAATGGAAAAATATGCTAAGAGGTGGTTATCTAAAGATTATTAAACCTGTTTTATTTTTTTACTATCCATTCCCAAACCAAGGTCTTCCAAGTCCTAGCCAAGAGCTGAAGAAACTTCCAAATAAAATTACATGAAATAAAAACAAGAAAACATGGATAGAATTGTTTATGGTACTCTAAAATAAAAGATCCCAGAAGAGTACAAAGCAGAGAGAAGAAAGCAATGGAACATCTAAGAAGAGCAAATATTTGATGTCAAAGCAGAATCTGAATGGAGCAGATTGTCTTGAGGGAGTTCACACAGCACGTGTGGGGCAGCTGGAGGATCAGGTCTACTCAGCATGGATTCATGAAGGTCAGGTCTCAGCAGAAATTGAAGTATTTCTCTATTCCATTCCTCTGGAAATGAGTGCAGATAGCAGGAAATTTGTTTAACAAATAATTATGTTATTTAGGATTCATTTTAATTTCATTTCTGAACATTAGAAAAAATTGATTTTATTTATGCAACAAGAAAATAGAGTGTTGTAATGGTGTAATGGACTGCTCCGAGATTTGTTCTGCCTCACAGCCACCTTTCTGCAGATAGAGTGTTTCCTATCTCCAGCTTGTACTTATCCTAAAGTACTCCTTGGATTTAAACTGTAGTTAAACCCGGGCCTCAACTCTGGGCCATGGTTTTATGATCTCTGTTATTGGTATTAAACATCATATCATCATGTAGTGCACTGGGAATTAAACAGTTAATACTCCAATTCTGTGGATACCTGTCAATGGTGCCATTTTGTTTGGTTGGTTGGTTGTCTGTTTTTTGCTAAAAGTTCTGCTCTTACAGGATTTAACTGATTAAGAATAGAGAAAAAAAGAAGTCTGTGAAGTATTCAGAACATAAATTTTCCCATTGAAAAAGTGATTTATCAATCACAGCTGCTAAAATTTTCTATTTTCCACAGATGTAGTCCTAACTGGGGAATTGATTGTTTGATAATTGTTGTTGGCCCATCCAACAGCTAGCTTTATTTTTTGAGGAAAAGCAACTTAACAAAACTCAGTGTAAATTAAAAATTTCCTGGCCCTTTGCAAGAATTGCTATTTGTTCCCCCTTTTCTTTACATCATCTTTTAAGGCTAACAGTGTCAAGAGTTTATGGGTCAGTTCAGCCTGCTTCCCAGCTAGGAGCAAACATGGCGTCATAGAACATTTCCTCCATGGCTGTTTGTCTCAAATACTGGATACCTTTTTCAACAGTAGTCCACCCTTTAATCTAAGGCTCTGGATCATTTTTGAAGGGATATCTTTCTTTTATGGCTAATAGCACTCTTTCCCAGAGGGTGGCAACTCCATCCAGACATCTACTAATTCCTCTGTCAATGGTTGAGTCTCTGGTGATGCTTCCTATTTGGCAAGCTTCATTACCATCCAAAAACACGCTATTGGCTCCGGTGTCTCAACACCAAAATAACTAGATGACAATAGTCTCATCTGGGTACCATGCAAGCTCTTTTATTGAGCTTTGGATTTTGACCATTTTCAGAGGACAATGAGGAGCAGTAACAGTGCCTTTGCCCTCCTCACTCTCATCTCCTCGTCTTCTACTTACTTCCATTGCCTTTCTTGATGATGGTGGTTTCTGGGGAGGACCCTTCACCTGGATCTTCTTCTACTTCCTCTGCTTATTCTTCTTTCCATTCTAGGCATGATGACAAGTTTCCACTTCTTTTCTTCCGCTCCTATACTGGTGCCTCCTGTGACATCAGGCTCAAGTTGGAGACTTCCTATGTTGTCTCAAATCTCAGCTCAGAAACTCTCTCTCCAAAATAGTATCATATAGAGCATAGTAAGCATAACCCAAACCCCAAATAAGTCTCATCTCCTCAGATCTACCTAAGCTGTGCCATCTCTGACTCAACTACTTGCTTAGTTTCTCAGGATCCCACAGGTGTTCAAGAGTGAAATCCCATGACACTGGGGTCCCCATACTTCTAATATTTTTCCTAAGCCTCTCCATATTCCCTGCCACTTACCATTCTCTAGTTTTGTAGATAGTTTCTTCCACAAAAGATAAATGATAAAGATGACAAAGATGAAGAGTAATACATTCAGATAGATTTCTAACATGATCACTAATTCAGCATTCAAAAAATGCATAAGGGACTGAGTGAAGAACCTGGGAACTGGTTTAAACATTGAGTTGTTTGTAAAATTAGCTACTCCCTCTGGGATGTAACTGCCAATATTCAAATTATATATCATTTTATAAAGTTACCAGGCAGGTGTCTCCATCAGTGTCCTTAATTGGTTGTGTATCTTTACAACTCCACAACAGAACATTATGAACTTAATAAGAAACCAATGTGTTCCAAAAAACATAATGGCATTTAATCCTTTATACAGCATTCCTAAAATGAGGAACAGATTCATAGTTGGCAGTTGCTAAAAGAAAGAAATTCAGAACAGTGTCCAGAGTCTGGCACACTGCCTGGCCTATAATCTAATCTATGAAGGTCAAAGCTAGCTACAGAACTCTGCAACACTCTCACTTCAAGAAACCCTTTTTTTTCTAATGTTAGAAAGTACAGATTAATTTCAGACTTGCCCATATTCTCCACAAAAATGTCAATGGTTTATGAGCCAGTTTGGTCCAGTTCCATGACTAATGGGGCAAGGGACCAATGGACCCATGCCCTGGGAAAGGGAAGGGTGAGAAGGATGGAGTGGGGAGATGGACCTAAAAACAAAACAGCAGCAACAATCTGAGGAGGAAAACTAATTTACTAAATAAGATATCAGAATGCAAAATAATGCAATACAATACAGTTGGAACTGAAACTAATAAATCAAATAATATGAGAGAGAGAGTGTCTGAAACCAAAGATCTTACACTAAAACTGAAGGCAAGACGGCTAGGGAAGCTCCACTGCTGAGATGACCAGCAATAGAGATAAGTCTTGGGACTTGTGTTCAGTTTTATCTTTCCCTCTGACTAGAAAACTGGAACACAAGGTCCTCTGGTGTATGTAGTTCTACTCCTCTGAGAACCAGGTACCCAGAAATTCAGTAGTCTGTGGATCTGAGGCATTAACTCTTCAATTTCCAGTGCCTTGCTTGATGTTATGATGTGGATACCTATAATAAAAAATTGTAAAACCACAACACAAAGAAAGAGTTAATAAAACAAAATTTATATTAAATCTATGCAAGCACAGCATGAATAAAAATTTGCAATTTTGTTCTTGCTTTTCTGTCCTCAACATATGGGGGTCAGTGCTTGTTTCTCTAATAGATGTATTTCACTTCAGAAAAATCTGTCAGCTCTGAGCCTCCCTGCAAAATATAGGCAAACTGTTCTTAAGGACACTTAAAGGAAGGATGGAGGATTTGTGCAGTCTGATCAGAAGAGGTGAAGATCAAAATTTGAATTAACTCCACACAGCTCCCTACAAATTCGATGTCTATTTGAAATGTAAGGTTAGTAAATTACAATCATTTTAGATAAATATCAGCTAGTTAATCTGGCTGACTCCCAAGAATCTGCCTGAAAGTAGCCATGGTTGAAAGCAGTTTATTGTATCTGAGGGTTTTCAAGCAATATAATTTTTGCTGCTCAAAGATTCTGTCATACCCAGGGGATGTGCTAGAATGTTTTATTGTACTGAGAGGCTCTATGCACATGAAGGATTTGTAAAACTCATTCTGATCAGTTCATTAAAAGCTTCAGTGCTATTTGAAAGCTTTCTGTACTGATTGGAATTCACTCAAAAATTCTAATTCACAGTAATAAGCATAGACTAAAAGTTGCAATGGAGAAAGTGAACAAGTAATATCCATTTTCTGACAGTTTTCTGAGCATAGTCTCTCTCTTATGATGTGACTCAGCAAAGTATTAGTACTCCTGAAAATAATGACTACAATTTTCTATTTTTTTCTCCCGCTTCTCTCATATATCTATTGATATGGAAACAAAACAAAACAAAACAAAATGTAAAGAGGATATTTTCTTGCAGAGTTTAGACCGGACTCAGTAAATATTTTTAAACCTGTGTCTTTATTCTTCATTTAAATGTGCATTTAAAACTTAGAATAAGCTCTTCTACTAAGAGTGAGTCAATGGTGTATTCCATTTCAAATGGCTTCATTCCATTAAAGGAACGGGTCATAAAGAATGGGCTGTAAATGATCTTATCAGTGTCTTGTGTCAAAAATGTAAGGGTATGTCATAGTGAAATATATCAGAACATGAAGTTTACATTTCTGATGACATGTTGTGTTGAACATTTTCACTGTGGTGAGGTAAATAAGATAGCTACAAACTGAAATGGAGGGGGAATAAACAACTTACCACCTAAGGCTATATACAGTTGTATATCTATATACAATTGTTATTCATTCAATACATCTGAAGAAAATGAAAACGAAACATTTAGTTTTCTATTTCAATTTTTTAGGTACCACAATTAAATTGTTTGTTTGTTTATATTAGAAGATTGATATAGTTGTTTTTACAGGGTCATAAAAAATGAGCATTTGCCTAGGTCAAGACCAAACAGAGATGACGAAAACAAGGCAAATGCATAGTAATATTTCTTCAGAATGCAATCCCAGTTTCTTGGAACAGAGAACATTTACAAACATTAATGAACTGCATGAGTAATGGAGAAAGCAAATTTTGGTCTACAGTTTTCACAATTTCCAGGTAATGAGAAACAACTGACATAGTGAGATTTCTAAGCTGCTATTTTTGTTGAAGTGAAAAGTGCACAAGCACATGGATCTCCTCTCGCAAGTATTTCAGAACATATTAAGATGGGGCTTTTGACTAATTTATTTTTTCTTTTTTTCTTTTGTTCTGGCTATCCCACTGTCAGTGTTCATTTGGATCTTTCAGACTTACAGAAAAATCTACTTTGTAAATTAAGCTTTATTTTATGAGTTTATTGGATAAAGAAATACAGAAAGAAAGAAATCAAATACATTCAGAGATTCATAGATACATTAGGTTGGAAAGGACCTACAAGATCATCTAGTCCAACCATCCTCCCACCACCATCCCTACCCACCAAGCTACTAAATCAAATCCCTTAGCACCTCATCTAAACACTTCTTGAACAGTGCTAGGGACGGTGCCTCAACCACCTCCCTAGGCAGGCCATTCCAGTGCCTGACCATTCTCTCAGAGAAAAAATTTTTCCTCAAATCTAATCTAAATCTTCCCTGGCGCAACTTGTGGCCATTCCCTCTTGTCCTGTCATTTGTTACCTGGGAGAAGAGGCCGACCCCCTCCTCACCACAGCCTCCCTTCAGGAAGTGGTAGAGTGCGATGAGGTCTCCTCTGAGCCTCCTTTTCTCCAGGCTAAACAATCCCAGCTCCCTCAGCCACTCCTCGTAAGACTTGTGCTCCAGACCCCTCACCAGTTTTGTTGCCCTTCTCTGAACACGCTCCAGGGCCTCGATGTCTTTCTTGTAGTGAGGGGCCCAAAACTGAACACAGTACTCGAGGTGCGGCCACGCCAGAGCTGAGTAGAGGGGGATGATCACCTCCCTTCTCCTGCTGGCCACACTATTTCTAATACAGGCCAGGATGCGATTGGCCTTCTTGGTCACCTGGGCACACTGCTGGCTCATGTTGAGCCGAGCATCAACCAACACCCCCAGGTCCTTTTCCTCTATACACTCTTCAAGCCATTCTGCCCCAAGCCTATAGCATTGCATCGGGTTATTGTAGCCAAAGTGCAGGAGACCCGGCACTTGGCCTTATTGAACCTCAGCCCAGCTGTTCAGCCTATCCAGATCGCTCTGAAGGGCCTCCTTACCCTCAGGCAGATCGACACATCCTCCCAACTTGGTGTCATCTGCAAACTTACTGAGGGTACACTCAATCCCCTCATCCAGGTCATTAATAAAGATATTAAACTGTATGGGCCCCAATACCGACCCCTGGGGGACACCATTCGTAACAGGACGCCAGCTGGACTGAACTCCATTAACCACCACCCGCTGGGCACGGCCCTCTAGCCAGTTCTCAACCCAGAGAAGAGTGAACCTGTCCACACCACGGGCTGCCAGTTTCCCCAGGAGAATACTGTGGGAGACCGTGTCAAAGGCTTTGCTGAAGTCCAGGTAGACTACGTCAACAGCCTTTCCCTCATCTACCAGTCTGGTCACCCAGTCGTAGAAGGAGATGAGGTTGGACAAGCACGACCTGCCCTTTGTGAACCCGTGCTGGCTGGGTCTGATCCCCTGATTGCCATGCACGTGCCATGTGATCTCCCTCAAGATCAACTGGTCTATAACTTTCCCTGAATCCGAGGTCAGGCTGACAGGCCTGTAGTTCCCTGGATCTTCCTTACGGCCTTTCTTGTAGATGGGAGTCACATCGGCAAGCCTCCAATCTTGTGGGACCTCTCCAGATGACCAGGAATGCTGATAGATGGCAGAAAGCAGCTTGGCAATCACCTCTGCCAGCTCCCTCAGCACCCTTGGGTGGATCCCATCTGGCCCCATGGACTTGTGGCAGTTCAGATGGAGGAGCAGGTCTCTGACTGTCTCTGCTGGGATCACAGGGGGTGTATGATGCACTTTGTCCCAGACTTCCGGGTCAGGGAGAAAAGTACCTTGAGGATAACTGGTCTGTCTATTAAAGACAGACGTGAAGAAGGCGTTGAGAACCTCAGCCTTTTCTTTATCCTCTGTGGTTACATTCCCTGCCGCATCAAGTAAAGTAGGGAAATTCTCCTTGGTTCTTCTTTTACTGTTAATATATTTGTAAAAGGATTTTCTGATCTCCTTTACTACAGTAGACATCTAAGTTCAAACTGGGCTTCTGCAATTCTAACTTTCTGCCTGCAAATCTTGGCAAGTTCCCTGTAGTCTCCCCAAGTAGCCTGTCCCATCTTCCAGAGGACATAGACTCTCTTTTTCTCCCGGAGTCTCAACAAAAGATCCTGGTTCATCCACACTGGTCTTCTTCCCCTCTGTCTCGACTTACGGGACTCAGGGACAGCCTTCTCCTGTGCCTTTAAGATTTCCATCTTGAGGAGCCTCCAGGCTTCCTGGACCCCTTTACCCCTCAGGAGCAAGTCCCAGGGGACCCTTGCAACAAGCATCCTGAACAGGTCAAAGTCTGCCCTCCGGAAGTCCAAGGTAGCAGTTTTGCTAGTCACCCTCTTGACATCCCCAAGAATAGCAAACTCTACCATTTCATGGTCACTCTGGCCAAGACAATCCCCAACCTTCACATCTCCTACTAGTCCTTCTATGTTAGTGAAAAGTAGGTCTAGCAGGGCATCTCCCCTGGTAGGTTCTTGCACCAGCTGTGTCAGGAAGCTATCTTCCACACACTCTAAATAAGGAGTCATATTCAACCTGCAGCCCACAAGGCAACATGTGACCTGGTCTCGCCCATCCTGCAGTTGCCCTCTGTCATGTACCATCATGGCAGCAGCTCTGCCCCACCAAGTGGCCTGTGGGCATGCACCCATTGTTCAAAAAATGCACACATCAGGGTGCGTATGTGACAGGCCCTGTCTGGCCTGAAACCAGGGCACTGAGAGGGCACAGTGCTGTGCTAGCCCTAGTTATGGCTAATACTATCATGCATTTTGATACTCTGGGTAAACACAGTCCTGTGAATAAGAAATATAGAGCTTTGCTTTCAGTTTTGATAAAGAAATCTGAGAATATGTTCTAATATTATAAAAAAGGAAAAAAGAAGCCACTTTATTTCTGTATAATTGTGAATCCATTTTCAGTAAACATAAACATATTCTGAATTTTTGAAATAGAATACATAGAGCTGTAATCAAATATTCAACTTAAAAATTTGATCATGTCTATCTACTAGGCTGTATAGAAGTATTGTAGAATACAATAACTAGAATTGTATGGAGGCAACTGCATGCTTGGGGCAGCAGGCAAAACACCTCCTTGCCCTCTACACCCAACCAGGTCCCTTTGTATAACAAGTATGAAACTCTGGAGATGGAATTCTCACCTGTGGTTGTTAACAGTATGGTTTACACTAGGAGAACTAACAAATATTTTAAAAGCCTTCCCATAGTATTACGGCTACATCCCAAAAGAAGAAAACATGGGTCATAGTAGTAACTGACTACTCTCAGCAGAGAGCTTAATGCTCATTACGCTAGGCAGACACTCTTTGTAGAAGTCTGCTGACTCAACTGAAGGATGTTACCATGAAACTGCCTACCCCTGTACAACCAACAGATCATTCCCAATTACTGTTTTTCCACAAGGGTAGTGATGAAAGAGACATGCATTGTTCACGGGCCATCAGGGCTATCAAAAGGGATGTCAGAGCCATTGGATGTCTACTGAGGAAATTAAGGGCAAAGGTAGTCTTCCTGCCTATACTTCTATAGAGGATAAGGATACTGAAAGGAACTAAAGGATCTGATTTATAAACCCTTGATTTTATTCCTGCTGCAATACCAAAACTTTTTTTTTCTTTTTTTTGACAGTGCGATGGCCAATATGGTATTACACTTGCTGTCACCAGATGGGCTTCACCTCTCTTTAAGATGGAAAAGAGTCCTTGGGGAAACTATTAGGGCTAATTGGCCAGGCTTTAAACTGGATTTGAAAGGGGAAAGGACTAATAGTGAGCCTGCTTATTGTAAGATGTGGAACAAGGTGCTAGTGAGGGCCCTCAGCCTTCTGCCCTGAGATGCGCTAGCAACAGTGCAGCACATTCGAAATCTTATGATAATGATCCGGGGACCACCAAGGCAGTAGGAAAAGGAAACAGGGAAACTCGAGGGAAATACCTCATAGAAATTAAGGAGCTATCCTCCAAGGTGGTGGCAAGGCTGACTGTCCAACCAAACTGCCTCTATGTGAGTTCAAGCAGCTTGAGGAACAAACAGAAGCAGTTGAAAGCCACAGTGCTACTAGAAACCATGGCATAGTTGCCATCACTAAATGCTGATGGGATGATTTCCATGACAGGTGAGTTGTTATCAATGGTTACAAGCTGTTCAAAAATGACAGGCAAATAAGTAAATTTAGCAGCAGAATTACCATTGAGAAAAAGGGCAATATATGACCATGCAGTTCAACACACAGGTATTCATATTTCAGTACAGATAAGAGATTAATTAACAAAAGTACCTTGAACCCTGAATACATAACTGTTGAGGAAAAAGTTTTTGGACATGTATAGGTTATCTTCATATAATGGAAGTTTTCAAATATAGAAAATCAGAATGCATTCCATTTGGCCTCTCCTAAAATTAAGTTTTTTAGATATAAAATTAAAATTGCCTTTAGAATGTTATGTGTGAATTATCCCTTGCTTCAATAATGTTAACTTCCTTCTTCAATTAAGGGGAGAAATATTCTTTAAATACCCTGCTGTTTCAGGAGCTGATTTTCTTTTCATTAGAGTCACATGAGGAGCGTCATCATGATCATTGATTCTCTTTTAGTTTAACCTGATCCACCAAAAGTATCAGCAGCATAACCAAACTAGAATCTTTTCCATCTGGGAATTCCAAGAGAGTGAGTTGAATTTTACAGACCATGTTCCTCTCTGTAAGGAATTATCTGTAGTAGATAACTTCAACAAGTCTTCCATTCTTTAAAGTGAACCTATGGTCTGCCATCTGACCCTGTTTCTGTTCTTACCCTCTCTATATAATCTACTAGAGTATATCAGCTCTACTATTAGAACAATACCAGAACAACTCAGATATGACATAAAAAGTTGTGGGAATATATATGTATTTCATTTCCAATTACTCATCACAACTTCCCTGATATAATTTCTGTTAGACTAGTTCTCACCCATTTTCAGTGACACACATATCATCTCTCAACCCTGTATTTTTCAGCAAAATAGGAATCAAAGTGCTTTGTTAAGCAGAAGTTAGTGAGGTAGCAAAAATGTCTTTAAATCAGCATTATTTTCCCATAATCCTAGTGCATCTTATTCCTTTCCTCAGTTATGTTCTCTATTATTGTATACCTAAGGATCAATGCTATTGCATGACAATGTTGATAACCTGTGATTCTTCCTGTCTACAACTCCCCTCAGTCTGGTTATCCCTCCTGCTGACTCTTCCATTGGCAATGGGAACAGTTCTTTAGTGGGCTTTGAGTCAGGAATTATCAGAGAAGTATTTGAACTGGTTTTTTTTTTTTTTTCATCGATTTCACAATGCAACAAAAAATCTTTATAGTGAATTTCAAAAATACTTTGACATACACATCTTTTGAAGATTGATATTTCCATATGGCAAAAAAAAATATATATTTTGAACAGTTCAGCTATAGATAGACAATTATTACATTAAAAAGACACTAAAATTAGACATATAAAATCCATCTTTAAAGTCTGGGATAGTGATACAGAGGCTGAGGTTATTTTTGATTAATTTGCTTTTCTTCCTCTCATGTGTTATGGCTGTTAAAATTGTTTCTTGTAGAAATACTGGAGGCTAATTTCAAAACCGATTTCTCGTAACTGAAGGTAAAAAATGTGCAATGTTTAATGAGTATATAATATTTCTTACCTCTACTCATGTTCAGGATTTAAAAGCAAATAAGTATTTTTAATTATTTATATTGTTAAAAATGAGTAAATAAATAAAACACATCCTTCCTGGTTGCATGACAATTATAAAAATAAATCACATTTAAAAGTCAAGTGAATATTACTTGTTTTTGAGATCGAAGAAAAGGCAGATTTCCTCATCATGTGTTAAATTAAATCTTAATTAAGGTTAATTTTAATAAGGCTGTACAAATGACAGTGCTCTATGTTTTAAGTGGTGGTATCCTCTCTTCTGTTGGAAGCTCTAGATCAGTGTCTGAGAAAATGGGGTTTGATTTTACATCTTGACTGAAGGGATTTAATTCAAGAAGCAATCTGTGTACGTACATATAATCAGAAGAAGGAAGACAGCCATTCTTGAAGAAAAGTCTTCTGTCCTTTGGATCAAGCAGAGATTGTAGAGTGAAGATCTCTTACATTTACTTTCCACTTTTGCATAGACAAAGTAAAGCAAAATTTAATCTTTACATACAATAGAATTAGAATTATGGAAAATGTTAACAAAACAGTTTAAGTTACAACTTTAATATAAAACTCAGTTTTCCCTCTACATATAATAAACACACCTTTTTTCCTTTCTCTCATGACATAATATCATATAGGAAACAATTCATTCTACAGCTATACCAAGTTGCCCACGCACCTACCAGGCAAGCAAAATAGATCTTCAACAGTGCACTCATTTGTATGTACTGATTGCCTTTTACAGAGTTTTATCTACTTTTGTCTTACTGAGAGTGTTATCCTGAAAACTTTTCATTCTGCTGTTTCAGAAAACCTGAAAAAAAAAATTGTAGTGATAAGACTTCCACAGAGCTCTCAATTACATATATTGTAATTGATCAGTGCAAAGTTACTTCGGAAGACATCAAGAAGGAGGGGAGAATTGGCTGTATCAGTATACAGGACTCAATTCTGTGCAGTATAGTGTAATAGGTCTGACATTTTCAGCAGATTTTGCTTGTTCATTAGTTCTCAGAAATGACAAGCTACTATTATTCCCTTTAATAAAACAGAGGTGTTGATGCTTTTGATCAATCTGTAGCTCAACAGAAAAGCTCTCCTGACGGTTATCATCTGCTCAGGCTTTGACCAGTTTTCCGTTAGTACATTCTGTAATCTTGATATGGCATTATGCTTCCTCAGTAACATACAGCAGTCTGCACTAGCATGTTAAAGCTGGATAGAAAAGCTTTTTGCGACACAGCAAACTACAGAAATGCATGGGAGAGCACAGCTTGTTTATGCTGATGCTCCTGGTGTTACCACCGGACACTCAAAAGCTCTTGCTGGCTACCATTTCAGTATCAGAAGTGGAGAAATGTCACTCATTCTGTCACTCTGTTCCAAAATTCCTACTCCTTTTCCTGACAGGCAGAACACAGAAACATTTCACTGAGCATTCTCCATGACTCCATAGACTTCACATCTTTAAGTGGCTGAAAGAAAGAAAAGAGCAGAAACATATTTTGACAAAAAAGGTATATTTGTCCATTTTAAAGGAGAAATGTGCATTCACAGTTTACTTTGCTACATGCCAATATACAGGCATGCTTGTTTCTCATTTTTCTTTGTTAAAATAAGAGTGTCTGATGGTGCATGTGTCATGACACAGTGGAAATTCTTAAGAACAAGGAAATGTCTTCACTGGTGTTTTGAGACAGTCCCATATATGCAAAATCCATAGAAGAGATCATTAAAAAGTGAACTCATTTTTATGAAATTTTCTGATTAAGTAATTAATGAAATCAGAATGATACCAAATATAATAGAGGAGTTTAAGACAGGGATGAATTTTTGGTAATATTAATTTTCTAAGTAGTTTAACACTTGGGAAGATCATGGAGTGGATCCTCTTGGGAGAGATGTTAAGGCATATGCAAGATGTGGAGGTAATCCAAGACAGCAGACATGACTCCAATAAGGGCAAATTGTGCCTGACCAATCTGGTGGCCTCCTATGGTGGAACAATGGCATCGGTGGACAAAGGAAGGCCAACTGTTGTCATTTACCTGGACTTGTGCAAGGCCTTTGACATGGTCCCACAGCACATCCTTATCACTAAACTGGAGAGGTATGGATTTGAAAGGTGGACTATTAAGTGAATAAATAATTGGTTGGGTGGCCACAGTAAGAGAGAGGATTATTGTCAGTGGCTCTATGTCCATGTGGAAATCAGTGGCAAGTAGTGCACCCAAGGTGTACATTTTGGGAGCAGTGCTCTTCAACATTTTTACCAAATGTCACAAAAAGATGGATGGAGTGTAGCCTTAGCAAGTTTGATGATGATATCAAGCTAAGTGGTGCTGAAATTCTTTTAAGAAAAGACTCCCTGAAAGTACTGTTATATAAGAAAGTATGGTAATCACAAGCACAGTTGACATAACACCTTTAATTCATAGTTTTCTAATTTTTTTTCTACTTATGTTCCACATTCAGCCGCCTATAAATAAAGACTAACTAAAAGTAAACATTCATCTAAACAGTTTAAATGAAATCTCAGTGGAGTTCAATTCGAATTTTGGGTAGAGTTCTTGAGAGTCAGCCTTGTGCTTTTAATGCATTGATCGGATTGACAAATAAAGGTGTAGATTCAAGTTCCATCACACAAATGCTGTGTGATTTAAAAGCAAATACTTACAACCCCACTGTGTTTCACTTCTCTTGTGAAGGATGTAGTCTGCAATAATTTCTTGCCTCGTGGAGTTAAATATACTCACAAGGGTAAACATATTGACAATAGTAAAGCATACCAATAATCTAGTAAGAGAGTTCAGAGAATATGGGTTATTTCCCTTTCAGTGGTAAACTCATTTTAAGCTAAGTCTCTACTCTTTTTTCACAAGATACCTTCACAAATTATACTAACCTATCTTGAGAGTCAGTAATACCCTTCCAAAAGTTCAAAAAAGTAACCAATTCCTTATGCAGATGTCTCTCAACAAGATTAAGGATGTCTGGTCATTAGGGTCTACTACAGGCTGCCTGATCAAGGGGAGACTGTTGTGAAGATTTTCTTGCTTCAGTTACAAGAGGCATTATACCTACAGGCTCTCATTCTGTTGGGGGACTTCAACCATGCAGACATCTTCCGACATAACAACATGGCAAGCTACAAGCAGACCAGAAGAATGCTGGAGTCTGCTGAGAATAAATTTCAGGTATTGGAAAGAACAACCAAAAGTGACTCATTATTGGACCTAGTTTTTATCAATGTGGAGAAAATTATTACAGAGATTAAGATAGGAAGCAGTCTGGGCTGTAGTAGACCTGCTCTGGTTGAGTTTGTAAACTCAAGGAGTACAGGCCTGGCAAGCAGTGGAATAAGGACCCTGAATATCAGGAGAGTCATATTTCAGCTGTTTAAGGAATTAATGGATGAGATCTCCTGGGGAACTGTTCTTAGGGACACCAAAATGGAACAGAGTTGGCAGGTTTTAATGATATCTTACTGAGAGCGATGAGAACAGAGAGCTGGCTACAGTAAACTTGCAGAAGGCTGAAATGCTCAATGAGATCTTTGCTTGAGTCTTCACTGACAGGTCTCAAGCATTTTGAATCCCTGAACCTCTAAGGAGACAGGGAAACAAAATTTCTCCCACACTAAGAACAAAACCTCATGACACAAGTCTATGGGTCTGTACAAAACGCATCCCAGGTTTCTGAAGGAACTAGCTCATGTCATTGACAAAACATTCTTCATCGTATTTGAATTGTCATGACTGTCAGGTGAAAAACAGAAATATCACACTCATTTTTGAGAAGGGTAGAAAGGAAGACCCAGGAAAGTACAGTTTGGTGAGCCTTAAATCTGTGCCAGGGAAGATCATGGAACAGATCCTCCTGGAAGCGGTTTATCCTGGGATGTTGTTCCTCAACATCTTCATCAGTGACATAGACAGTGAGATCAAGTGTACCCTCATCAGGTTCCCTGATGAGAAAAAGCTGTGTGTTGTACCTGACACAATAAAAGGGATGGATACCATCCAGAGGAATATGGACAGCCTTGAAAAATGGACCCATGAGAAACTTGTGAGGATTAACAAGGGCAAGTGCAAGATAATTCACCTGAGTTGGGGAAATCCCATATTGTGCGCAGACTGGGAGAAGAGCTCATTTAGAGCAGCCCTGGGGAGAAGGACTGATGGATGAAAAGCTGGATGTGAACCAGCAGTGCACACTGAGAGCCCAGAAGGCCAACAGTATCTTGGACTGTTTCAAGAGAAAAGTGGCTACCAGGGCAAGGGAGGTCTGTTTCCCTCTACTCTGCCCTCATAAGACCCCATCTGGAGAAATGCATTTAGGCCTGAGGCCCCCAGTACACAAAGGATGTGGACCTGATGGAGTGTGTCCAGAGGAGGGCCATGAAGATGACCAAAGGGCTGAAACACCTCTCTTATGAAGAATGGTTGAGGGAGTTGAACTTGTTTAGCTTGGAAAGGGAAGATTCCAGGATAACCTCACTGCAGTCTTCCAGTACTCAAAGGGAGCTAAAAAATAGAAGGGGGACTGTTTAGACAGTCTGGTGGTGATGGGACAAGGGGGAATGGCTTTAAACTAAAACAGGGTAGCTTTAAGATAGAAGTTATCAAGAAATTCTTAGAGAGTGATGAAGCATGGAAACAGGTTTCCTAAAAAAAGGTGCGGATGCCCCATTCTTTGAGGCTTTCAAGGTCCAGTTGAATGGGTCCCTGGTCACCTGATTTAGTGGGTGGTAACTCTGCTCACAGTGGTTGGAGTTGAAACTGCATGATTTTTTATTTCCCTTCCAACCTGAGCTATTGTATGATTATATATTTCCAGTTTTATCTCTCAGAATTTTCTTGTTCTAAGAAAAAAAAAACAAAAAAACAAAACACTTCATAGTCTTTTTTGCCTTTCTCATCTTTGAAATCCATTAACTTTCAACCAATCTTCTGAGGATTGTCAACTGCATTTTTAAGTCACCCATCCAGTCCAACCAACCACATATCACCAATAGTTCTCACTAAACCATGACCCTCGACACAATGTCTAAATGTTCCTTGAACACCTCCAAGGCCAGTGACTCCACCACCTCTCTGTGGAGCCCATTCCAGTGCCTGACCACTTTTTCAGAAAAGTATTATTTCCTAATGTCCAGCCTGAATCTCCCCTGGTGAATCTTGAGGCCACCCCCTCTAGTCCTATTCCTAGTTACATGGGAGAAGAGCCTGATCCCCAGCTCACTAGAACCTCCCTTCAGGTAGTTACAGAGAGCAATACAGTCTCCCCTGAATCTCCTCCAGTCTGAACAATCCCAGCTCACTTAGTTGCTCCTCACAAAGCTTGTGCTCCAGACCTCTCACAATCTTTGTTGCCCTTCTCTAGACATACCCCATGGCCTCAATGTCTCTCTTGCAGTGAGGGGCCCAAAACTGAACACAGTACTCAATGTGTGGCCTCAACAGTGCTGAGTACAGCAGGATTACTTCCCTGCTCCTGCTGGCAACACTATTTCTGATACAAGCCAGGATACCATTGGCCTTCTTGGCCACCTGGGCACATTGCTGGCTCATGTTCAGCTGAGTATCAAGCAACACCTTCCTCTACACAGTCTTCCAGCCACTCTGCCCCAAGCCTGTAGCATTACCTGGGTTTGTTGTAGCTAAAGTGCAAGATCTGACACTTGGTTCTGTTGAACCTCATCCCATCAGCTTTAGCCTAGCAATCCAGCCTGTCCAGAACTCTCTGTAGGGCCTTCCTACCTACCTACTTGTTGTCAGCAGACTTTCTGAGGAGGCACTCAGTGCCCTCATCCAGATCATCAAGAAAGATAGCGAAGAGGACAGGCCCCAATACTAACCTACTTGTGACCGGTCACCAGATGGATTTAACACCATTCATCAGCTCTCTCTAGGCCCGGCCCTCCAGCCAGCTCCTTAACCAGCAAAGAGTGTACCTATGCAAGCCGTGGGCTGCTAACTTCTCCAGGAGAAAACTGTGGGAGATAGTATCAAAGAATTTGCTGAAGTCAGGCAGACCGCATCAACAGCATTTCCCTCATCAACCAGGCGAGACACTTGATAATAGAAGGAGATCAGTTGGTTAAGCTATTAAAATATTAGGACATCTCCTTATGTTGAAAAAAATTCTAACAAAATAAATGCTTAGAAAATTCTTTAGTGTTCCTCTGGAGGCATGACAGATAATTTTATCCATTTCAGAAATACAGTTCAGAGCAGCATCTAGAAAATTAGATGCTAATCCAATTTCCAAACCAACCAAACTGAAAATATCAACAGACTCACAGACTCAACAACTTTAGTTTTCATAAAGATCTTAACGTTACTTTGATAAACAAAGTAACACTTGATAAAAAAAAATAATAATAATTTTTCCCTTGCTGAAGAGATTAAACTTATTGATTGCTTGTTTACTTTCAGGGTGAATTTAACCATAAATTATTATTATTTTATTCATTTATTTATTTTCAGGACTTTCTGGTCATTGGTTCTTGAAGTTCCAGATAGTTGGAGTGATACATCCCAGAACAAGATGAAATTATTGTTTTCTCTGACAAGTGTCTTTGGGTCCTACAAAGGCATTCAGACGTCTCTTACCTCTTTTGAATATTAGCTCTAAGGGATGAAATTATGTAGACGCCTATATGCACATCAATTTTTAAATAAAATTTGATCAAAAGAGGAAGTGCCAACTTTGGGGCTAAAACTGCAAAATGGATATTAAAACTGTGTTGCAGGCATTTTTGTTATACGAGTATCACATAGTCTGAATTCAAATAAAGTTCCTCTTTTGCCTTGGCAGATCAGGAAGTATTTGGCTGTGTATGCAAACAAATTATAGACATTTCTATGCTTTCTAATTCATTTTGTATTCTAACGGAATCAGATAACTTCCCAGTTAATATCTTCCCAATCCTGTGTTCCTTCTCACTTCTCAAATACTGAATGTGATGGAATGTTAAATTATGGCCCAGATTTTGAAGCTTATGGGTTCAATTTAATTACAGAGATTTTCTCTATTATATACAATGTACTACAAAACACCAGTGAAGGAATGCAAAGAAACTACCACAGCTTCTGCTTGTACTTCATTCTGCCAGTATTAAAACTAAATACGTGAATAAACTGTAGATACTAGTTCAGTTAACTTCTCTTAATTCCTAACCCACATTATGTAAGAACTGATCTCATAGTGTTCTGTGTCATTTTACATTATTTATTTTGTATCACCAGTTTGCAGTCTCATATGGTGTTGTAATGAAATAATGAAATGATATTATCATAAATTGGCTTAGGATGGAAAAGATCTCAAAGATCATCGGGTTGTAACCCCTTGCCATGTACCCCATCCAACCTGGTCCTGAACACCTTCAGAGATGGGGCATTCACAGCTTCTCTGCACAATCTATTTCAGTGTTCCACCACCTTCTGAGCAAATAATTTCTTTCTAACCTCTATCTCTTCCTTTTTTGTGTGTCAGTCGCAACATTTAGCTCGACCAGGGTACACTCAATCCCACAGTCTCGGCTGACTAAAAGATTGAGGAGCACTGGTCCCAAGGTAGACACAGGCAGGGGATACTGTTCATCACTGACCTCAATCTGGACATAGGGCAGTCAACCACAACACTCTAACTTTGACCATCCAACTAATTTTTATCCATCAAATTGTCCAGCCTTCAAATCAGTATCTCATCAATTTAGTGATAAGGATGTGTTGTGGGACAATATCAAAGGCCTTGTACAAGTCCAGGTAGAAAACCAGTTGCATTCATTTATCCATCAATGCTATCACTCCATTGCAGAAGGCAACAGACTAGTCAGGCACTGCCACTGTCACCGTCATGGTCGGGAACTACCTTTAGTGAAATCATGCTGGCTGTCTCAGATTATCACCTCATCTTATAAGTGCCTTAATATATCTTCCAAGAGGATCTGTTCCACAATCTTCCCAGGCACAGACATGAAGTTCACTGCCTGTAGTTTCCCAGGTCTCCCATCCTATCCTTCTTAGAAATGGGAATTATGTTTCTCTTTTTCCAGACACCATGAGCTTCCCCTGACTGCCATGACTTTTTGAATATGATGGAGTGTGGCTTGGCAATCACATCAGTCAGTTCTTTCAGGACCTTGGGATGTATGTTATGGAGCTCCATGCACATTCAGTCTCATCAGGTGGTCTTGAACTTGCTCTTTACTTGTAGGACAGAAGCTTCCGAAGCTTCTGAAGCTTGACTGACAGTGAAGATCTAGGCAAAGAACTACTGAGTATCTCAGCTTTCTTCATGTCTGCTTTTCCCTGCTCTCTCTTCTCATCTATCTGTGCCATAGCTTTCCTGATCTCATCTCTGCAGGTCTGGATGGCATCCCTGTATTCTTCCCTGGCCACATGTTCCTGCTTCCACTATCTATCTTTTTCCTTCTTATTCCTCAGTTTGTCCAGCAGGCCTTTACTCAGCCATGCTGTAAGTTTACTCTCCAGAAGTGCAGGATCCTAACTCCACTGTTTGCCAGACCCATGTTCCTTGAGATCACAAATTCTACTGTAGCATGGTCACTACTGTCCAGATTGTCTACATTCTTAACCTCCTTAACAACTGACTCTGCACTGATGAATACCAGGTTGTTCTGTCCAATATCTGTCTAAGAATTTGTTATCAATTGGCTTCAGGAGTTCCCTTGATTCTTTGCAACCCAACATTTTTTCTCTCCCAGCAGATAGTTGGTAGTTGAATTCTCCCATCAAAATGAAAGCCTGTGTGAGTATGAGTGTAAATGAAGCAAAAAGTCCTCAGGATTTGTCTTGGCCAATTAAAGTCACTTCCAAACATAGACAACTTCTAAGAAAGATCCATTAAAAACAGTATATAGAAAATTCTAGATTACTCTATCTCTTTATTGTTTTCTGCCACAAAATAAACACATGCTAACACTCATTCGGGGTGGACTGCTGTCACACCAAATTGCTGGTTCTTCTTGAACTTTTTTTCTGCTGAAATTCTCCACCTGATATCAGGCATGTTTTCCTAAGTTATTATAGTAGAGTTGAATATGAATTATATATTAAAATCTCTGCGTAATTCTGTTACACAATCAATATGTAGCTCTAAATTAACAGCAGAAATATCAGACATAATTAAGTGTCGCAAATCTTTCTCCAAAATCAGAAATTTTTGGCACAAGTAATTCAGTGTATTCCAAGCAGAGTATTCAAGGTTTCTTCCAGCTGGAGAAAAAATACTTGTGAACTGAGAAAGATAAAGATTAAATAGTTTCAAACACACAGATGTTTCTATTGTTTTTTTGTTTGTTTGTTTGTTTGTTGTTATTTTTTTTTCTTTCAAAATGTAAAACTCCTAGGTAACCCCTCACAGGAAAAACTAACTTGGAGGAAAGATTTTGTGAAGGATACTGTATTTTCATACATAGCATAGAAATCTTAGGAGTAACATTCCTAGGTGCATGGGAACTGTTGAATCATGGCCTGAACCACTGATTGATTACCTGAGGCAAGTACAGAGTCAGCTGCAGGAACACAGGCAATTCACCTGTGTGACTGGAAGGGGTGGAGTCTGACTCCACCTCTCCCAAACCCTATCTAAGGGCTGACCACCACTGGTGAATGATGTCTTTCTGGAGATTGCTCCTTTGGAGTTTCCTATGGCAAGCCTAGGATGGGGATGAGCGTTTTCTTTTATTTTGTTTGTCTCTTTCCATCATGATAACCTTTCTAACTATACCATCTGTAAGATGTCTCAGCTACTGCACTATTTGTCATTATTCATTCTGTTAGCCATATGTTTGGCAAGCCAGGCAAGCTGAAATACTAAAAATGTCTTTCTGATGGAACATCTTTAAATGGGGCAGGGGGGAAGAACATTACCCCCCTAGGCCAGACCATTTCAGGACAGATTCCAGGATTTCTGGGATCACCTTACTATGGATTAGCCACTATAATTGAAAAATGGGGTCCCCTGTAGGTTGTGGGAGATATTTCCTCTCCACCCTGCACAATGAACTATTTTCCCAGATTGAGCAACAAAACTAGTTACAAAAGTGTATCAGCTCGCTGCATCTACTGTGGTATGGCCTCTAGTAATGGATTTAAAACAGTTGGGAACAACAGCTAATAACTTCAAAAATGAAAACCAGCTATTGTGCAGTCAAATTGAGAAACTGGAACAACAACTGGGTATATTAACAGCAAAGAAACTGAGCCAAAGTTTCCCAGTGAAGCAATTATATACTACTTCAGTAGATGACACACGGGTTTTTAAATCACTGGACCTGGGTGATCTGGAAGTTAATCCATCTAAAGCAGATCTCAAAGCCCAATCCATAATGGGTCCCTTCAAGATCTATCCTGTAATAACTCAAAAAACAAAAAATACAGGATAGACCAGCAGGGGTGCCTCCTGATCAGTGGGCTCTAGCTCAGACACATCTGCATGTAAAGGCCCATCTGTGTAACTGTTTTCAACATTTGTTTACATTCAGGGAATTTATACTCATATAATTCCCTGAAAAACTACCTTATCTGGGAATAGTCACTTAATAATTTATTACTTACATTAATTTTCTTCTCTTTATCTTATCTTCTAGTGATCTGTGTCAGAACATGGAAGATATGGAAGAAAAGGTAAAGTTATCTTCCTATGTCATTAGCAAGTTCTGGACTTAACTCGAATAAAGATTGTTTAGGAATATCTAATATGCACTTCAACTGAAAAAAAAATTATTAGTGTTTATGCATTATGTAATACATATATAATCTTGACTTAAATCACTACCTCAGAGGATGCTTTATTATGTGATAAGCAGATGTTCCAGAAGCCACTCTTCATACTCCCACACGTTCACAGATATCTTCAGTATCTGGGCAGGCAATCAAGGGTTCCATCATCACAGTCTATCAGCTGAGAAAATAAATGAACTTCATTTTGCTCACTTTAGCTAGAAGAAGACAAATGCATTACCCGAAACTCTGAGACACTCCTTCACTATAGCATGTAATCAGGGCTTTCAGTCTTTACAGATCCAACTCTTGAGCAGGCAGACACATGATCCTAGCGCTAACAGAAGCTCCAAGTTGCCACTCTTGGGTTATCTTTCTGTGTCCACAGCTGAAGATACTGAAAATGCCAACGGTGATAAATTGCAATTAATATTTTTCACTCCTAATACAAGCATTGAAACTTTGCAGACACTCAGACCAGTTGAAAAGCTTAATGGACTGAAAGCATAGATAAACTTATCACTAGATCGCTCATGTCTTAAATCTGGAGCATTTTTCTAAAAGGTACATTTAATGTCAGTTTGAAATTTGTTTCAGATATTATTTGTTGAAGATCTTTGCATTTACCTATTTATTTGTCTGATTATTATTCTAGAAAGCTTTTCACTGCAGAAATGAGTCAGGCAATTAGACAAATTTTATAACAGCAATCTTAACAGGGCAGGTTTAATACTGGAGCAGCGTGTTTGTAATTATGTCAGGGGGATTTGTGGGTGTGTGATATTTGCAGTTTTGTTTTTGAAAAGAAAGAAACAGTGACAACAAAACACCGTAAATCTTCTATGATCTGTCTCATTTGCTTTCAAACCTCACAAAACCATGCACTTTTTCTCCCATGTGTTCTTGCTGCCCAAAAAGCTGTTGCTCAAATATGATTATAGACTACCTGTACAGAGCATGACATCTGCAGTACATGTAATGCACATACATTTCATGTTTTCTAGATTAAAAACTGAAATAATAACATTTTTAAATGCTGATTCTCGTATTTTGAAAGTTTAACAATTCTATGAAGTTGTGTAAGGCTTTTACATTTCAGGAACACTTGTGAGAGCACATAGCTAACAAGAATACTTACTGAATACTGTTTAAGTAATTTCAAGAATTTCAAAGTAAACTAAGGTGGATTGTGCAATATGCTACCTAAAATTTACTTCCTTTAGATCTCCAGGCAGTTTCCTAGATATATTTTTATACAAGCCTTAGGAGTTTACACCAGCTGGATCTCTAGATTCCTTCTGAGATGTGCTTGTGGTTTTCTGAAAAGGACAACACTGTCAGTGCTTTGCCACTAGCCTTACAGGCATCACAGCTCCTTCTTTGTGTGTAGGATAGACATCAAAATACTCAAAATCAGAAAATAGCCCACGCATTGGGTATATAGCAGAAAATGTCCACATTTGTCTTAGCCTTCATTTCCTTCCAGTAATTTAAGTAGCTGAAAAAAATATATTATCTGTAGTCCTTCTACCTCCTCCAGAGATCAGCCACAGGCTAACATTCATTTCTTCCATAAATAATACAATCCTTGGAAACATTCGTCTTCAGAGTTCTGTGCAAAGAAGTGTTCAATCATTTCCACTCTTTAAAAACCTGGAGATAGTATTCCTTTCTACATGGAATTTACACAATATAGAATCACAGAATTGGAGGAAAGCCTGCATTGGAAAGGACCACGGAAGATCCAACTTTCTGTGGGAAAAGGGAGCATGGATGGCATTATTTTTCACCCTGCTTTGTTGCACCTTGAAAATCTCTAATGACGTGGATTTTCCCGTATCCTCAGAGAGACTGTTTCAATGGCTCAAAGTAAAAATTTTTTGAATGAAACCTCTACCTAGACAACTTGCACTCATTGTTCCCTGTCTTTTCCAAGTGGCTGTTGTTTATTTTTTTGTTTGTTTGTTTTTGTTTGTTTTTTGTTCACCCTTTAAGTACTGGAAAACTATGGTGAGTCTGAGCCCTCTGTTCTCTGTCTTCCCTCAAAGAACAGATTCTCTACACCTGAGATCACTTGGACTATCTCCATTTTGTCCATGCATTTTTTGAATTGCAAGGATCAGAACTGGGCAGGTGTAGCCTGACAAACTCTACGTATGATCACATCTCTACCTCTCTTGGTGGACACAGCCCAGGATCCAATTTGTCCTTACTGCTACAGCAGAGTGTTGCTGAATCATGTTCAGCTTGTTCAAGAAGATGTTCTGATTCCTTTTAGTATGGCTTCCCCTCAGCCATACAGATCCTAGCCTGTACTGAATTCTTCGGTTATACTTTTCCAGGTGAAGTATCTTGTATTTGTCACTGTTAAACTTTCTGCTTGGCCACTCCTCCAGCCTGCTCAGCCTCCTTCCTTAAATGTCCCTCTTTTCCTACGTCTATCCCACCATTAGTTTACAGTGATCAGCAAAACTGGTGAAGATACATTTAATCCCATCATCCAGTTTTTTATGAAGCTGTTGTGTTTTTTTTTTGTTTTTTTTGTTTTGTTTTGTTTTGTTTTTGCTGCCGGTATTCCACATCAGAATATCATGCTGGGAGTTAAAAGAGTTAATGCTCTAGTCGGGAGAAGAGGGGTGGAGCTCCTGGCCAGACATCAGCCGGTCTGGCATGTTTTCACTCGGACTGCCGCGGAGAAAAAGCGCGTCTGCTTCCCTTGCATTTTTACCAACAGAAGATCTTATATCTTGGATACTTTCGTCTCTCTCTCACTTTGTTCTATTTGTTGGATTTAGTAAATTACCATTCCTCCTCAGATCGTTGCCGTTGTTTTTCTGTAGACCCGTCTGTTATTTCCGTACCTTCTCTCTCCCCGGTCCCGCGGAGCTCCTGGCTCTACTCGGGCGGCCGCGTTGCTTAAAGCCTGAGCAGTTTTTTTTTTTTTTTTTTCTTTTTCTTTTCTTTCCCTCTATCTCTCTCCTTTTTTTAATGTTTTATTTTTCTTGTGCCACTGTCACGGACGTAGACCTTAAGATAACACTGTGACACTGTTGAACTTTTTGGGGAGCCTGGTGCGGTTTCCTGGGGATTCCCATTGTGATCTGAGAAAAGACCATTAAACGCCATCCTCTCAGTGCCGCACTGTAAGCCACTTTCACATTTCTTGCAAATCACACCCTCAGTTTAAATGTGACGTTTGTCTAGGTGAAGGTTACGCGAACAATTTTCACTACTTTGTTAAGTCTAAATAAATGCATAGTTATATAAACTGTAACTCATATTTTACTGATTGAAACTAATGAAGATTACCCTTAGGATCAAAAGCAGAAGTTTCATGAAATGTTGGAAACAAGAAACCTTATTTTCAGTCCAAATACTATAAATGAGTTTGTTAACAACTTATGTTATTATTATTATTACAGTGTATTGCTATCTTTAATATTGTGTGACAGTACCTGAAGTGAAACTACTGGAGCCAAAAAAAAAAAAAAAAGGGAGAAAAATAAAACAAGTGCAGACCACTGTTTACAGAGCTAGAGATGTGATTTCTAGAAGAAGAAGCTAATTGGAAGGGCAAAACATGATATGAAATGCCAACACTGCACATAATATGCAATAAGTGTTGCAATCATGAAGCCACTGTTAATAGCCAATAACAAGTTTTCTGAGTTTTCTACCAGGAAAATGATACAATGATCTTCCAAATCACATTTTCTCAAAGATCTAGAGAATATGTTTCGTAAGTTCATTTTAAAAAAGCAAGTCATGTTTCTTTGAAAATCAGGTCTGTTTTTTTTTTTAAAACACTGTGTAAAGCACACTCATTAATTTAGTGTAAATTCAACTTCTACGTCACCTGGATATATTTGATAAATGGTGTGATTCCCCAAATAAAAGAAAATAAACCTTAATGTATAAAATTAAGCATTGAACATATGTTTTCTCATGGAAGTCTACATCCTAATTTATCCTTCTTCCACTACTATTACCCCATCATTCTAAATAGTTTTTTTTGTTTTGTTAACTTCTTGAAAAATTACACATAACTCTTTCTTTCAGGAGAACAAAAAAAAAAAATAAAGGCACAGACAAGTCAATTGCCATCCCATGTTATTACACATAGTAGCATATCCAGTAATTCTCGGTTAAACAAATGGTTTACCTCTCTCCATGAGCTACTGAGCTAGCCTTCAGATTTCCTTACTGTTCTCTCAAGTACGTGTGTTCTTAGATGCACGCCTCCAAGTCACAACTTCTTTGCAAAGACAGAATGTAAAGAATAGGATTATATCATGGCATTTAATGACTTTTGTCCATTTAATTTTCCTTGCATTAAAATTTCTCTAGAAAGTAATATTGATTTCAGTAATTAACAATTATTCCAATAATTTTCTGTCCTGGAGAAAGAATGGTTCTGGTTCACAACAAGTTGAACATGCAGCTGTGGTGTGCCCTGGTAGCCAAAAGGGCCAACCATACTCTGGGGTGCATCATGCCTATATAGGCAAGGGGAAGATTTGTTCTGCTCTATGTGGCCTCACCTTGAGTACTGGGTGCGCGTTTGTGCACCACAATGTAAGAATGACATAAAACTTAACTAGCATCCAAAGGAGGGCTGTGAAGATAGTGAAGAGTCTGGAAGGCAGGACGTATCAAGAGGGACCGAGGTCTCTGGGTGTGTTCAGCCCAGAGCTGAGGGGAGAATTCATGGCAGCCTACAGCTCCTCATAGAAAGCAGAGTGGCAGTGCTGGGATCTGCTCTGTAGTGATAGCTATGAAACCTGAGGGAATGGCATGGAGCTTCGAGAGGAGAGGGCCAAGTTCAGTGTTAGGAAAAGGCTCTTCAGAAGAGGGTTGGTCAGACACTCATTTTGTAGTCAGAGCTAGCAGTTAATCAAAGCTCAACTGAATTTAAATTGCAGAGTTGATATCTCACTAAAGCTGTGTTAATTAAGAACTGGAAACGGTCTTTTCTCTTCTTAAGGTAGACCAGATCTTGTTTTATATAGCTCTGTTACTTGAGGGCAGGAAATTAAACTTGCGCTTCTTGTTTTATCCATTTGTCTCGTTCACGTAACTCTGTACAGAATCAAGTATCTAAGTAAGGAAAAACGTCACAACCATACAAAATAATTTCTGAGTTTCAGTGTTATAAAGCATATAACTGTACCTTGTGGCATCCAGTCCAAATTGCATATTTTTACTTTCAAGTTTGACTGTTTTAGCTCTTAACCTGCTTTAATTGGATTTTCTTGCACTCTCTAGAATAGCACTGAGTAGAACTAAATCATGTTGAAATCACTAGTGCCAAAGAAGCATGTTCTATTTCAGTGATATGTGTTGATGCTACTTGCAAACTGTCACCTTTAAGTATATTACTTAACTTGAACTAGACAATTGATAGGTATATCTCAGAGTATGGTAGTACTTGCTTAACTGCTGAATTCAAGAGTCTAATGTTAACCCACAACTGGCCTGTAAACTGCAAGAAATGTAATTACTCCAATTGAATGTAATGAAAAGTAGAGGGACAAAAGGCATTTCCTCTCCTAATAGTACCATGTAGAGAAACAGTGTGGGCTGTATTGAGCAAAAACCTCAGCCTTTTCCTTATCCTCTGTGGTTACATTCCCTGCCGCATCAAGTAAAGTAGGGAAATTCTCCTTAGTTTTTCTTTTACTGTTAATATATATGTAAAAGGATTTTTTGCTCTCCTTTACTGCAGTAGCCATCTAAGTTCAAGCTGGACTTTTGCATTTCTATCTTCCTGCCTGCAAATCTTGGCAAGTTCTCTGTAGTCTCCCCAAGTAACCTGTCCCATCTTCCAGAAGACACAGACTCTCTTTTTCTCCCGGAGTCTCAACAAAAGATCCCGGTTCATCCACACTGGCCTTCTTCCCCTCCGGCTTGACTTATGGGACTCAGGGACAGCCTGCTCCTGTGCCTTTAAGATTTCCATCTTGAGGAGGACCCAGGCTTCCTGGACCCCATTACTCCTTCAGATGTTGGATACCTATCATCATCAGAATTCAGAAGAATTGTCTAGGTAGAGATCATATCTTGATGACTCAGCTGTGCTTGGACTATGTGCACCTCTTCCATTATAAAGGAAAATACATCCTTGATTAGAAATCAGTGATGTAAAACTACTGTCTTCTGAGAAAATTTCATTATGACAATTGCTTGTTCTAAATTTTCTTCCCTGAAGTCACCTAAAAGTTATACCAAACTTGGTTCAGCAAATAGAACAGCTTATTCACTTTGTATAGTTATGCTAGGTTCAGGGCTCACTTAACACCTGGATATGCTGAACTGTGTTCAGTTTTGGGCCCCTCACTACAAGAAAAACATTGAGGCCCTGGAGCATGTTCAGAGAAGGACAAGGAAGCTGATGAGAGGTCTGGAGCACAAGCCTTGTGAGGAGCAGATGAGTGAGCTGATATTGTTCAGGCTGGAGAAGAGGAAACTCAGGGGTGACCTTACCTCTCTCTACAGCTACCTGAAGGGAGGTTGTGATGAGGTGGTAATTGGCCTCTTCTTCCGTGTAACTAGGGACAGGACTGGAGGGAATGGCCTCAAGTTGTGTCAGGGGAGATTCAACTTGGATATCAGTAAATAGTTCTCCAAGAGAGTGGTCAGATGAAGATGTCAAAGAGCACTGGCTTCAGTTACAGACCCCTGTGGGACACCACTTGTCAATTATTTCCATTCAAACATTGAGCCATTTACCAGTTCTCTTCGGATACAAACTTACAATCAATTCCTCATCTTTTGAACACTCCAGCAGTCAAATCCATATCTTTCCAGTTTGGTGAGAAGGTGGCAGACTGTGGTAAGGGCTCAGATAGTCCGGATAGGTAATACCAGTGGCTCTTCCCTTGTACACTGGCATAGTTACGCCATCACAGAAGGTCACAATGTTGGTTAAACAGGGCCTGTCCATGTGCCTTACCTAGCTTCCAGGGGGATATGCTTCGTAATCTTCCTAGTAACAGAGGAAGCAGTTTCATTAGGTAGATAGATAGATAGATAGATAGATAGATAGATAGATAGATAGATAGATAGATAGATAGATAGATAGATAGATAGATAGATAGATAGATAGAGGTTGAAGAAAAGTAGGGTATGTGCGGGGAGGAGGGAGAGGAACAAAACAAAACAGACAAAGCCTTCTTCCAGTCATTGTGATTACCACATCTACAGGTTTCCCAAAGCATAGTTACATTGTCTCAGTTGTCAATTTCCTGTATAATCATTTTGGATTTTCATCATAAAATTTAACTGAAATATTTCTAGGCTGCTCTGTAAGGAATTGTCATGGTTTCTTTTTGTTGGATAAATTTCCAAGCTCATTTTTTCTCATATGTCTTTATGAGAAAGCACTAGTGATTTGATGGTGATTTCTGCCTCTACCTGCAAATATGTTTTCTTGCTCATTTCTGAGAAGAAACAGAGAAGAAATGAATTATCAAACTTCTGGAAAAAAAGTAAAATAAAAGATCCCTCAATTCAAAGTTAACAGAAGTGTTGGCAATAGACAGACTAGACTGATTTACAAAATATGCTGGAAGATGTCAGCCTCCTAACCAATGGTTCTTTTTTCTTTTTTGTATAGAATAAGTCTGTCCTAGAATCTGGTGCTATGAATAAAATGAATGCCATGCAAGCTTCTATTTCCATGGTAAGTCCTTTGAACTCAACAGACAAATACATGTTCAGAATAAAAGCAGAAGCTGTGTCATCTTTGGATTCAACAGAGAGTTAGTCACAATTTGATTAAAAACTGATAACATCCTTCATAATTAAGATATCATGAATTATTGTCATATTTAGTAAATGTCAACCTATGTAAGGATTTTAGAGCAAAATAGACTGCTTAGCAACTGATTTAGATTTTACTTAATCTATATACAGAAGATATAGTTTCATGGTATCTACTCTAAAGCTGGTCAAAACACAGATGAGAAATGATATAAATTCAAACAAGCAAAATCTTGGGAAATGTGAGAGCTTTCATAAAAATGACAGTCAATCTCAGGAATTTAAACCAGAAAAGAACAAGCATAAAAAATTGCAGACAGAATCTGTACACAGGAGAAACAGGTAAAATGAATCATTGTTCATGTTTCAATAACTAGATTGAGAACTAATTCAGTCTCTGAGTCTAGGAACAGATGTCTTCTTAAGTATTCTATTACTTATTTCTCTCCTTAAAATTGATAGACTAATTAAATAAAATACAGACAAAAAATAAAAAATGCTGGACTATTCCATGCAATTCGATATGCTGGCAAACTCTGAAATCTTACTTTCTGATACACTGGAATTTCCACAGCAAGAGACCCTAAACTTTTGCCTCTTTTCTTCAGTGTTATAATGCACAATTATATATGACAGGTAGAAGTCACTTTGCCCAGTGTGCATTCTTACACTGTACGTAACTGCATGACCATTGCTATAATTGTTTTTTGGTCACACAAATGAATATGTAAATTACTATTTCAAAATACATTTTAAGTTGTTTGTACAGAGATAATTTCTTTCAACCTTTTTACGTGTCCCTACAATGTTCTTAATCTGATTTTTGGACTTGTAAAATGCAAATAAATGATAATATTTAGAGTAAGATCTGACTGGGAATTCTCTCATTCTCCCACATAAATGTTTTCAAATAATGTAAACAAATGCAAACCAGTAGACATTTTCAGATATTATTTTTAGGATATATATTTACAAAAAATGGTATTAATAATTAAAGCAAGAAATGACCTTCATTCTGTTATAAGTTCGCCCCTCAGACAATTTATCAATCAGCTTTCTGGACATCTAGCTTGGATTTTCTGTGAGACAGAGAAATGAATATTAGAGAACTAAGAATGATTTTATATCTGTTGACTACTGTCTCTTCTCATTATGTTTGATCTCAGCAGTTCTGAGCCAAAAAACAAGATGTCACCTGTATAGTTCAAGCACTCAGAAAGTATAGTACAGCCTTGAGCTTAAGATAATAGGCTCTGAAGTATCTTTACTGACTTCATGAAATTTAAAGTGTGGATCATTGTCAGCTTCATCGAGTGAAGATAAGCCACAGAAAGGTTGTGAACATCTGTTTCGACAGTCAAACTCAGTAAAAATGAAATTATTTTGTTTATATTGATCTTGTTGTTCCTTTTTTCCTCACTTCCCACCTTCTTTCCCCTGTACTCCCAAGTTCTCTTGGACCCTCAAGATGATTTTTCATACTCTCTTCAGTTTAAATTTTGCTGCCTAGCAGTGAGAGCCCCCTCAGAAACAGAATGATATGATTTTATTTTCACTGTGCCAGCAAGATGACTCTTGGTTCATTCAGAACATACAAATTCCATTTTATTATCATGTAATTATGCATTTCTACTGGAGAAAAAAAAAAAGGATTATGGTAATATTTTCATTCAAACATATCAACTTTTCTGTAGTCAAGGTATTACTGTGAGCCTCAACAGAGATTGTTGCTTGTTGTTCATTATTTTTATTTTAGTATGATTTGCCAGAGTATGTTTTATACCAGCATTTCATTCTACTTATAAATATAGTCTACAACACTTCAAATATTTGTCATCACATAAAAAGTGCTAATCATTTTTATATATTTAAAAATTATTACATAAGGAAATTTTTCACCCTTATGATTCTGTATTTCAGCAGTGCATTGTTTTCCTCCAACGGTTTTATCAGAATTAATATTGTTAGCAGGAGCTGGGGGATGGGGATGATTGTTTCCCTGTACTTAACTCTGGTGAGGTCACATATTCAGTGCTGCGTTCAGTTTTAGGCCCCTCACTACAGGAGAGACATCAGGACACTGGAGCATGTACAAAGAACTTGGGAGGAGTCTGGAGCTCAAGTCTTATGAGGAGCAGCTGAGGGAACTGGGATTGTTTAGACTGGAGAAGAGGAGGCTCGAGGGAGACCTTATTATCCTCTAAAACTACCTGAAAGGACATTGTGGTAAAGTGGGGTCAACCTCTACTTCATAACTAGTGATAGGACTTAGAAGGAGCAGGTTCAACTACTCCTGTTGTCTTTTGAAGTCCACAGTTAAGCAATTTCTGCATTTTGCTGCAAGTGGCAAAAATATATAGATTGAATCCCTGCAGGTGAATAATATGTAAGAACTTCAGTCTCCCCCATCTCATCTGAAAAGTATATGAGCTGCAGAATATTGCATGAAAGATAGAAGGGAACAAACAAACAAACCTTAAAAGAAAATCATTTATAGTGGGTATATTTTCTAAACAAATGGCTGACTCTAATGCAATTTTTGAAAAGAGAAACAGACAGCTATGTCCCAGAGAGGTTTATATACGACATGTTTCTGATAAATGGAAGGGCCACAGCTGTCTGTGGTCCCCTATTCGTTAACTCTCTGTATTTCTTTCCAGTCAAGGGAATTGTCATCTGAAAAACAACTCAAAGACCAAGAGAAATTCTCAGTGGTTTCACAGACATAATGAAGACATCTAAGCTCAGATTGTGCTTCTCCATTACCAGCTCAGTTCTGAACCATTCTTGGAAAGTACTTATCTCTCTGCACAGAGGAAATGCAAGTATTAAGGTCAATATTCTGTTACTTTAGTGCTCATTTTTATGTACTGATCAGCATGTTAAACCTGTACTATTGTACTATGAACAGGTATTAAAATGACAAAAATGTTAAAATTGTCACGTATTAGAAAGTTAACTTAGACCAAGTGTATGTTTGAAATGCTTCCTCTACTACTGTAAGAAGATCACTTGAATGGTTCAAGATTAGTAATAGAGCACATATTTGTTCTCCAAATACTAATAATTAAGTTTCAGTAGAGAAGATACAACAGTTCTTCATTAGATCTCAGTTGCTACAGACAGGTAGTGAGTTCTCAGAGATAGATCCAATGATTTTGATCCTATTCAGCACATCTAAATGAGCACTAAAGTAAAAGAACCTTGACAGTAATGCTCCTGTAAACTGTGTGCAGAGAGATTAGAGAGATAGGTACTTCTCAAGGTCATTTCAGATCTGAACAGGATTAGTAGTAAAGCACAATATCTCAAGATTATTAAATACACGATTCCACTATTTTCTGAGACAAAGATACCTTCTGATGGTATGTTGCAGTATGTGAGAATTGAAATAGAAATGACTGCTTTAAATTTTTATCCTGAATAAGTCAGCAGGCACATTTCTGACCTTTTGTTCTTATTGCAGTTTCCCCGTGTCTCCTGTGCCACTGGCTTCTACTCTAAACTACTTTTTCTGCTGGTTTATTTTATATTTTTTCAGCATCCCCCCTCTGTTCAGCACAACTTTCGTCTTCTCATTCTCTGCCCAGCAAGGATCATAATAATCAACAAGGCAACCAGCCCTCTGGACAGGAATAATCAAAAATGCAACTACCATCAAATTCAGGTTTGATTTTTCCCACTCTTAGAGTCATACTGCACAGCATCTCCTGACTACCTAGAAAAAAAAATTATGGAAGAGGTACTTCTGAGTAGAAAATGCCTGCTGCACTCAGCCCATGAAAAATATGTGGAAATTTATTTACAATCAGCATTGCAAAAGAATTTAGCTGTCAGCCTCAGGTATGACTTCTGTGATGTTATATGAGCTATAATTCCACGCTTTTATTTTGTTCAGATCTGGACAGCGTTTCTTACTAGCTCAAAGGACATTTCATCTCAGTAGACTGAATATTAATAAACAATTCTTTTTTTCTAAACTGATGTCCAAAATGGGATAACCACATGCATTTTATATGTACTTTTATACCCTTTAACCAAACGCATGCAACAACGATTAAAATTCTGTCCAAAGTAGTTAAAGCTTGGCAAAGTTTCAGTGTAAGGTCAAGGGTCTCATAATAAGAGACTGGACAAATGAAAATTAAGTACCATTGACAGCGCAATCTGTTACTTAAAATAGCTTCAAGAAAAAAGCTGTATGATGGTGATGAAGCATTGTTTGAGATAAAAAGATTTGGTAATTGAAATGAAAAGAAAGTAGTGCATATTTTTTATTAGTCTTTGGAAATATAATATTGTTCGCATGTACAAATGCGTCAGAAACTAAATCAAAATGCAAGTTTTCTGCCTGCCGCAGCATCCTAACTGTTCTTCTATAATAGAGAAGGCACTGATAAAGTTAGCAGCTCAGATTTCCTGATATTTCATGTGGACACCAAATCAGCTCCAAAAATCATGAATGTTCCATCTAAGTGTTATCTTGTGCTGGACTTTGTATGAACTACATGTATTAAGTATGCTTAATTTTCTTCACTTTGTCTGTTGCATAAATAAGAATGATTTAAATATTGCCAAACCAACCAGAGTCTTAGAAAACTGGGAAAGGAGAAAACAACTTGGGCTCATTTTGTAGTAAATATACTGTCATTTAAAACTAGCTTTATTACCACTAGAAACTGACACATGTTCAACATACTCAAAACAGAGGTTACCTGAAGACTTTTTGCTAATGTAAGGAGTGATTGTTAGCAGTGTAACGGCGCTACATGTGTTATGACCATTATCACTAAGATGCGTAACCTTAATTCTACTTTTTTACCACAAACTTAAGTGGTTAAAAAAGTAACATAAAATTAATGACTAACAGAAATAAATGGCCCAACAGATTATATTTGACATGCTTACAAACCACACAAGCCTAATCAAGTACAAAAAATTCTTTTAAATGACCCAGCACAAACTAACCTGGAGTTCTGTTTTAATATTGCAAACATAATGATTAGCAGCTGCCTTAAGCCAATAGAAAGAAAACTGCGAGAAACTGGAACTATTCTTTAAATCTTCATTTTTGTTCTGAAAATTAAAATAATATACTTTTATTTATTTGTGTCTAATCAAATACAGATGGTGAGGAGTCAAAGGGGGAAAAATAAAAGGAAAAGAGATTGCAGTTTTAATGCTTATTGAGATATAAGTCAGTTATATTAATGAACAAACACTAACTTATTAGGCTTGCATAAACTGTCTCATCATCAAATTAAAAACATCTTTTTAGATTTATATTACTCCACGCTGTCCTTTAAAACAATCCCTCGTACTAGAATGCAGATAACATTAAGTGTCTGTGTTAGTATAATATCTTAGTTAACTCTAGCTAATTTCTGAATGGTATGTGTCTTGTTGGTCTTGTGGCCTTTTTTTTTTTTTTTTTTGGTATGACAAAAATAGCAGTTGCGTCATTTTTTCTGTGGGTTTTTTTTGTTTTTTTTTTTTTCTCTCAGTAAAGTCAAACATACAATAATCTGTTTATGGAGAGCCAGTATATATTTTGTATAATATGTATAATACAATAACTAAGGAAGCCAGTACAAATGTATAGAGGAAACTGTATGAATCCCTTCTTTGCTATTCATTCATTTATTTGTTTGTTTGTTTGTTTTTATTGTTGCTGGCAATAGTGAGTGAATGTCTCTTTGCAGTAAATACCCTATCAGTTCCCTTATGTTTCTCCTATAGCCTATGCCATTGTAGGCTTTTGGAACACATCAGTCACTAGTAAGGTTTTGTTTTATGAGAAGGGGAATTCTTCCCGTCTTCATTTTCCTGATTAATATCCTACCTTCATTTAATCTTCATGTAATACAGGATCCAGACATAACAATTGTCTACTTAGTTTTAATTTGTCTTAGCACAAATTAAAATGGTAACGCAGGCTAGAAGAAGGCAATACACATTCACACCAGCAGATGAAAGGACGGAAGTACCTGGCTTATTATTGAGTTGGTCTTACATGTGACACTTCAAAATCAACCCCTTAAAGTGTGCTTAAGAGGATTCTTAAGTATATTTGGCCACTGTTGTGTTCAGTATAACTTCTAGATACACTTCTGTGTTTCAAAACCCTCACTGTCAAGTAAGATATGTTGTCTCCAGTGATGAGCAGAATCAAGAGTAACTACATCTTGGACCCTCATGTCTGAAACCACAGGTCCAAGAGACTAAATATGTTTCTATTTTTGGTATTTAAATTCTCACAGTATGTCTCCACCACACTTATCATAATATATATGCGCGCGCGCACACACACACACACACACACACACACACACACAAAGAAATTAGGTAGCTGGCCAGATCCTAAAGGTCCTAGTGCAGGGCATCCTATGAGTTTTAGACATAGCCAGTGCCGGGCAGTCTCTGGAACACAGCTGGCCAAAACTCATACTAAACATAGCCCTTCATATAAAAGGACTACCAGAAAATCTTTATGGATCTGGGATCATAGTATAAAATGAGCTGTGTTGCAATCTAGAAGTCTTGTATGTTAGCCAGTCATGAGCAAAATTCATAGTGCTGAAAACACAAAAGGAGTAAGTAGTTAAGAAAACTTAGTTAATCTGCATAAAATGTATACTCTAGAGAGTACATAAAAATGAAGGTATTACTTCTGACTTCTGGGCTGCATATAACTGTGGTGAGAAAAGAAAGGAATAAGGCTGTTCAAGATAAAGTTCCAGAATCACAGCACACTTAAGAGAAGTATGAAAACTTATCTAAATGCCCTCTGAGATCTCTATCAGATATAAAATATTTTCTTCCTTACAAAGTATACATAACAACACTTCAGAGGCAGAAAAAGAAAAATCAACAGTTAAATAGTTTTCTAATAGCAGTTACATTTTGCTTAAACTAATTCTGTACTATACAGGCCAATTCAGAACTGATGTAAGAAGGTCCAACTCAGTTTAAGAAAATTGTGCAAGATTGATTTTAGTCTGTTTTCATTCCTGTAATACTATTGTCCTGTATAATAAAAAAAAAAAAAGTATTTTTTTAATCTAAATTCTCCCTGGTGAGAAAGTGAGCAGCACTGATCTCTGCTGGGATATGTGCTTTCCAACTAAAGAAGTAAAATGATTGTTTTATTTTTGTTAACATTTCCCCACAGCATCAGAAAATCTTTGGAATAGAAATATGTCTCAGAGCTCATTGCTGAGTTGAATTTATTTCAACAAACATATAAAAGGTACTGTAAGATATATATAGATATGAAAAGGATAAGAGGAAGAGAAGACCTGTGGATGAAGAGAAATGGTAAGTAAGGTACTGAAAACGCAAAATTAAGGTGGTGGAAGAAAAAAAAAGGGGCTCTAGAGAAAAGATTTGCAAAGTTAACAGTAACAAAATTGTTCTCATGGCATGTTTTTTACTACTAATGAAAGCAGCATGTAATTAAAACATAAATAGTTTTGCCCCAAAGGCCAATGTGTTATGGTACTGCACTACAATGCCTTCTTGTATAAAATATATCTGTATAAATAAGACACAGCAAAGAACCTAAATGGCTCTTCTTTGTTCCTTGAAGCTGATGTCATTGTTAACTCTGGCAATAAAAAAGCAGATTTAGACTTCCAATGAACTGAACTCATAAATAAATTTATGCTGGCTGGGATTATCTAGTAGTGATAGTACTATGTTCCATTAAAAATAAAATTAAGCTAAACTGTAGACATCTGACTTCTCAGAAATTCTCCAGTCCTTTCCCTTTCAAAAATTCCATCCATACATTTTTGTACTCTTTTTCTATTCTTGTTTAAATAAATAGGTTTCCTAATAGCATAATAAATTAGTTATGTATTTTTAGTTGTGTGTTGTGAACTTGTTTCATTCAACTTTTTTCTTTTTAAAGCTGTTTTGATTTTTTATTAATGTTCGTCATTTTCTACTTTGATTTATCAATTTGCAGCCTTATTCATAAGTAAAGAAGTATTTACATAATAGAAAGAATTCTGGTTCAAAAAATGAAATGTTAAAAGTAGGAAATTCAGTAGAAAACAGAGCCGTCATACTTTTAAATGACAGTGATGAATACTATGGAATACATATCTCCATTCAATTGATTTAAAATTCTTATGTTTTCAAAATGTAAACATTTGAAAATAGTAGTCCTCAATGCTTAGCTTATGGTTTTGAGTACAACAATAAAAGAAAACTAGTTTAATGCAATTTGCATGGCTTTTTCTTTCATGCAGTCATACCAAGTGTCTAACAAGAGTGAATACATTTTTTTTTCTTATTGGTTTTTACTTCCTCCTTTGTCTTGGGACTTTTTCACGTACCAATTGTGATTTGTATGGAAACATAAGTGTCCTGTACTTTTAGAAGAAGAAAAAAAAATGCCCAAGAAATTGAGGTATTTATTAGGCTTTTCTTTTCCTACTGCAATGGAAATAAAAAAGTAATTTATAGCTACATGATTTGCCATGAAAATAATTCTTCAGTATCCCTACTAAAATAAATCTACTTTTGTTTTGTTTTGTTTTGTTTTTGTGATTTCAAACACTAGTTCAAGTCAATCATGGAATGGTGCAAATGCATTAGTGTACAAGGAAAGAGCCACTGATGTCATCTATCTGGATTTCAGTAAGGCCTTTGACATGGTTTCACACAACATCCTTCTGTTCAAATTAGAAAGATGTGGATTTGACTGGTGGTTGTTCAGTGGACAAGGCAATGGTTGTGAGATTGTATCTGGAGAGTAGTGGTGAATGGATCAATGTCCAGATAGAGATCAGTGATGATTGATGTCCATCAGGGTTCTGTAGTGGGATCAATTCTCTTCAGTATCTTCATCGATTGCACTGACAGTGAGTTCAAGTGCATCCTCAGCAAGTCTGCAGAAGTTTCCAAGTTGTATAGTGTAGCTGTTGCAGCTGAAGGATGGAATACCATTTAGGGAGACAGACAGACTCAAGCAATGAGCCAAGTGCAGTATCCAAGAGATCCAGACTGCTCTCACAGCTCAGAAGGCGACTGTATTCTGGCTGCAAGGTCAGCAGGCTGAGGGAGGTGATCCTACCCCTCTACTCTGTGCTGATGAGACATCTCCAAGTGTACTGCATTCAGATGTGAAGTCCTTACTACAGGAGAGACAGGGACCTGCTGGAGAACAACCAGAGGAGGGCCACAGAAGTAGTCTTGTTGATAGGGAAATAAATAATGATTGACTTCTTAAGCCAACTTCAAGTCTTTGGTGTCTATTTGATATTATTATGATCATATTTTTAGTGGAAATGCTAAGTCATAGCCTGAAACAGTGATTGAGCACCTATTGGGAAGTCAGGGTCAACTCAAGGGAGCTCAGGTGCATTTGATGTACCTGCATAACTGGAAGGGGTGGAACCAGGATCCACCCTTTCCCAAAAATCATCTGATGGTTGGCAGTGGAGGTGAGGGTAAGTCTTGCTGGAGATCTCTGCTTAACTGAGGCCTTCTAAAGGTAGGTAGCTTTTTTCATTTGTTTCTCCATCTGTGGCTGCTGCATTTGGGCTTGCTCTCATTTGCTGTAGCTAAAGACTTTGCTAAACTATTATTGTTGTAATTTCCACACGATTATAGCATTACAAAATTGAATAGACAGATTCTTGGAAATGTAAATATTTTATTCTTAAAAATCTGATCGAACGCTTTCACTTCTATGAAAATACCTCTTTCATTAAAGGTGGCTGATGGCTATGAAATGTGTTGCAACCTAAAAATTGTTTCTTTTTGAAAGAATGTTCTAATGGAAATTTACAGTCAGTTCTGCTTTGTATATGCATTGTGATTGAATAAACTGAGTTTCAACTGTTCAGGTTGAAGGGGGTGGAAGGCATTTAAAAATGCCTTCACTCATCACACATGTGATGAGTAATTTTTAATTTTTAATTTTTAATTTTTAAATTTGTCATTTCAATTTTTTATATAATATTACATAATATTTCAGAAAAAGATGGTATAATTCCAACTGTGATTAAAATGCAATCCAGACTAGAATGGTTATTAAGGAAGTTTGAATTTAAAGGTTGAAAACTTCTTTCATTTTAAGATTATGAACATAGCTGTTGTAAGAATAAATGTTCCTAAGAGTTCTTGACAGTTCAAGATTTAGACAAAATATTTTTTGTAAGAAATGGAAAACCTTCAGATTAGATAAAACAGCTAAATATTTCCAGTTGTAGACCTCAACTTTGAAATAGGTTCGAATACAGCAGGTAACCTATACCACCACTTCCAATATCAAAAGTTGAGTGTTTTTCTTAGGTCTTATCACATTTTATTTTAAACCTTGATTTCTATCATGGTTGTAAAGCAATCTTATTATGACTTTAAAGTTCATAATGTAGAGGCAAAGGCCTGTTAAAATAATGGATCTATTCGTATTTCTTATCCTTAACCGTTGTTTCATTCTTAAGAGTGCAGATTTTGTCTTTGCCTTTGAAATCTTAATTTCCAGCCTTTCTTTTGCATGAAAGCAGAACTTTTTTTTTGCTTCAGTTTATGATTGAAAAGTTTGTACCCAAGTAAAAGACTCATTATGCATATTGAGATGACTAATGAGAATGACAGTGAGTGCTTCATGATTAGAAACTCTGTTTTTTGACAGGATTTATGTGAGTAACTATACTTCTGAAATACTAAGCTATTAAGTAATACTTTTATTGTTGCATCACTTCAACATTATAATTCAGGTACTTTGATGTTTGGTTGAGTTAGGTTAAAATTTGAGATAAATCAGTTTTAAAGCTAGTTATTCTTACAATACAAGGTGCACTTTGTTAGATTTCTACCTGTTTCTCCATACTGTTAACCATATTGTCAATGAATGAGATTTTATGTTTAATCTGTGGCTACAGAACCCCTGCAATGGGAATAAGAGAAGTAATAGAAAGGAATTGGACATCTTTTGGCTCCAGATACCTGTAGAAACAGTTCTGACAACTCAGAAACCTGACACAAGAGCACAGTGAAAATAAGAGCAATCTCTGCATGGATTACATCTGAGCTTAATAATTACCGTATTCAAGAGGAAAAGGCCATGTAAATTTCTGTACTGTCTTATCTTCCCAAGCATTGTCTACTATATTTAGGTGATGGGTTTTTATTAAACAGAGCCCTGCAATTTCTGAGTCTGAAGAATTCTGTGGATGGAATTCATTCTTGATGGATCAATATGGATACCATTTTCACCTGCTAGTTCATCAAGTTCCACTGAAAGTTTTAACAGGAAAAAAAAAAAAAAACGAAGAAACAGTGCAACATGATTATGAAAACACACACACAAAAAAAGGTGTTCCAGAATAATTGTTCCTTCGCTTGATGTCACAGATACTTTGTTCAAGTTAGTGTGAGATAAGGTATCCCTATAGTGAGGCGATTCAAATATTTGAACGTAAAAGAAAAAAAATCAAGTATATTATGGGACTCTAATTTCTTCCTTACAAAGATTTTAGTATGTACTTACTATATCATTTTAAGATTTGTACTATACTGCACAGTCTTTCAACAGCTATACTTTATTATATTCTAATAAATAAACTTACATATATATTTCTTACACAATTTTAGAATGTGGCCACAGTACTGAAAATGTGAGCTAGTAAATTTATTTCCTTTGCTGCTTGTTGAACAAATAATATCTTTCAGGAGAAAAATCATAAAAACAAATCCATGTGTTCTATGTATATTGTTTGTTTTTTTTTTCTGCACAGACTTTATAGTTTCAGTGAAACTAACAATTTAATAAAGGTTATTCATATCTACAATACATGCAATTTCATGTCAGCATGACTGGCAAAGGAAATTTCCAATGTCTTTTTTTAATTAATATATTTTAATAATAATTAATTAAAAATATTAATAATTTTAAAAAAATAGTGTTTGAAGTTTCAACAAAAAGAATAGTTCTTACATCCTATCATTTACATTCTAAATGGATGTGTTTATTACCTCAGTTTTCTTCTGCCTCCCTTGCTGCCCTTCCAATTTGAAGTAGATATTCTTGAGTAAATAGGTTCATCTACTCTGCCTATCTTAGCACTGTGTGAGCTGGATCGTGCTTGATTCAGCTTGAATATTCTGTATCAACTGCTTCTGTTAGATCATTCTACACAGGATCTTGTTGTATCCACAGGCAAAAATATAGTAGCATCTGATGCTCTCTTGTATTTTAAAAAGGATCCAACAGACTTTGAGGGTAAATTAAGTTTGTAATGAGGATATGTTTTTTACTAAAGCTGAAAAATATATATCTGAAATATGCTCTGTAATAAATATTATTGAACTTTCAGGGAAGATGCACGCACAGTGCCTTCTCAGGAAAAAGAGATACCTAACATTTCTTCATACTACTCTTAAACGGACAGTAATAATAGAGAATCTTGATTATATCTGACCATCTCCGAGTCTGAAAGTTCTAGGAAAGATAAAACATGCAAATTACAGAATTCACAATGAATACACTGAAGGTAATGGAAATCAGACTAGCCTAGGCACACTCCAGATAACACCTCTTCATGGACACCAGAAACTCCCTCTCTTTTTATAGCAAATAGGTCTGTACACATATCCTTCTGTAAGTGACTGGTCTCTGTATTACAAGGTTGAGAATATTTGTAGGACAGCTGAAACAAGAGGAAAATTATGTACTAATGTTATTAATTATATGTATTTAACTCTGACTGCAACTAGCAAATATATCTGCTCTAAAAAGCATAGAAAGAAAAAAAATTAAAATGGACTTCTTTTGAAAAAAGTAGAAAGACTTTTTTAACAGAAGGGCTGTAAAGCTTTAGCTGTTTACATGAAGTTGTAATATGAAATCTTTAGAGTTTCCCAGGAAATACTTACATATCCAATGTAAAAATAAAGTAGTTTCAGAGTACTTCTGAAGACAGCATTGTAATTACGTAATTGTTACACTTCAGTTCCACTAGTCCCACAGTGCTTATACTTTCCAGTATCTATTGTATTAATTCATGTAATGTCTGTGTGTCCTTTTGTTAGCATGCTTCATGCTTTTGGATTAAAACCTATTTCTGTCACTTAGGTTAACTGCTAACTTTATAGCTTTTATAGGTAACACAACAGATCCATTAGGGAAGATAAGCGTGGAGCATTTATCTGTCTACCAAAGTTTCTAGGACAAAGGCAAAATACAGACCTAATATTAGGTACTCCTGATCCAGTCTCATCACTCCAGGCATCATTAAAGGTATTAAAGATATCCCAGGTATGTCTAGCAAAGCTACAAAATAAACAGCAAGAATGATAGTAATGGCCCGGGTTGAAAAGGACTTCAAAGATCATTTTTAGAAATAGAGTACAATAAATGTTTTATAAAATTCAGTGTAACTTTGACTGGGCTCCAAGTGTCAGTCAAAGTATGCTCAAGGGTACATTTTCATCTACACCTACTGTTAATCCTGAAAGCTCTTATTTTCTGGTATTTGTAATAATCTTAATTCTCTTACATCTTTAACAAAACACTATCTGAAATAAAGAGATTTCTTTTTCATCAAACAAATGTAGATGAGCTCAGTTAATTAACTCTATTTTTTCTCCTCAGGAGCATTATAGATAATACAGGGGTATATGTAATACTCTTACATTTTTAACCCTTCATGTACCTCTAACACTCAGTTGTAGTCCTTGATTGATTATTTCAGTTCTCCTAGAGAGTTTTTTACTAGTTGCATTTTCTTAAGGACATTTTACTTGATATTATACTAACTGCATATGTGTTAACAGCATGCTAACTGATTAGATGCGGGATAATAAAGCATTATTTCCCACTGTGATCACAGACTTCCACAAGTCACACTTGACTGACAGGCTGAGAACACCACCAAGTGAAGAAGATCACAGAAGCTAAAAACAGTAGGCATATACTTGCAATGGAATGATTTAAAATAAGTAGCCGTGGTCTTTTTAAGTTTCTGGAGAAGCTTACTAGACTTTACATGCCATGTGCTAGACTAATAACTGTCTAGTTAACCTAGGAGATAAAATGTGGAAATGCTTACTGAACTGGAACCAGAATATAAATTTTTTTGAAGAATTTCTAGTTTCTTGAATGCTAAAATCAAATTTCTACACTGCCAAAATCAAGCCAATTTTGGACGTGATTGGAAGCAGAAGATTAAGTATTATGGGATCATGGCTGCTTAACCCTAATAATAGTCAAGAAATGAAATGTCTTTCAAGAAAGAAATCAGTCATGAGTATACTAAAGCATCTGCACAAAGAATTGTTTTCTGGTTTAGTGGGGTGCTAAAATTTCTACAGTGTGCATTCAACCACTGAGATATTGATAATATTTCAGGACTTTGATAGTTCAGGGTACTAGCCATCTCAGAATATTTTTGTTAGGGGATTTCATGTAGGGCAGCACTTAACGCAGCAGAGAAGTAGGCACAGAGGCATGACAGGAGAGGTCTACCTACAGTCCTTGCCCAAACATGCTAACAATACTGACCCATTAATTCTATCACAGATCACTTGGTGTGTCATGTGTATTGATTTCACATGCTGTAAAGTATGGGAGTCTGCAGGGACAGGCTGAAAGAGTTGGGGCTCTTCAGCCTGGAGAAAAGAAGGTTCTTTGGGGGGGGGGACTTTACAGCAGTATGTAAATGGAGCCTACAGGAAAGATGGGAAGAACGCTTTATAAGGGCACATAGCAACACGACAAAGGAAAATGGCTTTAAACTGGAAGAGGGTAGGTTTAGATTAGATACTAGGAAGAATCGCTTCACTATGAGTGTTGTGAGACACTGGAACAGGTTGCCCAGCAAGGCTGTGCATGCACCCTCCCTGAATGTGTTTAAGACTAAGCTGGATGGGACTTTGAACAATATGGTCTAGCAGGAGGGGTCCCTGCCTATAGCAGGGGCTTGGAACTGGGTTATCTTTAAGATTCCTTCCAATGCAAACTTTTTTATGATTAAACCTTCCTCAGTGGGTTTAGTTTCAAATGCGTGTCCTGACACTGTCCCTATACTTACCTCAAGGTGTCAGACACTTCTACCACATTCTGTAAACTTCTTTATTCCATTTTCATTTCTCCATGGGCTCCTTGCTCACTCTTGCAGGTCTCCTACCAACTGGGTCTGATTATTTATTCTTAGGGATGCATATATCTTGAGCTTGGAAGAAGTGGTGCTTGAATGTTAACTCACTCTCTTGGGCCTCCTTGCCTCTCAGAGACCAAACTCAGGTAGGTCTTTGAAGTGATCAGAGTTGGTCCTTGTGAAGACTAGCGCTGCAATCCTACTTATTGCTTTGTTTCTTCCATGCAAGATCTTGAAATTCATTATCTCATAATTACTGCAGACAGAGTTGCACTAATTTTCAGGCTTCACATCCCCAACCACTACTTCCTTGTTTGTAAGAACACGGTCCAGCGGTATTTATATATTCTTTGACTCATCCACTGTATACAACAGATAGTTATTATTAGTGTTTTGTGGGATCTCCTTGTCTGTGTTTGCCTGGCAGTGTTGCTTTACTATCAAATATCAGGATGACTGAAGTCTCCCATGAGAAGCAGTGCCTGCAATTGTCTGACTACTTTCAGCTATCTACTAAAGACCACACCAGTTTCTTTCTGATCAGGCTGCCTGTAGTAATCATCCACAAAGGTGTTGCCCATATTACCCAGCCCTAAGTTATTACTTGTAAGTTCTTCATTTGATCATCATTCATCCTTGGGCAAAACTCAATATATTACAGCTACTTACTCACTCATGGTGTAACTCCACTGCCTTTCCTCCCAGGACTCTCTTTCCTGGAAAGTTCATAGCCATCCTTGCCAGCATTCCAAGCATGCAAGCTGTCCCATTGTGTCTTTGTGTTCACAGTAAGATCATGACTGTGTGATCACACACAGATCTCTACTTCTTCCTGTTTATTCCCCATGCTGCATACCACTGGTATACATGAAATTCAGAGGAGAAGAGGGAGCAGAGGATGCATTTTATCCTGGAGGGTTGAAAGAGAATGCCTCCCAGCTGTACACACTCTTGAAGCCTTCTGGCTCATATCATGGGAATCAGCTAAGGAATATATGTCATTGTTCCATTGGTCTGTCTCATTCCCCAGTTGGGGATGAACATTGCCATTTTGGACCCCACTCCCCAAGCACTTCAGTTTAAAGACCATTCCACTAGGCTGATGAGTGCCAAAGACAGTTCTGCTCCAACTAGAGGAGCACTCTGTATCTGTATGATGTATATCTTACACAGATGTAGCATATGCTTTATCCAAATATAAAATATAATAGAGATCTGAAAACTTTATTTATTTATTTTTTTTAACATGGTTACATTTTCAATGTTTTTATGCACATAATGAAATGTAGAAGATTTATAACTCACAGGTAGTTATCTAAAATGAGATGTAGTTTGTCCAGCTTTTGAACACCTTCGTCAAAAATCTGGCTAGCAAGAAAGAATGCAATGTCAACATCTTTTGGATGATAGTATGTAGAAGGAAGGGTTAAAGCCTTATGAGGAGGTATTCTGCTTATGAAGAAGTGAAATTACTTTTGACAGGTTCTTGGTACTATCAGCCACAGTAATCACAGGAAGGCCAACAGGCATATACAGAAAGAAGAATGGAACCCACTCAACTACTGAAGGAGGCCTTTGGCTATACAGCACTCCTTTGGAGAAAGCAGTCCAGGTCCAAGAGATGTTCTCCTTTCCATGGCTAGCCTTTTTATGACTACTGAGTAGCTCCACCCTGGAACCAACTCTTCTGGTCATATGGGGAGTACATATGTGCCAAAAATTTGCCTATGCTCCCTAGGCCAGCTGCACTCTTCCACCAATTGCTCTATCACCAATTCAAGTGGTGACTTAACATTTCCGCTAGAGAAGATCTGCTTGTTAGGAGGACTTCAGTAAGATGGAATAATGAGCTGACAGAAACATCACAAAATGAAGACAAATAGAACTCCTGCACCTGGAATAGAACAATGAATGCAGCTAGATTGTCAGATGACTGAGCTTATTCTTTTCAGAAAAGAATGTGGTGGTTCTGATGGGCCATTATTTAAACATGAATCTGCAGCTTGATCTTACAACATGAAGGCTAAGCAAATCCTGTACTGAATTAGCAAAAGCATAGTGTTCAGCTCAAGGAAAACTATTGCTTACCTCTAATTATCACTGAGGATGCAGTATTTAGCATACAATGTGTGATGTTGGGTCCCTTGCTGAAACAAATGAATCAGTTCAACACAGGAATGCTAGGATGATTAGAGAGCAAGAAGAAGAATGTACTTAATGAGAGACAGAAAACTAAATGCTGCCTGTTCTGAGGCTTTAGTAGCCAAACCAGAAAGTCCTGTATGTTGTGTTACATTACTTTTTTTTTTTTTAGGAGTTTATGCAGTTTCTACAGATGCACTGTGTCATGAAAGCATTTCTCAACAAAATCCATTAAAAAAAATTATATATATATATACACACAAAAGGATAACCTGAGGGGAGGGTACAGATATTTTTCAGTCAAACTATACCCTAGTACAACCAAAAACAAAACAAAAGAGAACAAAAATTAAAAAAAGAACATCAATTTTAATCATTGCTTTTCCACTGCTTCTCCTTTAAGGAGTGAATGTGATTTCCTACAGGGCACAGTCCTTTCTCTCCAACTATGCCACATACTGTGTCTTGAAGAATACAAGAGAGGTTCTTATCACTACTGAGGATGACAGAATGTTTTCAACCAGTTCTTAGCTCCCCAAGTGTGAAAAAGCTGATAAAGCTAAATCCAGAAGTGTTGAAATGGTAAATGCAACTGCATATGGATATACTGTCCCATAACATAATTTACAAAGCACAAATACCATATAGTTAGCATTGAAACAGTGGATTCATTATTTTGGACAAATGGTATTTGACAGTGCATAAGGCAGCTTAATATTACGTAAAGTAGTATAATAATAGTATGAAAAATTTTCACACATTATTAAAGATTATTTAATACACTCCAGTTGAAACTCATTCCAATGAAAACCCATTAGAGAAATCATGAGAAGATATAACTCTGGAATGTGTATTTGTACATGATCTTAATATCAGCACTTCTTCATCAGCTTAGTGAATGCTAGACAGTTTTATAGTTCCTTTTCTTCCTTACCCATCACTTCTCTTTTCTTTCAAGCATAAAGCTAAACTTGACATCTATGTCACAGTTCTTATCTGAATACAGTTCCTACCATATTGAAGTAAACAGGTATATTAGGTCATTCCTAGTGATCTTTTGTCTTTACCACAACACAGTCTTCTTTTAGCAGCAAACAGTGTATCTCTGCTCAGTGGAAAATATTTTCCTTGTATTGGATCTAAGATATTCAGGCTTGCCAAACCTCAGTTCATAAAATTATATAATGGCTTGGATTGGAAGGAACCTTAAAGATCCTCTAGTTCTAATGCCAGGAACTCTCACGTAGCAGGTTGCCCTAGATCAGGTTTCCCAGTCTGGCCATGGGAAGTCGAGGCCACTGCTTGAATCAGATATACATATAGTCTTCAGTGTTTAGTGTTAGTGATTGATTTGCTTTGCCAGAAAAATACAAATAGAATAAAAATTCTATATTCACAATAATAAAAGAAAATAAGAGGAAGTAATAATCTCAGGGTAGAAGGTCCTTGGAAGAATCATAGAATCATAGGGGTTGGAAGGGACCTCTGGAGATCATCGAGTCCAACCCCTCTGCCAAAGCAGGTTCCCTACACCAGGTCACACGGGTAGACGTCCAGGCAGATCTTGAATATCTCCAGGGAAGGAGATTCTACCCCCCTGGGCAGCCTGTGCCAGTGCTCCGTCACCCTCACTGTAAAGAAAAGAGTTAGTAAATACACTGAGACATGGATAGCAGTCCAGTCACTGTGAGAGAAGACAACCAGTAGTGGGCAGTCAGACAGGCCACCTATAGCTGGAGAAGAAAGGACATCTTCCCTGGTGGAATCGAAGAATTCGAAATACTAAGATGCTTATGCCTAGTAGCATTTTTAAGTTGTTTCTTTTACAGCTGACACACCAGCATCACACATAAAAATTGTTTATGTCCCTTGCAGTTAAATAGTTTTTCACCTAGTACCTTATAATCATATCTTCATTGTACTGTCCCAATAACTCAATAACTTAACATGCAATAGTGTTTCCTTTATATTTGCCTTGTGAAAGAAACACAATTATTAGAGAGATCCTAAGATGCAGACAGGGAAGCAGAAGACAATGGGTGAGCTAGAGGAAGATTGAAGATTCCTATTTTGGCAGAAATAGTCAAAAAGTATAAAGTGACTGGATGGGCAGAATTAATATAAGTATTACGTTAAACTCCAGTTACAAGTATTTAAACATTTTTTTCTCTCCGTATCTCTTCTCCTGTCCCTTTTCTGCTAATAGAGTCTTATTAGTAGCACATACCACAAGTGAACTGGAGTACTGGGATGGATGGCTACAAGCTCTTCAGAAGGGATAGGCGGGAAAAAAAGGGTGGTGGCATAGCTCTCTATATCAAAGAGTGTCTTGATGTTGAAGAGCTTGAGGTTGGAAATGATCAAGTGGAGTGTCTGTGGGTAAGGATCAGGGGGATGTCTGTAGGAGTGACATTGTGGTGGGGCTCTGTTATAGACCGCCTATCCAAGATGAAGAGATAGATGAGGTGTTCTACAAGCAACTAGTAGATGTTGCACGATGGCCATCACTAGTTCTCATGGGGGGCTTCAACTTCCCTGATATATGCTGGAAATATAATACTGCGCAGAGGAAGCAGTCCATGAGATTTCTGGAGTGTGTGGAAGATTGCTTCCTGACACAGCTGGTGCAAGAACCTACCAGGGGAGGTGCCCTGCTAGACCTGCTCTTCACTAACAGAGAAGGACTAGTAGGAGATGTGAAGGTTGGGGATTGTCTTGGCCAGAGTGACCATGAAATGGTAGAGTTTGCTATTCTTGGTGACATCAAGAGGGTGACTAGCAAAACTGCTACCTTGGACTTCCGGAGGGCAGACTTTGACCTGTTCAGGACGCTTGTTGCAAGGGTCCCTTGGGACTCGCTCCTGAGGGGTAAAGGGGTCCAGGAAGCCTGGGTCCTCCTCAAGATGGAAATCTTAAAGGCACAGGTGCAGGCTGTCCCTGAGTCCCGTAAGTCAAGCCGGAGGGGAAAAAGGCCAGTGTGGATGAACCGGGATCTTTTCTTGAGACTCTGGGAGAAAAAGAGAGTCTATGTCCTCTGGAAGATGGGACAAGCTACTTGGGGAGACTACAGAGAACTTGCCAAGATTTGCAGGCAGGAAGTTAGAAATGCAAAAGCCCTGCTTAAACTTAGACTGGCTACTGCAGTAAAGGAGAACAAGAAATCCTTTTATAAATATATTAACAGTAAAAGAAGAACCAAGGAGAATTTCCCTACTTTACTTGATGCGGCAGGGAATGTAACCACAGAGGATAAGGAAAAGGCTGAGGTTCTCAATGCCTTCTTCACATCTGTCTTTAATAGACAGACCAGTTATCCTCAGGATACTTTTCGCCCTGACCCGGAAGTCTGGCACAAAGCGCATCATACACCCCCTGTGATCCCAGCAGAGACAGTCAGAGACCTGCTCCTCCATCTGAACTGCCACAAGTCCATGGAATCAAATGGAATCCATCCAAGGCTGCTGAGGGAGCTGGCAGAGGTGATTGCCAAGCCGCTTTCTGCCATCTATCAGCATTCCTGGTCATCTGGAGAGGTCCCACAAGATTGGAGGCTTGCCGATGTGACTCCCATCTACAAGAAAGGCCGTAAGGAAGATCCGGGGAACTACAGGCCTGTCAGCCTGACCTCGGTATCAGGGAAAGTTATGGAGCAATTGATCTTGAGGGAGATCACACGGCACGTGCATGGCAATCAGGGGATCAGACCCAGCCAGCACGGGTTCACAATGGGCAGGTCGTGCTTGTCCAACCTCATCTCCTTCTACAACTGGGTGACCAGACTGGTATATGAGGGAAAGGCTGTAGATGTAGTCTACCTGGACTTCAGCAAAGCCTTTGACACGGTCTCCCACAGTGTTCTCTTGGGAAACTGGCAGCCCGTGGTGTGGACAGGTTCACTCTTCTCTGGGTTGAGAATTGGCTAGAGGGCCGTGCCCAGCGGGTAGTGGTTAATGGAGTCAAGTCCAGCTGGCGTCCTGTCATAAGTGGTGTCCTCCAAGGGTCATTATTGGGGCCCATCTTGTTTAATATCTTTATTGATGACCTGGATGAGGGGATTGAGTGTACCCTCAGTAAACTGGCGGATGACACCAAGTTGAGAGGGTGTGTCGATCTGCCTGAGGGTGGGGAGGCCCTTCAGCGGGATCTGGATAGGCTGGACAGTTGGGCTGAGGTTAATGGGATGAGGTTCAATAAGGCCAAATGCCGGGTCCTGCACTTTGGCCACAATAACCCCATGCAATGCTATAGGCTTGGGGCAGAATGGCTTGAGGAGTGTATAGAGGAAAAGGACCTGGGGGTGTTGATTGATGCTCGGCTCAACATGAGCCGGCAGTGTGCCCAGGTGGCCAAGAAGGCCAATGGCATCCTGGCCTGTATTAGAAATAGTGTGGCCAGCAGGAGCAGGGAGGTGATCATCCCCCTCTACTCAGCTCTGGTATGGCCATACCTCGAGTACTGTGTTCAGTTTTGGGCCCCTCACTACAAGAGAGACATCGAGGCACTGGAGCGTGTTCAGAGAAGGGCAACAAATCTGGTGAGGGGTCTGGAGCACAAGTCTTACGAGGAGCAGCTGAGGGAGCTGGGATTGTTTAGTCTGGAGAAAGGGAGGCTCAGAGGAGACCTCATCGCACTCTACCACTTCCTGAAGGGAGGCTGTGGTGAGGAGGGGGTCGGCCTCTTCTCCCAGGTAACTAATGACAGGACAAGAGGGAATGGCCACAAGTTGTGCCGGGGAAGATTTAGATTAGATTTGAGGAAAAATTTTTTCTCTGAGAGAGTGGTCCGGCACTGGAATGGCCTGCCTAGGGAGGTGGTTGAGGCACCATCCCTAGCGCTGTTCAAGAAGCGTTTAGATGAGGTGCTAAGGGATTTGATTTAGTAGCTTGATGGGTAGGGATGGTGATGTGAGGATGGTTGGACTAGATGATCTTGTAGGTCCTTTCCAACCTAATGAATCTATGAATCTATGAACCAAAAGTTTGCATTTTGTCTTTTTTTCATGTATTTGAAATAGTAGGAGCAATGTGGGAAGATTCACAGAGGCCCTGTTCTAGTAAAATTCAGCTTTCATTACTTTAATGATTGTCACTGCCAAATAAACTACAACCAGTTCCAAGTTTATGGCATGTTTCACTGCATTTATTAAGGAACTATTACAATCCATTTCAATACATCAGAGTAAAGCTATATATGTGTCGTATGGAGGTATATGGTATTAGAATTCTTTATGTTACATAAACTACAGGAAAATTCTAGATCTACTCATGAAATACCATTTTATTACCCACTTAGAATGGAACTATGTCCTTGCCTATAAAACACTGCTAATTCTGCATCTACAAATTATCTGATGGTAAATAAATACTTTTTTAGTATAGTCTTCCCTAAGAGCAGATCTTTTCTAAATGGTTTTGTACATTTTTTTTCCCTTGTGCTACAAAATTTTTAAAGGAGAATTTTCACTAGTGCCAATTTTGTATTGACATAAAGCTTCAGTATATTTGGCCTTTGTTTCTCCCACATAGAAGTGAAGTTGCCTTTCTTACAGCATTTACTGTTTCATTAATCCATAATTTGTGTGCAGATGGAAGATTCTTTTTTTTACTTGCTCATTATGTATTAATAAATATCTAATGCTAGTATAGTTCTAGAGTTGTGCATCCCTTCAGTGTTAGTTTCAGGGGCAGAAAACCTCTGTTCCCTCTGTTTCAATTATGTTTGTGAGATAACTGCTGTAGATCATTTGTGTGGTTATAATAGCAGATCACATACGGATCATTTGCACAGTTATTGCTACTGTCATTCTTACTTATGACAAAGTTGCAGAAATGAGAGTAGTATCTGTTCTTGTCTAATTCTATCAATGCAAAACAAAAGCGGGAAATAATGGGAAACACAAACATCTTTTTGATGACCGAGTCCCTAACACACAGCCTAAAGCTAAATTTCTCTTAATTACAATCATATCTGAGATCTAAGCTTGGTCTTACAAATAAAATGTTTCTTGCCATCAAGACTGTGCATATACTTCTACAACTAATATTATTTAAGAATGTTTTTTGCAATTTCTATATTGACCAAATTATCCAATGCATTAGAGGGTATTCTGTAAGCCAAAGATAAATCTAATCCTATCCTTAATTTATTTGTTTTCAAGAAAATTAGTTGAAATTTTACAAAATACTTCTAGTAATCCCAGCCTTTAGGTCCCAAATCCTCTGGGGTCCTGAGTTTCAGTTAAAAGCATCACAACTCATATTCTCTTTGTTGTAAGCATAAACATATACTCTAAACAGGAAACATGACCTCCACACTAAAGAATTTGGATTTAAATTGAAAAGAATATCAAAGAAGAGGATTCTAAAACTATGTTATACTTTTTTATCTATTCATGTTATATGATCCTTCTTGCCTAACTGAAGAGCTCATAAAATCCAGAATGTTGTAGAGTATTGGTTTTGCTTTCTCTAGTCAAAAGCTAGCTCTTGTATCTCTCTGGATAAGTCTCTGAAAACCGTGTGAACAAAAGTGATGAAAAATGACTGCATGTTTTAAATGCATGGGACAAAACTGCATGAAGTTTGCAAGTTAAAATATCTGTTAAAAAAAAGTAATTTGAAATTATTATATCTTAGAGTTACAAGACTAGAGGGGAATTTAACAGGTCACCTTAAACACTGCCTGAAACTGAGCTGTAATCAAAAGCACAACCTAACAGTTGTTTTCCTAATTTGTTCTTATTATTCCCTAGAGTAGAGGATTCTGTAATCTGTTCTTCATAGGTGAACTTTTTCAAGAAATTAACACCATGACTGGGTATCCTTTTCTTTTGCTTTGGTTTGATTTATTTGTTTGTTTGTTTTCTTCGTACTTAGACCATCTTGTAATGTTAATAAAGCCCATTCTTCTTATCCTTGTCACAACAAATCTGATGTACATTTACATTATAACATTTAGCATCTTGAGACAGCTAGGAGACAGCACAATGAGAAAGATACATCTTTTTTTGGACTAGGCAAACCCAGTGCCTTTAGTTTTTTCCTTGTACTTCACATCTTCAAAATCTCTCTATTTTGTTTCCAATGCTTTGATGTTCTCAAATTTTTTATAGAAGTTACTTCTATCTAGACAGATCAGAGTGAGACAAAATTTCACTAACAAAAACTAATCAACAAAGAATCAAGAATGAAATAATCACCTTCAGGCATGTCATATGATTTTGTTGATAATATACCCCAGAATCACATTTGTCATAAAAATCAGTATTGAATACTGAGATTTCTCAGGATGTTTTGCTTTGTTTGCTTGCTACCACTGTCCCTCATTTTTTTTCTGCATTCTAATATACCTTTTTTTCTTCATATTTTCTTTTACTGAATTTCATCTTGTCATCTTGCTGTGTGATTGTTTTTTTGTTGTTGTTGTTCTTTTTTTTTTTTTTTCAATTTATAAAGATCATAGTGAATTTTAAGCTTATCCTCCGAGCTTGGCATCACATTCAGATTTTATAAACATACCCTCCGCTCTATGAAGAAAATAATTAATGAAAATAATGATTTTCATTATCTGTTGAATACATGTTTTATTCCCACCTGAAGCTTTTCTTTGTGACATGATCATTTCCACAGCAACCAGTTCTGATGTCACAAACAAATTTATGGCCTCATGTAGAGACAGCTGGAATAAATGAGCTCTTAGGAGCCTGATTTCATGCATATGTACATAGTTAAGCAGTGAAGTGTCAGAGATAAATATAGCATTTATACAATGTATTAACAGCAGCCAATAATTTTTACTCATACAGAATTCCTACTTGAGAAACCGCAGCATAATGAGCCCATACAGTTAGAGAGTTCATTTCAGAATGACATTTTAAAATGAAAGTTCGTCTTAACTCACAGTAATTAGGAGCTGTAAAGGCTTGCCATATGGGGTCAAGAGCAAAAAATATTAACACCAATATGAAAGTACTGCCATGCATTTAATACACCACTGATATTTCACTGAAATTTCATCTGAAGGTGTGGGAGACACATGCTAATCTTTTGGCACAATTTTTACCTCTAGAAAGAGGGAAGCAGTAGGGTACCCAGCCAGTTGAAAAAAACTCTTATGGGCACAGATGGGAGGAGTTTTCCTTAAATAGCTTCAGTAAATTTTACATGCTGTACAGAGCCAAAGCAGGTAACACAGATCATAAATGTTTCAGTGAAACCACATTCTACAATAAATAAATAAAATAAATAAAAATAATAATAAACAAGTTGATTAAAAAGAATTTTAAAATATCACATGTAAACTAGAAGCAGTTCCTGCAATCACGTCTGCATCTTTGAGCAATTGTCTGGCCATGCTGTTCACATCTTCAATGTGCCATCTGCTCAGGAAAGCAAACTTCATAAGAAATCTATCAGAAATCAATCAGAAATCAAAATCACAAAATCAAAAAAGAAATAAAATGAAGAATCGAAGAGAGAAAGAAACAGAGAACAAAGGCAAAGAGAGAAAAGGAGAAGGGGAAAAAAAGAAAAATAAAAGGAAACAATAACTTGTTTAGTTTGTATGTCCCTCTGAAGCACTTTGTTCTAAAAGAGACATTTTCTTCAGAGAGTGTAAGCCCTTGTTTAGTCAAAGCTCTTTAAATGAGTTTGAATTCAACACAGCTGCTCTGAAAATGTCCTTAATAGGATATCAAATCATAAGGAATACACTTTTTCTCTGAGTCTTATTCCCTGCACTTACCTCAGATGCAGTAAGTCTTATGAAAATCTGTTACTCATCTGTAGCACCCTGTTACCTAATTCTCTCAGAGGTCTTAAACAGAAAAGAAATATTACAAAGGAGGATAGTTTTATGGGTGTATTAAATGCTCAGTTAAATATTGCTCCATTTTGCTGATGGCTGCTTCCGTATCTGTGCTTCTTTATCCGGACTGGTGCCTGGACCACATCGCTTTTACCTACACAGTACTGTTACTGTAAGGAGCAAAAAGATGTTCCCTAAGAACTGCCCAGCACTGTAAGGCTGCTCTGAACTCAACTCCATTGAACAGAATATCGCTTAAAGATTATAAATGAAAAAATTCCTATGATTTCCTGTAATAATATCAATCCCAGGACTAAAGACTCACTGCCCTTCATAATCTTGGTGCTCCTATCTAACATAGCAAATTTTATGGTATAATTGCTTTTATCAGTGCGACCATTTATTGGAACTTTCAATGCAAATGGCAGATGATATACATGCTGAGAACTATTCTAATGGAGATTTGTGGAGCTGATGCTTAGGCAGTGCTTTTAATGTTCCTAAGGTTCTTCATTTAATATTTATTGAGATTTATTTTATGTTACACATCTTTAAAGCTTTAAATAAGTGGTCTGAGGGTCATCTATTACTGTGAATTTTCTTTCCTTGATGAATAAAAACAATTCTTGACTAGTCTCTAAAGTAGCTTCTTTTTCCTTGTCTGTGTATCTTTTTGGATCTACAAAACAAATACATCCTTTGGGATGAGCCATATGTGACTTTGCATGGTCTTTTATTATTGCACACCTTACTTCACATGCTTCTGATATGGCCGTTTATTTTCCCAGTAAGTCAGGAATGCTAGGAATATCTAAAAATGAAATGACTGTGGTTATGAAAAATTCTCAAAGCTGATCAAGAATTCTTGGTAAATCTAGTAAAGATAAATCCAGGAAATACTTAGCGTAAATATTTCACTTACATATGTAAACAGTTTCATTGAAATGAAAAAGAAAATTGTTTATTGATGTCATTGCTTAGCCTGTTTTTCTTTTAACCGGTATATATTGCCAAAAATAGTCTTTCTTTTACTTTAATTTGATTAAAGTATATACATTGACATCTGTAGAACATTAGCCAGTAGATATCAACAAAATTTTAGCTACATGCCCTACTTATATAACTATTGTATAATAATTATTGTATAATTATTTAATGAAACAATTGTACATGAAATTTTATATTTAAGATGTGATTAAATAAATTATTTGTAATAAAATAAGATTTGTAGCTAACTAAAAAAATGTGCAGCAAAACTGTTTAATTTATAAGATATATCAATCAGGCAAATAACATTTTAGATAATATTTTGTTCTATAATATAATATGATATCTTAAACTCCTAGCTGGGAGAAAGTTTACAGAATCCTGTAGATCAAGTACTGCAGCCTCTGAAGCTGCGGACCCAGATGTGCAAAGATCCAAATCAGTTATTGCAGGTTTTAACATCCCTCCTACAGATTTCCAAGTTTATTCTTGTGCCTTCCCACCCCCCTTCACATGTCAACAAATCATCCCATACGGACACTCCTTAACCATGCATGCAGGAGCTTATCTGATCAAAGTCATGAGTTGTTCCTAGCCACACACGTTTTCCCCACTAAGGATCATTATCATGTGGAGATCACACAACTCACTTGGTTCTTGTTTTGGTCTCGTAGAGGTATCTTTTGTTTTCTGCATTCCTCTCTGAATATGCTGTCTTGTATTCCCATATGGTACTGTAGTTAAAAGATAATTATCACTCTGTCTAATAAAAGTATCCCAGACCTCTAGATTAACCTGTACATATTGGCTGTCTCAATATAAAAATAAGGTGTCTCTAGCTGAAGAAATTTTCTGCTGGCAAATCTTTCGTAAAACATCTCATTCTTTACACATTTATAAATCTCAAAGATAATTTGATTACATCATTTATGATAGTTTCTGTACACATAAGTAAAAAAAAAGTACTTTATTGTTCAAGGAAAAATATAAAATGAGTATATAAAAGATCAGATTCTCTCTACATCTTATCACAAAAGAGTATAAAAACGTAGCCGTTGACACATAAAATAATATTTTATTCCTTCCTGTTAAATTTCCCATTTAACCTCCATTTGTATTTGTTACAAATTTCTAACCTTGTAATTAGTACAACTTCTGAAGCTCTTACAGGATTTACTACAACCTTTTAGAATCTTGAATACTCAAAAGTTAGAAAAATCTAACAAAATTGTATCTATCGTAAATTATAAATGACAGCAGAGGAATTGGAACTAGATGATCTTTAAAGTCCCTTTCAACTCAAGCCACTCTATGACTCTAGGGTTGCTTCAGTATTTTTATACACACACACATAAAGCAGAATGAGGTTCACAAGCATTTACCCAAAACAATGTGAAAACTTCTACTTTTTCACATATTTTTTCAAAATTCTGTCAACTGAATACATCTTTTATATATTCATTCATTCCTTTTTTTCATTAATTTCTGAGTATCTGAGTACTGTATTTGCTAAAAAGCTATTCAGATGACGTAGGTTATTGTAATTTTCAATCATTTAGACCTATAAACAAGTCCTTCTACAGTTAATGATAGCATTTGTACTGGTTTTACTGAGATGAATTACCATCCAGAAAGTGGAGAGGATTTTATTTATTTATTTATTTTGTTATTATTTCTCCTGCAGAAGTCTAACCTATGAGTCTGTTTAGGCTACATGAGAACTGTCACATCACCACTGCATTGATGGTGGGAGCAGGGAACTCCTACTTCAAACAGCTATTGTGTTATTTCAGCATCTCTCTGTATCATGCAGATTTTTAAAGAGGTTTAAAGGAAAGCACTGAAGTAATATTCCCAACTTGTTTCCTAAGAACAACAACATATTTCTAATGGTCTGGAATAGAAGATATTAGCACACAAAAGAAGGATTTTTATCTCGTAACTTCATGCTATCTGAAAACAATGAAGATAAGAAATAATGTAAATTGATTTTCCATTATAGTGTCATACAAAAATATATTCTTACTTAAAAGTTCAGAACATCTGAAAACTGGCCTTTAGAAGATTCTACTCAATTCTTTTCATTTTTGCCCTGCAGATATGTAATCTCTCTGTGTTCTCAGAAAGAGATCACAATGGAAATCTAGTGTTCCTTACAATTAGGTATTCATGGTTGATCATTTCTTCCAATTCCATAAAATTACTCAATCACTAAAAATCTGTGTAGAGTGTCAGCATGTTTTTTGTATATGTAAACTGAGTGAGCATCAATCTCAACATGCACTGAGGATTAAGTAGGTGGTAAGAAAACGGATATCCCCTTGTATCCAAACGTCCATATAACCGCTAATTTACTACATGATGCTAATTAAATGAGGCTGGCTTCATAATGGAAATATATGGTGCCTGAGTAGGAAAGCTGTTAACATAATTATGTCTCTTACACAGGGGGTGTAGCAGATTGCAATTATTAGAAGACTGTGAGTTTAAGGCTACATAGTGTACTCTAATGCTAGGAGTGGTATTTACACTCCTTCAGTTTCCAAATAACATTCAAACATAACATTAAAACTTCTTTCTCTCTCCTTATGTTTTCAAATATAAGCTTTAAAAAATTAACTTTCCTCCCTTAAGTATTCGGTTCCCAAATACATCTCATTTTTAATAGTTAAGACACATGTATAAGTCCATGAGCATTTTGTCAAAATATTAACACAGCCCTCCTTTGATTAATTAGTTATCTAAAAGCCCTACTAATGCCATGCACAAAAGACGGACCTGCAAGAACACAAAAGTCTAGCTCTATTCTGTACTACTCACTGCTTTGTCATTCACCCCCTTTTTCCCTGCAGTTAGTAGGACTGTCTATGCAGTTTTCTTAAAGTCAGAGGTTTTCCACAAGTCTGAATTATGTAACCTGATCAGGAGGTTTACATTTCACAAATCCCACTTTTCATAAACTACAAAAATATTCCATGTTCTACAAGGGGTCTCTCAAAAATGACATTTTAAAATAGCAATTCATGATGTAAAAAACAGGTATATCATTGTTTCAATTTCAGTTCATTTCTTTAGGAAAAAATAATTAAGGGATAATGTTCACTACAGAGGAGCATTCAGGCTTTAAAAAGCTTTTGCAGATGATGTAAAAAAGTGAAGAGATGACAAGGCATTTAATAACCACAAAAGCTGTTTATTCCGAATGTTTTCCAGTACCATGAACATTGTGTCTATTAGACAAAGGAGAAAAGCCTCAAAGTCAATAAACAGAAACATAAAAATAGCTATCATTGTGTTTCTCAATTTGTGATTACTTAAAATTTCTCACCTGTGTGCTGCTACACGTGCATTTAGAGGTGTAATGGCTTCTACACTCCCTTTGGGGAATTTCCCTTCGATGAATTTAAGAACCTCAATTTTAATTCTATCCTTATATCCATAACTAGCTATAGCCACAGCTTTTAACCCCATACCCTTTCACCTCCAAGAGTGGGGATCCAAAGAAGCCACAGAATAATGTGCAATACAGGAGGAGATACGAATGAAAACTAACTAGTTTCACATCAGTATTGACAGTTTCCTTTCTCTTAAAGCATACACACAGTACTTGCGCGCCTAATGAAATCTTCAGCACAATATAAAAACTTCTTTCCTTCCTTCCAATTTTCTCCCTAGTATTTCATGACTTCTGCATTAAGATTCCCCTCTTTTCCCTTCTTACAAGTTATTTGTACACTCCTTTCTACTCTTTCTACTTTTATCCACCCTCCTTAGCCTCTATTATTTTCTCAAAGCCTTTACCACTCATTTTCTTTCTCAGATGATTGCTTCAGTATCCTGAACTCCCACATGTACCTTGCACACTGAAAGCATTTTGCCAGAGGTCACCTCCACATATTGCTTGCCTCTCTGCCTGCACAACATTTATATATTTATCTTTTTCAAACTCTCAGAATAATAAAGGGATAAGATGTAAAAAGACGGAATGGAAGTATCAGCATCCTAGAAAAAAGGAGAAGGAACTGGTTACCTAAGACTTCATCATTGGTTGATGAAGAAAAATTTAACAAAACTCGTTCTGAGCTCATGTTTCTTTCCAAGTGTTCAAAAACAGTCTGGTATTACTTAGGAGATCTATCTGTCTGTACAATAATATTACAGAGGAAAAGTCTTAAAATTTTATGATAATCAGCATTGTCTTCTCAAAGAAACACAATGTGCAACTTTGTGTAAATGAAGTATCACGTTCACTTTGCAGAAGTGCCTGATTTATTTAAGCATACTACATTGACGGTGTCTCACTGAAATTAAGTAAGAGAGAGCATTTATCCTCACACTGACCATGCTTAGCTCAATGCCTAAGCTTTAAGTAAAGATCACCAATGCATCTGAATTCAGTTCTTAAGCCATTTTTGGACCACAGTAATAAGGATTAATGACTAATCTTTCTCCATCAGAAAAATAAAAAGTGTACTTCACTGATTGACTAGAGCTGAAGAAATCTAAAATGTGAAGGTTGCTAAGACGGTTCTACAGAAAGAAACTTCAAATATGAGGCGCTGAGAAAACAGAAAACATGAAAAAATAAATAAATGAAATCATCTGTGTGATGGGTTCATAGCTGTCTCAATCATTAGTATTGAATGACCTGTTTATGACAGATCACCTTGTCAGATGTGACCATGGACAACTGTGATCATGAACAATTAGATTATATTACCAAAATAAAGCTAGGGAGCAAAAAGAGCTCGAATCATTTGTGTTTAAGGAGTTGCACTGAAACTGCAGTAGTACTGGAAAAAGCCATGAGAACTTTATTAAATCTGTAAGATTTTCCATACCACAACTATCTTAAATGTGCGTGATTAATTCTCTTCAGCAAATTCATACACTGTGTCATTCTTTGGGTACAAATAATCACTGCATCATTAGAAGAAATGAGTAGCAACAGTGGTAATTGTATCACGATCTTCTGGTGATTGGACTACACCTATCTAATTGTCTGTCAGCATTCAGGTACAACATCTACAGCTGTGACTCATCATTATGGCTTAGAGAAAGTGTTATGCAAGCTTCTTCACCTGTGAGACTGTTCGATTTCATATAGTATAATTAAAACTTTTCAAGTGGCTCTAATTTCTGGAGGTGCAGAAATATACAGCATACTGTGTGGCAAGTAGCTAAACCCTTCCTTTACATTCATATAATCCTTTTCAGTACAAACATAATGGGTTGAGCACCAAAATTCACACCAAGCAGGATTCACCATGCTTGAACACTTCACTGAGTATTTCAGAGACAGAAATATTTTCTACAGTTTTGTTCAGCACTGAGCACACTGAGAGTATTTGGTAATTCATCAGCTACTTAAACTAAATAAGGAGAGAGAATTCAATGTTAAATCCCTATATTTGCATGCTCTCTCTTGCTCATTTTATTTGATTTATTAGCTTCAATTTCAATTATATTGTGTTATTTTGCATTCCAATATCTTACTTACTAAATTAGCTTTCCTCCTCAGATCATTGCCACTGTTTTGTTTTTAGGCCCATCTCCCTACCCTTTCCCAGGGCATGGGTCTGTTGGTCCTCTGCCCCATTAGTCATGGAATCAGGCCAAACCAGTCTGTAAACCACTGACATCAGGTCAGCTCATTCATCTTCATGCAAATTTCTATATTTGTAGATTAAAACATAGCATCCTTCTAAAGGCTAGAACACAGCTGGAACACTTACTTTTTTCTTAATCCTCGGTAGTTATCCCTCTTCTGTCCCTCCCTTCTCAAGAATCCTGACACCATTGGGCAATCCAGCTGTCCACACAATCTTCTCCTGCAGTGGATGACACAGGGAGAAATCATCACTACCTTCATTCTGAAAGAATCTGAAAGAATCTGTACTGTGGGGATCACATTATTGAGTTCCCCAGCAGAAAGCTTTGGTAAACAGATAACAGATAACTCTGCTCAGTGCAAAACCCAGAGCTGTGAAGAGATGGTTCTTCTGAGCTACAATTATAGTTCCCAAGTGAAGGCAAGCTTCAAGTTAAATTGTAGGCATTTTACATCAATTAAAGCGGTCTCCCCTGTAAATTCATGGCTAGGATTACTTTTTCTCTTTATGAATATATTTTTTTAAATATTATGGCATTTATTCAAGTGATATCTAGACTTTCTTAAAAATGTTGGAAACTATTAGATCCTTTCTTTGTATGGTAATTTTCAGAAGTGTCTTGCTCAGAAAATGGCAATAAACTGTGAAGACCAATAAAAGTTAATCAATAGGAATTTAATAATATATAGCTTCATTTCAGTTGAAATTTTCTAAGAGAAAGTGCTTCTGGTTTTCAGTGTTCCAACTGGTCACCCAAGCTTACTCTATCTACTTTCTGGTTTCTTATTTAAAATCTGACCATCCCAGTAGTGTCAAGCAAGGAATGTTTCCTAGATATTCCCACAGCAGGGAATTCTTTCCTGTACAGATTGCCAAGGTCTATCACTGTCTTCCATCCCATCAGACCAATACACAACTTCAGTATTTATCAAGTTGAGAGGATTAAAGCAAAAACATCATCTATCCTCCAGTCTATTGCCGGAGATAATGAATTCTGTGCCTGAAGCCAGCACAAAACAGATACTTCACCAGCTCCCCTAAGTTACAAAGTAAAGAGTCAGTATATAGGACCAGCTTCTTATTATTGCTTTGTCTTTAGGAAAATAATAATGTGAAAAATACACATAGGTAAATTTCATATATTTTTTTTTCTGAATAAGACTGTATATATAATATACGCATATAACATACACAGTTCTATATAAAGAAGCTTTTAAAATCCCTGTCTCTAAATTGCTTAATCTTTTAAGAGCAGAGGAAAAAAGAAGTCCTTTACAAACAAATAATTTAAGAAGAAAAATGAAATAGATTTCCAGTATCAGATGAACTTTTGGTTTCAAATGATGACATACACTTCACTGCAAGTATATGTATTTCTGTTATAAAAATTATTCTTTTAAATTTTTGTCTGGAGAACAAATAATATACCTGAAAACCAAGTATATTAGATGGGCCAAAATGTCAGTGTCTTAAAATTCCATCCTAGTACTGTGCATACATTGTATTTAGCATTCTGAGGACCACTGTTTGAATAAGAAGATTGGATATTCAAGCGTGATGCTACCAATATTTCCACAAAAATGCCCATCTGCATATGCAAATCTAGATTTAGGATTTTTTGCAGACTAGAGATGTTCACCTGAACCCCAAAAGTTTTTTTTTATAATACATTTCATCTTGTTTTAAAATGTTAGGCTTTGCTACAGAGCCACAAGGAGAAAAGTCTGGTTCGCTTTCTCAGAGCCTCCATGAATTGCTTTCCTTCTCCCATGGCAGCAAATGTGTCATGCCCCAACTGAATCAAAAAGACATTCCTCCCTCTTCTTTGAGACAACAACATGGGTCGGATACACACCAGGAAAGGGATGGATCTATATTCCTGTTCCTATATATGGGTAATTTAAAAGACAGAAAGAATTATGTTCATGGGAGAACATAGGTATGGCGTATGAGAGAAGGCACATATGCCTGCAGTTTAAGCCTTCAAACTAACTGGCGTTCATTTTTAAGTATGAGGTTAAAGGCTGAGAATCCTTTTTTGACTTTTAAACAATCAATTAATCTGATGAAAAATATTCAGCTGATCTTATTACAATAGCCAGCATCACTACAAATGTCTTCTGAGGACTGCTACTGCAGTACTTTTAAAAGCCACCATGTATGCAGTGAATGTTTATTTGTCCTAGAGAATGTTTGAACTATCTAAATACTGAAAAACAAGGAATTTCTCATAAATAAACATTTTAATTTAACCTACATATTTCTTATCTATTGAAAAAGTGGAGGTAGTCACAGTTTTATGATTTTTGTTACTGGTATCCTACATCATAACATTATATAGTGCATTGGGAGTTAGAGTTAATGCAACAGTTCCATGGATCATCGATAGCTTCGGGTAAATCTGTCTCAGAAGAGAAGAACTACATACGCCAGAGGATTTTGTGTTGCTTTGCATATTTTCATTTTCCACTCAGAGGGAAAGATAAAACCTGCGTGTCACAAGACACAGACTCTTCTCTTTCAGATCAACCCAGCAGTGGATGCTCACTAGCCATTGCACTTCAGCATTTAGCGTAAGGCCTTTGGTTTTGTCGGACACTCTCTCTTGCTCATTTTATTTGATTTATGAGCTTCAATTCCAATTATATTTTATTATATTGTGTTACTTTGCATTCTGATATCTTATTTAGTAGATTAGCCTTCCTTCTCGGGTCGTTGCCACTGTTTTGTTTCTTGGGCCATCTCCCATTTCCTTCTTCCCTTTCCCCATTCCCCTTCTCCAGTGCATGGGTCTGTGGGTCCCCCATCTCAGTCATCATGGAACCAGGCCAAACCAGCCCATAAACCATTGACTTTTATTGATTTTAAATGAACAAGTGCAGAACATGGAAGTAGTAGCACCATTAATGTAGTACTATTAAAATAATATTTAATATTTCTTTCAGTCACATAGGCAGGTGTTTCACTTTTGGACAGTAAAAAATAAATGTATAAACAAAAATAAGAAAATAAAAGATGAAAATAAAGAAAAAAATGCAGAAGGATCATTGCAGTTGTAAAACTCAGTAGGAACATTTGCATTTTCATCATATATACATTCAGAATATTAGTTAAATATGCTGTGATTAATTCAACTGACCTATTTCTTATCAAGGTATATTCTTTTTTCACATCAATTAATTTCTTAGGTTTCGACCTCAGTTGAATTCTTTGCTTCAAGTTTTGGTGAATTATTTTAAGTTTGATCTATTTCTATTGAAAGAACAGCTGCAAGAAAATAATGTATTTTCTATGTAATAAATCAAGTTTATTTCACAGTGTAGGAACCTCTGGTCAATATCTCAATTTTTATGTCAATGCATGTTACATTTTTATTGCATTGCCAGATACTGAATTTTTTCTGTTTGACGACCTATAGTGTCCTAATTATATCACATTTTAAAGTCCTTTATGCTCCTTTACACAGACAATGCTATTTAAGCTGTACCTGGATTGCTGGCATATAGCTTCAGACTCAATACGGAATCCTTACTGAGCACTGCCTAAAAAGTTCTGCTCTTTCAAAGTGCTCCTTCCACATATTTTTCTCATTTTTAAGTAGATAGAGAAGGAAGGTTTATTTCAAGTAGATTTTTATCTCTGTTTAAGTTTTTGTGAATACATGCAGACCGAACCATTTCTAAATTTTATGTACTTCCACTTTTTTTTTTTTCCTAATTTTAGTATGTACTGCTTTTTGTTAGAGTTGCTATAGGGACTGTATGTTACTGAATAGCAGACAACACCTGGTAAACAGAATATAAAGGAACACAAACAGTATTTTCCTTAGCTAGACTTGGGACATATTTTTTACTTTTTCCAAGTATCTTATGTGAAAAACAAATCAAGTCAAGCTGTTTCCTAACTGGAAGGTTTGCATACTTATTTCTCTGTGTTTTTTTTTTCTTACTTACTTTCACTTTTTTTTTTTTTTAACAAACTCCTTTGTTATCAACTATATAGCACTGTCCAATACAAGAGGAGATAATGAATCAAATAAAAACACATTATTTGGATGGATAAAAATTGATCGATTTTTACAAATCCAGCCCAGCAGGCATTACATAATATTGAAATAGATTTCCCTCTTACTCTCTCCTGTCTACTACATTAATCTATCTCATTCTCATCTTTCCATCAGCTCATTTTAAAGAAGGCTTAAATTACTGAAAGAAAATATGGAAGGTTACATGCATTTAATTTATAAAACTGGCTGGACTATACTGCAGATATCTTTAGTGCTTTCTTAACCATGAAGTTTCCTACTTAGGGCAAGATCTTCTTAAACAGCTATCTCAAAAAATTTGTCATGTACACTCATGCCATAAGCTTTTTTAAACATAAATGTTTTTGACTAAATAACACAGAATAAGAGACTTAAGTCAGCATTACCTGCAATAATAGCAATGCATCATTTTCCATTCATAATTACTAGTCAATTTGTCATGTTACTTTGATTAATACTATTTAAAAAACAAGGTGTTAAAAGTACAACTTAGGTCACTTACCAAACTGCAGTCTGTAAAATGGAGCACTGCTAGTTCTGTATTTAGCACTGTGAATACAAAACATTTGACTTGAAGTGATTTTGTGCTCTCTTATTTCTGTTCTCCCATGGACTTCTCTTTAAAATCTCCATAATATCTTCATCAATGACTTTGACAGTGGAATGGAGTACACTCTCAGCAAGTCTACAAATGACACCAAGCTGTGTGGTGCAATCCACATGCCCAAGAGACAGGAATGCCGGAGGATACTAGACAGGCTTGAGCGGTGGACACAGGTTAATCTCATGAGGATGAGAAAATCTAAGTACAAGATCAAGTTCATAGCATTCCTCAATATCAATATAAGCTGGAGTATTATGTGACCACAGAGTATGGTCTACTGAAAAGGATGTGTAGGGTAATGGTGGATGCTAAGCTGGACATGAGCTAGCAATATGCCCCCAAAGCCCAGAAAGCCAACCATATCATGGACTGCACCAAATAATTATAGGCAAAAGGGAGAGGGAAGTGATCCTGCCTCTCTACTCCACACTGGTGAGATCTGGAGTACTGCATCTAGATTTGAAGTCCTCAGTACAGGAGAGATGTGGACCTCTTGTCATGATTTTATGATATTTATAATCAGTATTCCACATCATAACATCATGTAAGGCACTGGGAGTTAAAGAGTTAATACTCCAGTTCTATGGACTGCTGAATTTCTGTGTACCTGGATCTCATGAGAGAAGAACTAAATACTCCCGAGGATTTTGCATTCCTGTCTTCCACTCAGAGGGAAAAATAAACCTGTACACAAGTCCTGAGACTGACTCGTTTTTTGCTGCATGTCTCAGCAGTGCATTCTTTCTGCCATCTTGCCTTCAGCTTTAGAGTAAGGCCTTCAGTTTTGGACACTCTCACTTTTTTATTTGTTAGATTCAGTTCCATTTGTATTGTATTATATTGTGTTATTTTGCATTCGAGTATATTATTTAGTCAATTAGTTTTCCTCCTCAGATCATTGCCAGTGTTTTGTTTTTAGGCCCATCTCTCTACCCTTTACTCTTTATCCCCTTTCCTGGGGTTTGGGTCTGTTGCTCCCCTGCCCCATTAGTCATGGGATTGAGCAAACTAGCCCATAAATCGCTGACACCTCTTAGAGCATGTCCAGAGGAGTGCCACGAAAATGGTTAATGGAATGGTACCTCCCTTATGAGGACAAGCTGAGAGAGTTGAGGCTGTTCACCCTGGAGAAGAGAAGGATCCAGGGACATGTGAGAACCGTTTTTCAGTATCTAAAAGGGAGCTATAGGAAGAAAGGAGTCAGACTCTTTAGCAGGGGCTGTTGTGAAAGGACAAGTTAAAGTGGAGTCAGACTAAAAGAGCAGAGATTTAGATTGGATATAAGGAAGACATTTTTTATGATAAGGAGAGCAAAACATTGGAACAGGTTGCCCAGAGATGTGGTAGATATCCTACCCTTGGAGGCATTCAAGGTCAGACTGGACATGGCTCTGAGCAACCTGATCTTGCTGTGGATGTCCTAATTCATTGCATGGGAGTTAGACTAGACAACTTTTAAAGGTCCCTTCCAATTCAAACGATTCTATGATTCTATGACTCCATGATTCTGTTCCTTCATCTTTTCCTCTCTGTTTTTTGGTTGTTGTGTCAGCCTTCTCAGGAAAATCATAAGACCACTCTTTTTGTTTTTCATGATGACATGGTAAAAGCCAGCTCTGACACAAAAATTGCAAGGATATTTCTCTACTGATCCACAAAACAAACATGTTTATCACTGGGAGAGAAGTGGAGCTTAATCAGTCTTCTATTAATTCTGGGTAACCTTGCTCCTAGTCATAGGGAAACACCAAGACTATGGCAACGTATAAAAATCTCAATAGGCTTCTAGGTACTATGAGAATGCATGAAAGAAAAAGCCAACTTGAAACTGATTATACTTTTCTACGTCTTTTCCTGCTCTTAATGATGACAGAGAAAACATGAGAACAGGGTTTGCTCAGGACTGCAGGTGTTTGACTAATCCTTTCTACTTTGACTTGTTCTATTGAATGTATGTGTACAACAGTGTAATACATTCAGAGTATATTTTTGTGCCATTAAACAAATGTAGATTGAAATAAAACAAAACTAAGCCCTAAAAACCTACACTGCGTGTAACTGACATAATGGATACCTTGAGGCATGAGTTATTAGTCTTTCATTCTTCTTTCTCCCCTATCTCACAGTCTTTTTCTGATATCACAAACAAAGCAGTTATCTATCCTCTTCAACAAAGGAAGGAAGAAGTGACTTATCAGAAAATCTCTCTTCATGATGTTTACTGTTATAAATCAGTAGGCTTTTCTTCCATTTTATTTGATTTAGATATAAAGTCCTTGCTTTGAAAAGACATTATTATTCTGTGTTAGGCCTAAAATGTTCTTTTTTTACCTACGGTTAGTGAAGAGCTTGTTTTTGTTTTTCACATCTCACATACTTTTATGTTACAAGACATTACTTATCTTCCTACTTTTCTCTCTTCTCTTCTGAAAATAACATTGTGAAAACAGGAAAATGTAAGAGAGCATAAACTGAAGGCTTTGCAAGTACAGTTAATATATTGAAAGTTGTGCTTTTTTAATGGGAATAATATCCTCATAGTCTCAACAGAACTATCTTGTCATGGGATCCTAGTGTCCAGACATAAAACAAAAGAGTCAGAAGAGGAGAAGGAAAGAAAGATGAAATCGATGAAGAATGCTGAGAGTGATAAGGTGCTATTTTGCAGCATGCACACACTCAAGCTATAGTGTTATGGACACAAACTCTTCTGTGCACAGCTTTTGAATACACAAAGCAGCAACAGGAAGTCAGGAGGAAATGGTGACTTAATATTGCACAATTGTTTTCAAAATTCTGCCTTGGATCTATTGTGTCTATCAAGTTAATCATATGAAAACATTTGTCGGGAAGCTTTTGAAAGTTCCTAATTGCAGGTTGTAAGCTTATTGATGATTTGGTCCACTTTTCACATAGAAATTCAAGCTGATTAAGCTGTCAAAGTACCTCTCAGATGCTCTGAATTGCAGATTCCTGTGCTCTACTCAATTTGATTCATTTATCTCTGTAGCTCTCACTTATTAAGTAAGTAGTACATTAGCATTTAACTTGACTAGATTCTGAAATCTCTGAGTTTATCTCATCATGCCCTCACATCCTCTTTTCTCATTTTATATTATTCTTAAATATTATTATTTTTTTATTCATAACAAATTTATTTCAGAACCAACATCATTATTTTTATTATAGTCAAATTTGCCTTTTTCTGACATCTCGTTTGGTTCCATATGCTGATAACTTTTAAAAATCTCCTCTATTAAAATATACTTATTGGATAAGAGACAAGTGTAGACAGAATGTCTGAAGTTCTGCTTTTATAACACAAAAGCATTGATTAAGCAGGTTGAGTCTGAATGCACTGAAATGAAGACTACCATAATAACAGAATAATTTTCATCCCCAGGAGGCAAGAGTAGGAATGAATTAAGTGTTAACCCAGATGGTTTCACTATACAAATGGACCATTTTGCATTTTACAGCAGTTATTTATAACGCCGGTCATCACTATATTTTTCTATTAAAAGCATACACAGGCAGATCTTCAATAGTTCAGTTTAGAAGAAAAGATAGCAAAATGGCTGCACTGTGGTGTCAGCACATTGCTAAAATGGAGTTTTACTAGAAAGGAGTATTTTTTTACTCTGTGTTTTACAAGCAGGTATCTGGTCTATCACTGTAGAAGCAGACTGAATTTTTAAGTAAATCGCTGACCAATAGGCAGCACAAATTTATGCACATTAAGATTTAAAGTGATGATAAAGATGAAAATAAGACCATGGTATCTATCTGACTTCTCCAAATGCCCAATGTTTGAAGTGTGCTTACTCCTCTCCAGTTATTCAGCTAATAATGCAACCTGTGCAGTACATTTTTCAGCCCTCTTTTTTACAGTGCCTTTCCGTTTGATTTTGTTTGCTGTCTATATGTTGCAGTGTCTTGGGTTACAATTAATGATAAGCGTAGGTATCTATAGCTATTCCTATAAAGTGATGTATTAATATAAAGAAATGTTAATGTTATGTTAATTACATGTGAATTATTTATAATTATATTTGTATAAATTATATTTATATTATAAATAATATTAGAGATATGTATATGATATGTGTTAGTGTCATAATTTTGGATTATGAATAGAGTTAATCTTTGTAGAGACATATATGATGCTTTGTTTTAGATTTTTTATGAAAATAGAGGTAATAGCACGCTGATGTAATAGTTGTTGCAGAACAGTGTTTGTGCAGTCATGGACTATTCTGCTTCCTGTTCTGCCTGCCACTGAGAAGCTACAAGTGATTAAGAAGATGGGACCAGGCTGACCTAAACTGACCAAAGCATGTCCCATACCATCTAGCATCCTGCTGAGTAACAAAAGCTGAGCTGAAGAGTGAGCAAGGGTGAGGTACTCAAAGTGTTGGCTTTTGTTTACAAATAAACTGTTGAACTGTGATACATGACAAGCCCTGCTTTCCTGGGTTGGCTGAACATCTTCCTGATGATGGGATGTAGTAATTATATTCATTGTTTTGCTTTCCTTAAGCATATGCACAGTTTATATAGTAATATAAATTGTCTTTATCTCACCACTTGAGCTCTAACACTTTTTTGATTCTCTGCCCTGTTTCACCTGGGGAGAGTGAGTGGCTGTGTGGTATTGTGTGCCTGCAAGTTTTAAATCATAACAACGAGGCACACACCACAATAAGATGTGAATTACAATTTTTATTTATTTATTTATTTATTTATTTATTCTAAGGAGAAGTGAAAGTAGAACTGGGATGAAAAACATTACTACACAATCTGAGTTTCCACCTCACCACCAGAGCAGTGCTAATTGGGGCACACAAGTAAATCACACTCTTGCTTATAGAGCTTGTCAGGAAGTCAACCAGAGCACTCAGTCCAGGAGCATGACTCCAACCCCAAGTAACTAGTTAAGCAGATACAAAATCAGAGGGCCTGCAAAAAGGACGCACCCCAGCCATTCAGTATCACTACAAAAGCTGCTGAGCTTCTTCATTTTCACTTCCTTTTCCTTCTTTTCTGTGTTTTTTTGTTTTGTTTTGTTTTGTTTTGTTTGTTCGTTCGTTTGTTTGTTTGTTGATGTCAGATTTTATTGTAAACTGCACAGTTGCAAAGGTGAATGATGGTAGTTCACTTCATGTGCTAGGGAAGAAGCAGTGTGGTCCAAGGAAGTGATGCTATCCAGGCATGTATACATGCATACCACCATGTTTAAAGGGGGTTTCAGGGACAGTCTGATCTAGCTGGATGTCCCTTTTCATTTCAGGGGAATTGGAATAGGTGATATTTAAAGGTCTCTACTGGCTCAAAGGAAACTATGGTTCTACTATGATTCTACGAGTTATCATATGAGTAACGTTAACAGTCTCAAGTTGTCTTTTTGTTGCTGTTCTTCTAATGCTTTAGTAAATAAACGTTATGCCAGAGTACAACTTCTATTCTCATACAGTGGTCACTGCCTTATCATATTGATCACGCTTTATGTCTCAGGATAACTACCAGTCCTGTGTATTACAAAGGTTATTCAATCCAATTTACATAACACATAAGTATGGACTGTTTTCCAGAAAACACATTTCTATTTCTCTCCTTCAGAAACACCCTAGCACAAAACTTCCACTTCTGTTTTTGTTTTTGTTGTTGTTGTTTTTTTGTGTTTTTTTTTTTTTTTTTTTTTTTTTTAATTTCAGATGTTAGCCTACTAGAATCAATTCCAGAGATTATTTTCTTACTGCTTCATCCCTGTAGCAAGATGAGAAACCTTCTGGGAACAGATGAGGTCTTGAAGCACAGCTAACAGGAGCTGAAAGATAGCCAGGCAAGCTAGAGAAATAGACACCCTCCTGGGAAATCATACAAAGGTTTAATCTTGAGACTCCGGGAAGAAAAGTGCAAACAAGTGCTGCCTGAGATGAATGACCAGGACTCTCCAGCTGAAGCCAATGACAACTCATATCCTCTGTGGGTCATCACAGCATGTGGTCTATAATAAACACCAAGCAACAGATCCAAACATGCCAAAATGTCAGTATTTATGTTAATTATTCTATACCACATTTATAGCACAGAATAGCTGGAAGTGCCTCAGCTGATGATAGCAGTCTTGTAAAAGGCCTTGCACAATCTAGCCTGGTATGTTAAGGCCAGATTTTTTACCTTCTCAGAACTTCACCACACTTTCTTATTGCCTGTGTAATGCTGAGCTGTACTGATCTTGGGCATTGCAAACTGTAGGATGTGAAACAAAGCTTTATGTATCTATTCCCACTCTCTACAGAAAAAAATAAAAATAAAAATAAACCTTTTCAAAATGCATTTCAGGCTTGGTTCACAGTGCAGACATGCAGATAAACTTAAACTGAAACACCCTATATCAGACTCCGCAGCATGCATAGATATAAACACAGTTCTCAGATAGTAGATTCCTTACCAATGTAAGAGTGTAAGCAACTGTTCAGAAAAATACGACTGTGCAGACTCACTGGATCTAACATAAACAGCACCTTAGAAAAAGTTCCTGAACAAAAGAAGAAAGACTTTTCTTGGTATCATTTTGTGAAACATAGTGTCATACTGCTTCGCACTGACCAGAATTCATGTGAAAGAAAAGAATGTGCTGAAATTCCTGCCTTTAATGCAACAGAATTTAGACCTGTTTAAACTAGTGAAAATAGATTGGTCATTAGGATAGCAGGGAAAGCCATTCACTGTGTAATATGGACCTTTCCAGTAGAGTGTGTATCACTGTTAGTAACAGCTCCACTGCTCCAACACTGTTGAAGACTGCCTACTTTTTAATTGTATTTCAGAAGAGTAAACAGCTATATGCACCAGTTAGCTACATTTCCTTATTTTGTTGTATTATACCTCATTGAGAAACTGAGGCACTGAGTAAGAATGATTAATTTCCCATCTCATTTCCCACATGTCAAGAGTCAATTTGATCCTGGCATTTAAGGGTTAAAGTAATTAAATTTATTCACAAAAACAGAAAGTATAGTGGAAATCTGCATCAGGTCACCATTTGCTAATGTTTATATTTGCACATACTTAGTGAACTTTGTGATTCAGACTGGGTGCAATGACAGATACAGGGCTGAGTGTCTACTCAGCTCTTATTTAAACAGAGTATTTATGCAGGGCAGGACAACAAAGTCAGCTGTTGAGCACCACACAGAAATACTTTATGTAAATAAAGAAATCTGCATGATGTTTAGAGCATTACACAAATAGTACTCTAACATCCCATAAGTACCTTCAAAACCAGCATAACTCCTTTGATTCCTAATTTACTTGGGTATAAATGATATTAGAATGACATCTACCATTTTTCTTCAGAAAGAAACGTATTTAATTCCTTCAATTGACGTATGAAACAAGCAGTTCAGTTTCACAGATTCACAGAAGTAATAAATGTAGTATTGAGCTTTCTGTAAAAGGGAAAGGGACTCAAGATTCTTGATGTAAATGAATAGAAATCATACCTGTGCTATTTTTTCAAATACCCCATTTTTTAAGGAAAACATTTAGTTGAAAATAATGTCTATCTGCCTCACTTTTTATGAAGGCAGCTATCTGCTTCTCCAGTGCTTTTATGAATTAAATCTAAAGCATTATCAGAAGTAAAACAGTATTAAAAAAAAAAACAAACTTACATGTACCTGACCTCATGATGAAAGCTATTACTACATTTGTTCATCCTAAACCTTTCATTTTGTGTCTTTTCATATGCTAGTAAAATTAAGATAGGCTTTATACAACTCTCTAAGGTAACTTAAGTCCCAAATCACTTAGGAAAGAGACCCTCAGTTTAATTATAGATAACCTGCAGAAACAGTATGTACTGTTAGAGTTTTGCATGCTAAAAACAGCATCCAGCAACTTACTAGCAGCGCACGCACACACAGAATTACTACATTTTGCATATAACTGCACTGGAAAAATATACATCCCTATTATGAAATAGCTTCAATTTCCAGATGGTCTTATTAATATGTAGCATCAGTATTGCAGATCAGCTGATTGTGGTTTTAGGACCCAATCCTCAACTAGCACCAAGTCCCACAGCTAGGATATTGCTCTTTCTATTTAAAATGTTTTTAAATGAAGCCAAATCTTACAAATATAATTTCTACCTTAAGGAATATCAACCTGGAAGTCCTGCCTGCCCTCTACTGTTCCACATGGGAAAAACTGGCGCCAAGAAAAACTGCCAACCTAAATGTTATGTCTGTAATACATGTACCTGTACAGACACAGAAAGGCTGCTACTTCAAGTACTGTATGCTTATATTATTTGCTTTTGTCATAACCAACAATAGTTTACAAATTGAAAATGCTGATTGAGTAACTTAATCTCATTTTTTGACAGGATTACCCTTCTAGCTGACCAAGAGAAGTCAGTTGATACAATCTTTTAATATTAAGCAAAGCTTTTGGTATTCTTTCTCACAGTATCCTCCTGGACTAAATGTTAAGCATATAGCTACACAAATACACAACGCGATGGGTGGTGGGTGAAAAAAATGTCAAATAGATTAAATTCAGAGTGTGTGATGTTTTCACACTGATGCTATCTCAAATACATTGCTCTCTCATTTCCCCTCCTTAAAAGAATGGGAAGAAAATACAGCAAGAAGGATTTCAAGGGTTGAAATAAGTACAGGAAAATTATTCACCAACACGTACCCCACCAGGAACTCCTCCCCATTGGCTGCAGCTCTAGCCTGGGGCTGCTACTGCAGGAGTATTCATGGGCTAAACCTCCTCCAGGCCACATCCACTGCTGCACCATCTGCTTCTACATGTCTGCATGTAGAGATCTGTTCTGCAAGGTGTCTGTGGGCAGCAGGAGGACTACCTGCTTCACCTTGAACCACTCCTGAGTTGCAGGGAATTTCTTCTGTAGCAGGCCTGGAGTACCTCCTACCCTTCTTCACTAACCTCAGTGTCTCAGGGCTGCTTCTCTCACATTCCTTAATCTTCTCTCCTTGCTTCTGTTGTGCAATGTTTTTTCCTTTCTTAAATCTGTTCTCACAGAGACAGAATCAGTACTGCTAACTGGCTCAGATTTATCCACAAGAAGGACCAGCAGCTGGATCTGGCTCTTATTTGACAGGGACAACTTTGCTCTGCTCATAGAGGCCACACCAGCCAATAAAACCTTGCTACATAATCTCAATACAAAGAGTTATAGTAAATGGGGTTACTACAGGCTGAAAACCAGTCACACCAGTGGCATTCCACAAGGTTTCTCTTTCTAAAGTTTTCATAAATTACTCAGATGCAGGACTGAAATGCATATTAAGTCTGCAAGTTCTACTAAATTAGGAGGAACTGTTAACTCCCTCAAGGTCAAATAGGCTTTGTAGAGAAATCTTGACAAATAAAACATCTGGGCAGTCACTAACCAATCAAGTTTAGCAAGAGTAAGAGTTAGATTTTATATCTGAAACAGAACAATCCTGGCAATGAGTACAAACCTGGGAACAAGAAACCACAGAAAAGGATCCAGGGGTTCTGGTTGATGACAAATTGAGTCTGAGCCGGCAGTGTGCCCTGGCAGTCCAAAGGGCCAGTCCATACACTGGGATATATCAGGACCAGCACTGCTGCCAGGTGAAGGAAAAGGAAGGAGCTGTTCTGTTCCACTCTGCACTGTGCAACCTCACCTCAAGCACTGTGTGCAGATTTGGGTGCTATATTATAAGACCATAAAGGTACTTGACAGTATCAAAAGGAGGTCTATGAAGATGCTAAAGGTGATGGGGAACATTACTCAATTTGCTCAGCCTAGAGAAGAGGAGGCTGAGCAGAGTCCTCAAGGCAGACAACACTTTCTTCATGAGGGGAGCGGAGAAGCATCAGTGAGCTCTGGTCTCTGGTGACAGCAATGAGATCTCAGGGAATGGCATGAAGCTGCAACAGGGGAGGATCGGAGTGGGGTTTAGGAAAAGGCCCTTCACCAGAGAATGATACAGCACTGGAACAGGCTCCCCATTGCAGTGGTCATGGCCCCAAGCATTTGGATAATGCTCTCAGAGACAGTCTGAATTTTGTGTGGTCTTGTGTGGAGCAAAGAGTTGGACTCGATGATTGTTATCTTTTTCAAACTTGGGATACTCTATGATTCTGTGATTCTAAACTTACCACCTCTAATATCTCATTTAGTTATTCTACAAGGTTTGCAAAAAAGGAGCATGGTATTCAGCAGTGAAGAGATTATACATTTCATGTATCTCACAACATAAATTTCCACCTGTATGTTTTCTGGCTGTTTTCATCTGCTGCTGCCTCAGAATCCACTAATAAATGAATTTGGGAGATTGTGAAAGGAAATAATGTAATAATCCAGTATTAAAGTATAAAAAATGAGTAGTGAGAAGTGGAAAAAGCTCAATAAAGAGCTGCAAGAGCTCCAGGTCATCCACTGCTGCAGGTGACTCCAGTAGGCATCAAGTCCAGTGCGAACAGGTAAAATGAAGAAAACTACGGTATGTTAGATGTTCTTAAGTACACAGAACCAAACGGGGAAATTTTTTGCATGGGTAAGTGGGTGAGAGCGTAGTGACATGGTGTGTACTATGTTTCAGTAGTGGTGACTATGACTGTGGGTCATCTCTTCTGGTACAGATTGTTATGAGTGCAGCATGAAGGTTCTTGTTCATCACTGATGAAAGTGCACAGCTAATGGTGCTGACTATATAGGAAAAGACTGTTTTGTGGCTGACAATTTTCTCTATTAAATAGTGCTACTGTGTGCTTTGTGTCTGTTGTGTTTACCATGGAAATAAGCAGAAGATGTTACTTTCAGAACAGTCTTGGTAAATGCAGTTGAAAACAATTCCTGATTCCTCACTGCAGACCAGGCAAGCTAAAAGTTGGATACTCATGGTGTAGGGAATTGCAGTGGCAGCTGAATACTGTGGTAACCACAAAGGAATATAATGCATACTAAATTGTTCAGCTTTCCTTCAGGTCAATGGAGACAGATTTAAAACAAACAAATAAACAAACAAACAAAAGGACTACTTAAAACTGTAAGTGTACAGTAATAAGAGTGATTAGTGGATTAATGAGAAGACTGAGCTACTGCCATAGTCACCGCTACTGAAACATACCACACACCATGTCACTATGCTCTCACCCACGGTTTGATCTCCAGAAACACTGAGAAAGTTGGTGAGTGCTACTTTTAACTCATGAAGGAATTTAATGATGCATCTTTTTTCCATTGGCTCTTCTATGTCAGAAACTATTCCGTCAGACTGTCCCTCTGCAGCCATCTGTTGCACAGTAACAGAACTGAATGGAATATTGTTGGGAAAGTTCAACTTCTACTGCTCTACAACCAACATCCACCTCTTTTTGGCCAGCATAATAAAATATTTATTACTTTCAGATCAACTCTCATAAAATATATACTATACTTAGGGTGTATAAGTAACAAAACATTTTAATTCTTAATATTTTTGTCAAAATGTTAAAAAAAAAAAAAGGAACAAAAACATAAAACTTATGGGATATTTGATTTTGTTTTTGTGAAATTAACCCATCAGATAGGTTGAATGACAATAATCTCAATTCTTAGAGTTCTCAGGGTCTTTATCAAAGATTTTTGATGAAACCTTACTCTTCCTCTACTTCATTCTTAAAAATAATGGTTCACAATTGTACATACTCACAAAAAGCAGCGACACGAATAAGGCGTGATTTTGAAGTGAGGGATATTTCTCCCAGCTATGAGAGGGCTTATGAAAGTCTGGTATAGAGGCATGATCAGATTTTTGATTTCAACTCTACATGTTCCATACGATAATTTGCAGGTAATGTACTTATGTCAACTGATAATGGAGTGGCAAATAAATGATTTTTTTTTTTTTTTTTTTGCAATCTTGAAACCTGTTCTCAAATTCCTTTATCACAACAGAAAGCATGGTTGTATATTTATTATTCTCTTCAAAGGACTGTGTTTAGCAACTGTATCAAAATCAAAAGCTCATTTACCATAACTTCAGCACTTCACTGCATCCAGTTCCCTGGTTTCAGGTAGGATTAATTGTGCACCCATCTTCTGTTGCTGATGAGTGATTGTTGGGTTACCTGGACATAGCCACCACCATGATGATGCAGCAGCAGGGGGTGCAGGACACAGTGCAAACTGTACCAGGCCACATGAAGCTTTCAAGACACTGTTTGGACATGCCTGCCCTACACTGAGGTTCAGTTTTCTGCACTCATCTTTTGGGGAGCTGGCAGTGAGAAGTGTGTGGAAAAAGCATCATACACAGACAAGCCTTAAGAAAGATAACTGGCATGTTGTGTTGCTTTTGGTAAAACGCCTAAAACCTGAGTGGGTTTTTGAGGGATTTCTAGCACGTACTTACAGCAAACTTGAGTTAAGCTGAAACAAAACAGGTCATGCCCACGTACTGAAATTCATAGTTTCTTATCATGTGTGGGGGCAGTGGCTCCACATATGATTAGTACTTATTCTTTTCAAAACCTAACTTCAGAGGTTTTGAATATATATTTTCTGTTTTAAATAGAATGGTATGGCTTGGTGTCATACCAGGGAATCCATAGCCAAATCTGCCCTAAGCCCCAGCAGCCTGGCGGTTTGCCCTCTCTTCTCTGAACCACTACCCTTTCTGTATTACCATTTTTATTGGCAGTTCCAATTGTAATGAGCAGGATGATTCATTCCATGTACAGGCGACCACTGTATCAAATTTTAGGAGAGAAGATTAAGAATTTGTTTCAAGCTTACACACTCTAAGGAACATATTTTAGATATTTATATGTATTTTTCTTTTTACAGTGTCTATGTACATTCATTAAGGAGAAGTATCTAGATCTCAGAAAGATCACAGGCAGTTTGAGAGCTTCAGTTCTGTAACATATGTAGCTAATTGTTATCTTTGTTAGTACAAGAAAGCTACTTTACAGTCTTTAGTACAGAAAATTAAAGGCTATATATAAAAAGAGGATACGCAAGAGCCATCCACTACTGCAATAAAGGAAATGCGATTAATCACTACATGTGCTGCCAAAGGAAGATTTGCTTGTGGTAATTATAGAAAAATATAACCTTCCATGGGCAGAAAGGAGTAAAAATGAGAACAAAAGTAGCAAAACACTGCAGACAGAAGAATTCAGTTTCTGAGCACTTACTAAGTTATCAAAGTGTCCTCCCTTGCTACTTACTCCAATACTTCCTAATCTTTTTTTTTTGTTTGTTTATTTATTTATTTCCTTCCATCTGAAACAACAATTGCTATCAAGGACACCAGGAGAAGCAGAAAACCTGCAAATAATAAATGTCTTTCCATTTGGACTGTAGTTCTCTCAGTACATAAATATATATAATCATTGGCTGATGAATACATATTTAGCTGGGCTTTGTTTTTCTTCCTTTCCAGTTATCTGCCCCAGGTTTTTATTTGCTTGCCCTTGCATCTTAATGCCGTTATCCTGCACACAAAATAAAATATGTTTGTGCTTTGTTCTTCTGTGTGAGTATGTATATATGGACATGTCTTCAAATACTTTTGATACTCATCTTTGCTTCAGTTTTCTACTCATGCCTGTGCTCCCTGTATCAAATTAATAATGATAAGGGCACACACTCTTTCCTTTTTTCTCTGCATTCCTAAGTTTGAATGGGGGACTGAGGTGAGAAAAACACTCATTCTTCATTAAGGCCCAGGATCATGCCCTCAGAGAAGAGATGTCGTTGCTCTCCTACATAGTAACCTTGTACAGGCAGAGAAAGCAGGAGCACCTCCAGGCTGACACTACTGTATAATTGTAGATAAAGGAAGAGTGGGCACTTGGAAAATGTAGAAACACTGTCAAACTGTGAAGCTCACTTTTGCTTGTATGAATAGCACCTGTAAGCCAATCATTGGTTTCTACAGTAAGAGGCTCAGGCATCGCCTTAGAAAAAATGTGAAAGTAATGCAGACAAACAAGAAAGACACAACTACAATCTCAAAATAATAATCTGCATTTGAATCAAAATATTAAAACATAATAAGCCCAGGTACTCTTCTACAACTGCTTTTTAAAAGTTTTGCTCTACATAATTAATTCAACTGGCACACTGAACGTGTCTGGAACTGGGGACAGTTCATCATACAGCACATCAACTCTGTGCTCCCTTGCCATGTTTAAATTACAGTAGAGGGCTGAAAGCCTAAGAGGAAACTATTTGATCATAGAGATGCTTGGTAGGTTACATTTGAGTGTGACATGAGAGACGGGTTTGTGAACTGGAAACTCTTTTAAGAGGTAAAGAAAACATTCAGTACAATGGATACTCAATACAAAGCAGTGCAGTGTCATGGTAAAAGGCCCTCATAGTCAGTGAGGTCATTCCAGGGCTGCCAAAACGATCCCTGTGGCTGTAGAGGACAAGCCCCAGGAGGCAGAAGCCTAATTCCAACAGTGATTTTGCTTCCTGAACTCAAATGTCAGGCTGCATGTGGAGATTTATCCCAAGGACTTGCAGTTTCTGCAGAACTGTTTGTATCTCCCTGTTGGTATCTTTGTTCTCTTATTTTTCAGCCTGCTCCTGACATGACAGGAGTTCAGTACAGACCAGTAGTTGCTACATTCAAATGTACTGTGGTCTGAGACTACAGTGAATGAAAAAAGTACATTATCTGTGAATTAAGACCAGAACTTTATGCAGAAATTCTCCATGATCAGTTTCCTGAGCACTACTGACACAATAGAATTTTGAAAAGGAATAGCTTAATTTTATCACATGATTTATGGTAGCTCTATGTCTTAAACAGCTTGGAAAAATGTGAAGGTTATTAAAAAAAATTAATAATAACGATAATAAAAACACTACCACCACCATCAACAACAACAAAAACAAAAACAATCCGAAAGGATATTTCTTTTTAAATACAAATTTAGCACAGGTAAATGATGATTAGACAAGAGGTCACACACCAGGATATCTCTCTCACCCTAAAGGTAAAATCAGCAGGAAACATATAAAGGGAAAGAAAAACACACACACAAAAGAAAACTCTGGAAAAGAAGAGTTGTTGTGTTGATAGCACAGAAATTGTGTATGAAAGCCACAGAGAAAGGTAAAGGTCTAAATTACCTGTAGAAATCTGTAATTCTGTTTCTGAAATACTATAGTAGCTTTGACAGACTATTAATAATATTTATTGGGTCAAAATGTTTAGGAAAGTTCATCCAGTCTGCTCTCTTATAGCTACCACTTTCAATACAGTTTTCAAGAATGCTTTCCATGATTGTAATATATTTCACAACTGTGAAAATGTGATAGATGTATTTTCACTTAAAGCATCAAAAACTTTTTAAATGATCTTCTAAGAAAATTTAAACGCACATAGAGAATTATGAGTGGAAATTTGTGCATAACAACAGTTTGTATCAACAGTAGCATACCCTCTCTTTTTAGACTCCCATAACTACTTGGTTATACTTATGTTACAGGAAAAGCATCAGTTTAAACATGGAAGAATGTGATATAAATCAACTAATTGATTAGCTTAAGGACATAGCCATAGATAGAAGTAAGCCCAAAGCTTTTTCAGGACAATGTTTTATGTACAAGATTAATCTTTTTTTTCCATTCTAACTTTTGTTGTTAATTATTTAAACAAATGTGGTACAGAGAAGTGGAAAGAAAAGCATATAGTGACTGTGGAGAAATTATGTTTTCCAAATGGTATTTTAGCATTTTGAAAATGGCCATCAAGAATAAAACTGCAAAATGGAGTGACGAATTCAACTAGCCAAAGCAAGTGAACTATACTGTAATGCAAAAAGCAAACAGTAGGACAATATCAACAGTAAAGATGCTATATGTCTTTCAGAAAGTCTGTTACATGTTATTTCTCTGCAAATTTCATAATGATAAAATGTCTGAGTTAGTTACAATGTTGTGTCTTAATTTCTAGTCATTTGATTTTGTATTTTAAAACTGTTCCTGAAAAGATCCATAATAACATTAAATCACTAAATGTCAATGCTTTACAAAAATAAAAGAGATTAGTTATTTCTCTACTTGATATGAGAAGATAATTGCATGGAAATCTGATAGGTACGAATTACATCTCAAGGTAAATAGATAAGTCAGTAACAATGTTACATACAGTTCAAAAGGTAAAGAAAAAAGCCAGAGGCATAGATTTTACAGATTTGATTTAAAAAAAACAGAAAAATTGGTTTGTGTATATGATTTATATTGGTTTATCTGATCTCAAAGGTGTAGTTAATAACTGCTCTTTAAACATAAATTAATTTGGAAGCCTAACAGCATTGAAAAGGTGTTTTCTGTTGTTTGCTTTTATAGCTCCCAACTATTTGTCTTAAGATTTTACAATTCTGTGTCCAAACCAAAGCACGTAACTCCCAGTCTTCATGTTGTTAGTTGTCAGGATATGTAAGCTCATTCATTCTATCCATTGTTGCTATGTATACTCACCTTGTAAAAATTACAGAAAATCAAGGGTAGGCTTAATGCAGATCTAGTTTGTATGCCTACTCATTGTACCTGCATAACTATTTGTAGGATGGTGACTATAGCTTGCCCTTCTTTCCATCTTCATTCTACTTTTGCATCTATTTACACTCAGCTACAGTTCCTAGAAGTAGTGATTAATGTAGAAATACCACTATGTATGGGTAATGATTTTTTTTTTTCTGAACAACATTCTTATCTGTAAAGAAGAACTCCATGTAATGGTCTGAAAATGCCTCTTTTTAAAATAGTATTTATGCCATCCTTTCCCCAGTGGTCAGTGTGAGATTTTTGGACCTACAATGAATCTTGACAGTCAGGAGATTAAATCCCCAATACAATCTCTTTTCAAGTTAAATGAGAACCTTAAAGATCAAGGTGAGGAACTTGAATGGGTTCATTATCAGAACGTCAAGGTACTAGATTCCATAAACAAGTTAAATTCTTTGAACAAACATGAAACTACTAAAACAATTTCCACCTGATGTCACTGATTTACTGTGGCCATTTTGATTTAAGATTGCACAGGAACTATGCTCCTTTCACAGACATTTTGAAGTGCAAAGTCATAAGGGAGGTGCTGCAAAATTCAAAGACAAGAAATAATCCTTTTCTTACATTTCTACATAAGAGTCTGGGAATGAAATTAAGCTTTAGTGCACTGATACCATAAATGCAGCTTTCCTAAGGTTAGCGGGACTGAGTATGTAGTCTTTGGCTCAAAGAGTAGCCAAAATCTAGCCCAGTTAGAAGCAAACAAATACAACCAACAACAAACTGATAGGGTGGGAACTTGTACAGAAATCAACCAAGCCATGGAAATATGGCAAAAAAATATATATGAAAGCAAGGGTTCTTTCTTTTGGCAAAGAGTTTATATGTTTACATGTTTTTCAGACAAGACTGAAATAAAATTGAAAACTATAAGTGAAAAGGTAAAATATAGCTAGGGAACTGTATATCAGGTTATTCAGCATGAAATAATGGGAATCCTTTTCCATACAGTCCTGAATAAAGAAATTAGCCATGTGTGAAAAATGACTCATAATGCACATAGACTTGGCACTTTCAAGTAGGTGTTTATGAACACAACCAGAAGAAAGGCTGTACAGCATTAAATCATACCGCTCACTGAATGTTTTCAGTACTGCTATCGTTTACTACAACCTCCATAGGGAAAGTTAAGAAGAAAGAAGCCAAAATTGTTTAGTTAAATGAAATAGTGGTCTGCTTTTTGAAGTCTGAAATTGTTCAGCACTCCTAACTTAAATTCTTTCTGTGGCAATGTTATACCAGCTTTTCACTTCAGAATATTTTGATTCTGTGGTTCTGATGCAGTTTTGACTCAGGAATTAGTCAGTAAAACTCTAACTGAATTTGATAGGACTTGGCTACTTCCACACAAGAACCTTATATTTTATTCAGGCAGGTCCAAACCACTTTCACTCTAGGAAAATTTGCTCATTTACCAAGCATTCTGCTTCTGTTTTTCCTTAAATATTTGTAATGTTACAACTAACCCTCTTGCCCACTGTGGTCTTTTCAGAACCTTCCACAAACTCTTAACTTTAGGTCTTTGAGAGCTTTTCTTGTGTAATCATTGTCTAGAGTTTTAGGACTCCTTTAACAAGTCACCAGAAGTTAAATATCAGAGAACTGGTTCTAAGGTTATAAACTGCTAACATGCAAAGAGAGCAAGCTAGGTAAGCAAATATGAAACACATCTGCAGAACCCAATGGAACAGAACACAGAAATCTCATTAATATTGACTGAAGCAAGTTAGATTATCCGTGTGGATACAGCATAGTAGCATACAACATACACATATACCAGCCACATCTGGAAGTAATACAGCTGCAGCTATATTGGTTAGACCACTTAAGGAACCATCACAAAGCTTCTGCTATGTAGAAATATTCTTAGAGACATTACTGACACGTTAGGTTTTTGAGTATAAAACCAGCTCAAAACTGTGTTTAGAACATGGGAAATTCCAGTGCACTAAGCATAAATAGAGTTGTATAGCCCCATGAGTTGCTCAGCATCTCTCTCAAACTTAAACTCCAGAGGGATTCTGCAGCCTTCATGCTTTTTGTTATTTCAAATACTTCTTATTTTGTTTCAACAGACAAACCAAATATGAGTCCTCAGAATTCATATCCAGTAACAGAAACAATTTCCTTGATTCATACTTTCAGAAGGCAAAGGGGTCATCTAGTTGCAGCATTGGTGAGGAAATGCAGATGAATTGTGATGGCTGTCACAGGTAGCCAAGGCTACATAGGAAGGCAGATGACAGGTTAGCAACCTAACAGTACAGCTATGCACTGGTTAAGTTTGTTAATTAGATGAATAGGTGTTAGACATGCAGAAGTAAAAAAGCATTTAAAAATATTTAACAGGAGTCTGGAAAGGAGAGGGGTAAAGTTTATTTTTGCAGTGAAGACAATGAAGATAAAAAGGAGAATGAACCACTGATATTATTATTCATCAAAACACTTAAGACTTAATGGAAGAAAATTGAAGGGAAAATCCATTCACTTATATCTTCATAATTCCAAGGAGTTTCGGAAGTGGTAATAAGAGATTACTTGTGTCCTTTCTCCAGCAAAATATAATCCTCACTTACTTGACGTGAATGTGAAATTCCTTAAGTGCCAAAATCTTGCATATTATTCTTGCATGGAACAGCAATTTAAGATGAAGAATCTATCTCTAACACTAAGGTGCGTGAAAAAATGTGCAGAGGAAGATGAAAAACAGTACAACAGAAGGGGGGGGGGAAAAAGAGGATGTTAGAAGCTGTAAGTACTTCAAGGATTTTAAGCACTCTAGGAGCCAGTGATGCTGACAATAGCTACACATTTAAAACTGTCACGGTTTCACATGGCTTGATCTGGTTCCCTGCCAAGGGTACAAAGGGACCCACATATCCATGCCCCAAGGAGGGAAAAGGTAGGGGGATGTACCTAAATGAAAAAACACAGTGGAAATGAGATAAGGAAAAATTAATATGCTACATGTAGCAGCAGAATAAGAGATAATACAGTATAATGCAATATAATTGGAATCGAAGGAAGTAGATAAAATAAAATGAGACAGGAAGTCCTTACTCTTGTGCTGTAGGTGAGATGGTCACGGAGCAAATACAGAAGTCTCGTGACTCCCAGACTTTTTTATCTTTCCCTCCAAACAGAAAACATAAACAGAAAAAGTCTTCTGGGAGTTGTAGTTCATTCTTCTCTTCTGAGATCAAGAGATTGAAATTATTCACAAACCACGGAACTGCAGCATTAACTCTTTAACTCCCAGTACACTATATGATGTTGTGATAAGGAATACTGATGACAAACCATAAAACCATGACAAAAACGTAAAGTAATCTCCTGCATAAGTTGACTAAGCCTAAGGAAACGTGCTCCAAATCTAATTTACTGCGCAAAAGAGGAAAAATGTTTTGGTCTTTACCATTGCCCTCTTGGGGTACAGTGTTGTATCCCTTATGCATACGAGTGAATAACAAATCCAAACCCACAATTTTTTGTGAATAATATCAAGGAATACAAATGTATTAGTGTAAAATAACTGAACTGACTGTATGTGAGCCTGTTTGATATTATTTTAGATGTCTGACAAATAAATATATTTAAATATATTCTCCTTAAGTATCTAATGTATATGTATCAATGTCACACTGCATGGCTTTTTGAGCACTCAATTCTTAAATGTTGTAGATACCTAGAAAGTGAAAGATTTTATCACTAAGACTACAGATCAGTTCAGTACAACTCTTGCAAAGGTAAAGCCTTTTCCAAATTGTTATATTTCTAATCAAGATTAGTCACTGATATTTTTAGTTAACGTTTGGGAACTCAGTTTTACAGTCTTATTTAAATCTACATTACAGTTCCTTCTAGTCTGAAAGACACCAAAATAGGTAGCTTGATGCTTATCAGTTTGATGGTTATGTATAATGCTAAAAAACATGAAATGTAAGAAAATAAAGATTTCAACTTTCCTGGAAGCAGCTCTGTACTGAAAATAGAGGGTTAAAGTTTCTCTGGTTTTGTCCTTGGCCTTAGTTTGAGGCACTGAGAGCACAAGAATCAACCAGTAGATTTTTCAGGTTTGCAAGAAATGATAGTACTAACAATAAGGAAAATGCACTAAGAAATATATATTATCTACTTTAGTACAGTACTCCAATAGGGTGAAGGCTCCCACCTTTTCAATATGTTCAGCAGAAAGCCTACTCTCAGGTGTCCTGTTCTCATTCTCGGTCAGAACACCAAGGATCCTGAATTCCATGTTTCAACTTCAAATTATTTTCTACCTTTGTCTAGATCTCTCCCTGCCGTTGCTAGGCTGCTAACAAAAGCCTGAATACCACACAATATACATACTCATTGAACTTTACAAAGGATCAGTAGGAAAAAACAAAATATGCACTTGTAAGCACTCGAGACCACAATAGGACCAAAATCTTTGTAAGGCAGCTGCACTTCTTTTGTATTGACGCACAGACAAACTGACGGTGAAAAATAACTTCAATGATCACAAAAATATTGATTTTCTTGCCACTGCTGATTTTAATGAGTTTAAATTCTTTCTGCTTAAAATGATCCTAGAAAAAGTTAAATTAAGTACGTTGTCCATTTTTTCTTTGAAGTAAATAAAATGTCTATTCATAACCTTGCCACACTAAAAATAACAAAAATTAAAAATAAAATAATTTTAAACAAAAAGGTCTTTGTATAATGAAATACAGCAGAAAGTGGACGTAATGACGTAACTCAGTATTACATGCTATTGTGAGGCAAATGGGACTTAAAAAATTTGAGTGGAGTATCCAATTAAAAAAATAAAATTTTATATTAATTTTAGATTTACAGAGAAAGCAAAAATTTTATCTCAAAAAGAATATGAATTCTGTTTGTTGAGGTTTCACAAAAATTGAATTAAAAAAAGGATGGAGAAAGAGAAAAAGATCAATCCAGCAAATATTTATTTTATTCAGCTTAAACTCCCTTGTCAATCTTTCAAAATCTCCTTATGTATTCTTCTTTCTCTTCTCACACTGTTTCTCTGTTCTGTCCTGCTCCATATGCATTTTTTAAGTAGCATAAAGGAAAGGCTAGTAATCACTCTTGGCCTCCCACAATTCATTCTGTCCCTATAAGGCATTCACTAGAATAGTAATATTTATGCTTCTTGGTTCAGGCCATGTGCAGACAGCTGGAAGAATCAGGGAAAAGAATAGCCAAAGAATTGACTGTGCATCATTATCATGCCCTTGAAGCAGGTTCCTTCCACTGCCTCTAGAAACAATTACATTGAAATAGATCACTTTCTGTTACTGAGTACACTCCCAAATCCATACCAAGAGTTGCACTTCAGTGCATATGGTAAGGAGAGATTGCCTTCACTTCTGCATACGAGGTCGGGACATGGCAGAAGGGGGAAAAGAAGACACAAAGACGCATGTGTATATGTAGATCTTTTTTCCCCTTTGCTTGTATGGAAAATGTGGCTTAATTTCCAATTATTTTATTTATCTTGGAGTCTTGGAATTGACAAAATATTGGGAAAAGTTTTAGAATTATTTTTTTTTCAGCCTGGCAGCAGTATGCTAGAAAAAATTATTGTACCTCAACAAAGTATGGCTTTTTCATACGTGTGTTTATGTGTGTGAGTAAGTAATACATATCAGTCAAAAGACTGAGAGGAGGTGATTCTGGAAATGAGAAAATGACTACACTGATTTTCTTTGTTATTCTCATACGTCTAATCTGTGGAACCTTTGCCTTGGCAATTCCTATAGGGATTTTTCTTGGAGTTTTCCTCCAAGAAGATTTCTTTAGTAGTTGGCTTTCCACTCCTTCTGCTCCCAGTAACCTCGAGTTATAACCTCTGATCTCTCATAAACAAGAGACTGAGTCAGATTGCATGCAAACTAGAACTGTCTAGCTGTATCAAAGACTATTTAAGTTGGCACTTCTGCCACAGGAAGACTGGCTGTGAAAGCCCCCATTCTCCCTGTGTCAGAGTTCACTTCTGTTATAACATGAGTTAATAACTGAGCTTTGGAAGTGCTGTCGTGTGCATTTCTCTTGAGCACTACTGTGGAATTTTGGATTAAATTAGAATTTATACTGTAACTCTTAGTGGACAGTATTCCCAATATAGCTGAACAAGACAAATTATTCAACAGCTGGTATTCATGAAATATTCCATTCTAACACATAATCTTCAAAAGGAAACACTAAACAATACTGGTGTATAAAACAAATCATTTTTTTGTTTGTTTGTTAGATGAGCATTTTAGCCTTGATTGTATGCCTGAACTTTGACCTGAACATTTTATATCGCAGTGTACACTATTAAAAAAAATAAAAACAAAAAAGTACAACAAAGAATAAGAATCTCAGCAATTATTTAGTGAAGACATCCATTTTGGAACCTTTGGATATGGAATCAGGTGAAAAGGGAAAAACTATGATTTTTTCTGTGAAACTCTGGACTAAATCCAATGAGAGGAATGATTCCTACTGGATCCTGAAGAAAGCTGAGAAAAGGAAAAAAAAACAGATTCAATAAATTTCAGCTCCCTTTCTCCATTATCTTTTTTTTCTTTTTTTTTCCTTTTTTTTTTTTTTTTTTTATGTAGCACAGAGGTAGATCCTTGTTGCCAGTTCTGATTTTCCTCCTCTCTTACATACATCATTTGTAAGAAATTCAGAGTTGATTGTTCCACATCTTTCCCTGTAAGGCTCCTCTGAGAGTTCATGGTAGAAAAAGAGAACCAAAGAATAGGGACTTGTGCCATGTTAATGTGCTTTGGAATGCAGTCACTATAATCCTCCTGAAAGTATAATATAAAGTTTTCATGTAAATTAGAGCTGACTTTGCTTCCCAGATAAGAAGAGCATTGAAAAATATATTTTGTGGTGAAAAAATGACCACACATGAGACATACTGGTACAGAGATCTGGATAGCAGTGACTTTATTCACGTTGTTTTTTTCACCATATATTTCCAACAGTTCTATCAAACTTCTTGATTTACACTATCACACTTGGTAATATATTCCACCCTGAAAAGACTCTGTGTTTAAGTACAAGATATTCTGACTTATGTGATAATATTTTCTTTTAGTTGCAGTACTTTACGTAATTTATAAAGAATTTGGGGCTTGGTGAACTTATCAGTCCTGACAAAACATTCTGCGACAGAAATCCACCTGGGTTTGTAAAGCTGTGATTGATCCATTTTCATTTTATATTCAAAAGGCTGTCAATTAAATACACGTATAGCACAGGGGTACATTTCTAAAGCAAAAGAATTAATGAAAAAAAGAAAAAATTATTTCATTCTGCACTACTGTTGAGCACTCAAAAATATCACAAGAACCATGGAAGTCCTTGGCTGTGACTCAGCATCTAACTGGACTTCAGCACACTGTATCACAAAATCTTTACATATATTCCATTTCTATTTTCAGTTTCTCTTCCAGACCCTATGATGACAGTTCTTTTAAATTTTTTCACAGAAACACCAGTTTCACCATTTATTTGATTTCTCTTGATTGTAACTAAGACTTTATTTTGTCTTCTCCATGTTTATGTTACAATTTCAATTATCCTTTGTTGCTTATAAAAACAGAAAAAAAGAAAAAAGAAAAAAAAAGCAGTCCCACTGATAAATAATTAGGAATTCAACCTTTGATGTAAATACTTACCTCAGCTAGCAGGCAGATAATACAGTTGTCATCATTTTCACCTGTATTATTCTCATTTTAATTATTTAGCAAGATTAGAAATGATAAAACAATATTTCAGATTTTATATTTTACCAATAATGAAATACTAAATACAAAGATTGATTATTTAAATTCATTTCTGTATTTTCTCAAAAGAAATTCAAGTTCTGCTGTCACAAACCCACAATTTCTCATGGTGATCAATATATGTAGAATATTTATCTTCTCCGGATGATCACAGTCACACACTGCACTCTTTTTTCTCATCACACATGAATGCTATGGTATATAACAAGTACTACAGTCAAGAAAGTTCTCATAGAGCAAAAAGCAGAACCACGAGACCTCTTTTAAACACCTCAGCTCTTGATCTGTCATTTGTTTGCTATTTAATGCCATAACATTTATCTGTATATTTTGTATTGTACATTAATTTGGCTCTTATGTGGTGGAATATCTTAAGTTCACAGATATTTATAAATGATGAGAATAAGTTGGGCACCCCAACAAATGGAAGGTAAAATGCAACTCATGAAATGTACTGAAGACTTCAGCAAATGTTGGATTTAATATCAAAATGAATTTCTTCCAACTCAAACCAACAAAAACCACACTATCTCACTTTCATCTCAATTATATCTTGCTAGTCTATATATTGTTGTCCATCAAGTACTTTTAATCAAAATTGAAAACTTTGTTCCTTTGTTGTTGGGATGTTTTCCCTTTGTTGTAAGGGATGGACAAAAGTTGCAGTAAATATCAAAAACAGATTATGGAAGATCTTCTCATGAGTGCTTGTTAAAATTACTTAATTACATTCAAGACTAAATCACAGTTCCTTTTGTTTAAGAACTACACTTCAGTTGATCAAAGCTAAAATGAAAACTTGTTAATCAAAAAATCTCTTTTCCAGTAAGACACTTAGATTAGTAAAAAAAAAATAAAAATAAAAATTAGTGTTTAAAGTGATACAACAATGAGACATCTCTGGCTAATTCATCCCATAAAACTGTAAGAGTTTTTCATTGCATTTGTGGAATACAGCTTAGACATATTCTGATATATAAACTAGTAACAAAACAATTTCAAAACCATATGCATGTTTGTAATTCGTTATTGGCAAGTCAACTTACATATTCACCAGATGCTCTGCATTTTGCAGTAGCAATCTGAATCTCATGTCTGTTATATTCTTTCCTGCCGTGCTAAACATATCCATTCATGCTCACAACATGTATGTGCTAGTTGATGTGCAAGTGAGCAGTCCAACAGTATAAACTGGCAAGATCAGACTTGTGTAAAGTTTTTAGTGCAGGTGTTCAGATGGACAGTTTCTCATTTCTCTATGTTATTCATCAAGGTAGAAATGCACCACTGCAGGCAGCAATTGCTTTGCCTTTAGATGGACTAGTGCAGTACCATTTGTGCCAGATTTCTCCAGAGGTTCACACTTTTGAAAGATGGAGTCACAGTGCTGCTGCCCTTATTACTGCTGGGAAAAACTAAGCAGACTGAGAAATGGAAATTTTTGCAACAGCTGCCACCTGTACTATATAAGATTAAGCAGAAGTTACTGTCATACAAAGTCTGCCTGTGTTCTTCTATACCTAGAAAACCATAGCTAACCCAGTCCACCATGTATTCTTCATAATGTTGCACAGGACCCCTGACCACTGCATCTTTCACAGAATCACAGAATTGTAGGGGTTGGAAGGGACCTCTAGAGATCATCTAATCCAACCCCCTGCCAAAGAAGGCTCCCTAGACCAGCTGCACAGGTGGGCATCCATGCAGGTTGTGAACATCTCCAAAGAACGAGACTCCACAACCTCTCTGGGCAGCTTTGTTGTTGGGTAGCTTTTTTGGTATTCCAGGATCCAAGTGTGAACAGAAAGGAATATCCGTTCACCACCTTATAACTTCTTAACGAGTTAAATCTTTCTGCCATAATGATAAGCTCTGAAAAGCATAATCTGAAAGCTTTCCCCAGGAAACAGAATATTTTGTTGTATTTCTTAAGTTTGGGTCTGTAAGTCCAGTCAAATGTTTATCACTTAAAGATGTTCACGAGGTCATCTTTGCTGCCTGAAGAGATTATTCCCAATTGTTCTGCATGTGATTCTCTTCAAGAGTGAGAATTGAACAAATGACATTTTTAGTAGCAAGAAAATACAACTTGACGTTTACAGACATTTACTATTCGAATTATCACAAAATGAAATCCTATGTACTCTTCTCAATTTATATAACCCACTTTCTACTAAGAATTTGCAAGGATAACAGTTTGCTCTGTAGTTTTCTGATACAGACAGAAAGTAAATGAGTAAGAGAAAAGTTAGAAAAAAATGGTGGAGCCAGGAGCTTTAGTATTATGGATCAGATTAATTGCTAAAGTAATTTAGGAAGAACTAATGCTGTTACAGAGTCACAGAATCACAGAAAGGTTAAGGTTGGAAGAGACCTCCAGAGATGATAACCTCATTCAACACACCTGCTCAAGCAGAGATATCTAAAGTATGTTGTCCAGGGCCATATCCAAGTGGCTTCTGACTATCTCCAAGGCAGCAGACTCCACAGCTTCCCCAAGCAGCCTGTTCCAGCTCTGTCATGTGTACGGAAAAGAACTACTTCCTGATGTTCAGAAGAATCCTCCTGTGTTCCACTGTGTTCCCATCACAGAATCACAGAATGGCCTGGGTTGAAAGAGACCTCAAGGATCATGAATCTCCAATCCCCCTGCCACAGGAAGGGCCACAACCTCCCTGTTTAATACTAGACCAGGCTGCCCAGGGCTCCATCCAATCTGGACTTGAACACCTCCAGGGACAGGGCATCCACAACCTCTCTGGGCTGCCTATTCCAGCGCCTCACCACTCTCATTGAAAAGAACTTCTACCTGACATCCAACCTAAATCTTCCCTCCCTCAACTTAAACCAATTCCCCTTGTCCTACTGTTATCTACCCTTTCCAAGAGTTGACTCCCCTCCTGTTAATAGGGTCCCTTTTGGTACTGAAAGTCTTCGATTTGGTCACCCCACAGCCCTCTTTTCCCCAGGATGAACAAGCCTAGCTCCCTCAGCCTGTCTTCATAGGGGAGGTGCTCCAGCCCCCTGATCATCTTTGTGGCCCTCCTCTGGACCCTCTCCAACAGTTCACTGTCTTTCTTGTACTGGGGGCTCCAGACCTGGTCACAGTATTCCAGATGGGGCCTCAAAAGAGCAGAGCAGAGAAGGATAATCACCTCCCTGTCCCTACTGGCCACCCTTCTCCTGATGGAGCCCAGGATACCATCTGCTTTTTGAGCTGCAAGAGCACACTGCTGGCTCATGTTCAGTTTTTCATCCATCAGGACCTCTTCTCTGCAGAGCTGCTCTCAAGGACTGCTCCTTCCAGTCTGTATAAATACCTGGTGCAAAACCTTGCACTTCGCCATGCTGAACCTCATTAAGTTCACCTGAGCCCACCTTTCAAGTCTGTTGAGGTCCCTCTGGATAGGACCTTCTTTCCACCATTTCAACCGCACCACACAGCTTGGTGAAATCAGCAAACTTGCTGAGGGTGCACTCAATTCTGTCTTTGATGTCACTGACAAAAATGTTAAAGAGCACTGATCCCAAAACAGACCCCTGGCAGACACTGCTCTTTACCAGCCTCCACCTGGACATAGAACCATTAACAACCACACTCTGTCTGCAGCCTTTCAACCAATTTCTTATCCATTGAGTGGTCCGCTCATCAAATCCACATCCCTCCAATTTGGAGATAAGGATGTGGTGGGGAACCATGTCAAAAGCCTTGCTCAAGTCCGGATAAATGACATCTGTCACCCTCCCCTTGTCCACCAATGCCATCACTCCATCATAGAAAGCCACAAGACTAGTTAAGCATGACCTTCCCCTGGTGAAGCCATGCTGACTGTCTCGGGTCATACACTCATTCCTCAGTGTGATCAGGTATGCCATTCAGGAGGATCTTTTCCACAAACTTCCCAGGTACAGAGGTGAAACTCACTGGCCTGTTGTTCCCCAGGTCCTCCTTTCTCCCTTTCTTATAAATGGGAGTGACGTGACCCTTCCTCCAGTCACCCAGGACAGTCACAACTTTTCAAATATGACGGAGAGCATCTTGGCAACCATCTCCAGCTCCTTCAGAACCCTGGGATGCATGCCATCTGGCCCCATAGACTTGTATGCATTCAGTCTCATGAGGCGGTCTCAAACTTTCTCTGCCCTAACAGTGTGGGGAGGGGGATTTACCGCTCTGGTCCCCACCTAGAGGTTTACTGATGCAGGGCTAAGGGATGTGAGAAATATTAGAATCCTGGTCACCAGTGAAGACTGAGGCAAAGAACTCATTCACTACCTCAGCCTTCTCTTTGTCCATTGACACCATTTCTCCTTTTACATTTCCCAAAGGAGGTACACTTGTTTTGGCCTGTCTCTTCTGCCCAGTGTACCTCTAGAATGTCTTCATATTGTTTTACAAATCCCTTACCAAGCTCAAATTCTGCCTGTGCCTTGATTATCCTGATCCCACATCTGCAAATCCAGACAGCATCCCTGTATTCTTCCCAAGTGACATGCCCTTGTTTCCAGAGCTTGTATACACCTTTCTTTATCCACAGTCTGTCCAGCAGGTCCTTGCTGAGCCATGCTGGTTTCCTACCTCCTCTGCTTGCTTTCTTATTCAGAGGGTTGGAGACCTCTTGTGCTCTGAGAAAGACATCCTTGAACAGTAACCAGCTCTCCTCAACATCCTTGTCCTTAAGAACAGCATCCCATGGGATCTTGGTCATCAATACATTGAACAGCTTAAAGTTTGCTCTTCCAAAGTTCAGGGTCCTGACCCCACTCTTTGCCTGGCCCACATTCCTTGAGATCACGAATTCAACCAGGACATGGTCGCTGCAACTCAGGCTGTCTCCAACCTTAATACCTTTAATTATCTCCTCTGCATTGGTGAGCAGAAGGTCCAACTCTTCACCTCTGGTTGGTCTGTCCAGTACCTGGACCAAAAAGTAATCATCAATGGATTTCAGGAGCGTTCTGGACTTCTTGCAGGTTGTTGTGTGGTCTTTCCAACAGATATTCAGATGGTTGAAGTCCCCCATCAGGACAAGAGCCCGTGAACATGAGGAGGAACAAGAGCCTCCCACATCTGAAGCAAGAAAGCCTTGTCAACTCCCCTTGATCAGGTGGCCTGTAGTATACTCCTATCACCAGCTGGCCTTCGTAGTCCCATCCCTAATTCTAACCCACAGGCTCTTAGCCTGTCCCTGACTGTTTTTCAGAGGAAGCTCCTCACAGTCTATCTACTCTTTGACATGGAGGGCAACTCCCCTAGCCTTCCTGCCTCACCTACCCCTTCTAAAGAGCTGATACCCCTCAGTGGTGAAATTCCAGTTATGAGAGTCATTCTACCGTGTTTCCGTGATAGCAACAAGGTCAGAACTTTCTACATGCATCATGGTTTCCAACTCATCCTGTTTATTTCCCAGTCAGTGTGCATTGGTATAAAGGCACTTCAGCTGGGCTTTCTGTCTCACCACCTTTTGTCATACTCTGTCTCATCACTTTTTGTCTCACTTTGTCTTCTCTGTACCCTTTCAGGTATTTATATACTTATTACATATCTCTATGCTTCCTGTTCTCTAGGAGAAAAGTCCAGCCCTCATAACCTCTCCTTATAGGAGACGTGTTCCAGTCTTTTGATCATCATGACATCTCTTTATTGGACTTTTTCTAGTATGTCTCTCTTGCACTGAAGGGCCCAGAATCAGGATCAGTACTCAACATGTAGCCTCACCAAGGCTAAGTAGGGGGGAATAAGGAAATAATGACTATTCGGTCTCACAGTCGAACTCCACTCTCCTAAGGTAGTCTAAGCTATGGATACAGCAGAAATAAAACATCTGTCTACCTTGTTCAGTCTCTCAGAGGACTCTTGTAGAGTTTCTGAGAGTTGAAGAAAAGTAGGTGCCAGTGTTTTGCCTGTGGCAATACTGCACTACCTGAGACTTCCTGGTTCCAATCCGTAAGCTGATTAGATGACCAGAGGACCAAGAATTAATCAGCAAAACTCACTCACCCTTTAATAATTAAATATGGTCAGTGTGAAATTCTAAAAGAAAGTGAAAAGCTAACAGTGGACTACTGTAGTCTGAATGAAGTCACATCACTGCAGAGTACTGTTGTGTCAGGCATGACAGAACTTCAGGACAAACTGAAATCAAATACAACCTGGTGTTATACCACAACTGATATCATCAATGCATTTTTCTCAGTCCCTTTGGTAGCAGAGTGCAGAACACATTTACTTTCACCTGGAGGAGTACACCCAAAATCAAATGCCCCAGAGGCGTAAATACACACCTATCATTTCATATGGGCTGATCCAGACTACACTGACACAGTAAAAAGCTCCTGAACATCTGCAATACATTGATGGCATCATTACTGGGTAAAAGTAGCAGCAGAAATTTTTCAGAACAGGAAGGAAATAATCCAGTCCTTCTGAAGGATATTTTTCCCATAAAGCAAAGTGAGATCAAGCGACCCACACAGCAAATTCAATTTTTAATAATAAAATGGCAAGATGGACATTATTAGATACCCACAGATATGATAAACAAAATAATTGCAATGTCTCCACCAACTAGCAGAAAGGAAACACAAACTTCCCTAGGTGTTGTGTGTTTGTGGAGAAGGCATATTCCAAATTGCAGTCTGATTATAAGCACACTTCCTCAAATGATCCAAAAAAACCCAATTTCGAATACGTCCCTGAGCAAAAATAAAACTGAAAAAATAAAATGGGAGATGCAGTAACCCTTAGACCAGTTTGGGCAGGATGAGATGTAAAAAAATGCCCTCTACACTGCAGCCAGGTAGAATAACCCCACCTGGACCCTCTATCAGAAAGCACTATGGGAAACTTGAATTTGACACCTAAGGATTTTTGAAGAGGGATACAGAAGATACAAATTCCTCTGTGCTTCTACTGAAAAAGAGATGTTGGCAGCATAAAAAGGGAATCAAGCTGTTTCACAAATGGTTGGTACTTAAGCACTGCTTCTCCTGTCACCCTGACTGCCTGTACTGGATTGGATGTTCAAAAGGAGAAACATAGAATCATTAAGGTTGGAAAAGATCTCTAAGATCTAGTTCAACCATCTATCTAGCATTAATACTGCCCAATAAATCATGCCCCTAAGCACCACATCTAAACATTTCTTGACCACCACCAGGTAGAGTGACTCCATCAGCTCCCCATGCAGCCTGTTCCAGTGTGCAACCACTCCTATGAAAGAAATCTTTTTCTAATATCCAACTTGAACCTCCCCTGGCACAACTTGAGGCCATTCCCTCTCATCCTTTCACTAGTTACCTGGGAGAAGTGGCCAACCATTACCTCAATACAACATCCTTTAAGGTAGTAGTAGGGGGCAATGAGGTTTCTCCTGAGTCTCTTGTCCAGCCTAAACAGCCTCAGCCATGCCCCATAATTCTTGTGCTCTAGATTATTCAGCAACTTCATTACCTTCCTCTGGACATCCTCCAATCCCTTGATAGCTGGTAGTGAAGAGCTCAAAACTTAGCACTGCACTTGAAGTGCGTCCTCACTAGAGCTAAACACAGAGGAACAATCACTTCCCTGATGTTGACACTATATCTCTTACAAACTAGGATATCATCAGCTTTCTTGACCACCTGGGAACACAGCTGGATCACATTCAGGCAAGCATCAACCAACACTCTCAGATTCTTTTCTTCCACACAGTGTTCCAGGCACTCTGTCCCAAACCTGTAATGTTGCATGGGGTGTTGTAACCAAAATGTAGGATCCAGCACCTGGTTTAGATTATCTTCATGTCATTAGTCTCAGCACATCAATCCAGCACTCCTGCTCCATCAGTTAACCTCCCCAGTCCACTCCCAGCTCCCTTTTGCTACTCCACAGGCTTCTCTCAGTGACTTCATCACCGCCAACCTGAGCTATCAGTAAAGGATAATAATCACAAAATCACAGAATTGTAGAGGTTGGAAGGGACCTCTAGAGATCATCTAGTACAACCCCCCTTCCAAAGCAGGTCCCTAGACCAGGTCCCTAGACCAGGTTGCACATGTAGATGTCCTGGAAGGTCTTGAACATCTCCAGAGAAGGAGGCTTCACAACCTCTCTGGGCAGCCTGTTCTAATGCTCTGTCACCTGCATTGTGAAGAAGTTCTTACACATTTGTGCAGAACTTCCTATGCATCAGTTTGTGACCATTTCCCCTTGTCCTATCACCACGCAGTACTGAAAACAGTCCTGCCCTGACCCTTTGCCTCCCACTCCTTAGATATTTATAGACATGGGTCAGATCACCCCTCAGACTTCTTTTCTCAAGGCTAAACAGACCCAGGTCATTCAGCCTTTCCTCAGAAGAGAGATGTACAGGACCATTATCATCTTTATCATCATTGTCACCTCCCTTGACCTTCTGGCCACATTCTTTTTAAATTACCCCAGGATGTGATCAGCCTTCTTGGCCACCAGGGCAGTCTGTTGGCTCATGGCCAACCTGCAATCCACCAGAACCCCCAGGTCCCTCTCCTCAGAGCTCCTCTCCAGTAGGTCATTCCCCAACCTGTACCAATGCATGCGGTTATTCCTCCCTGGGTGCAATACTCTATGCTTACATCTGGTTCCTCTCTGCCCAGCTCTCCTGCCTGTCCAGGTCTCACTGAATGGCAGCACAGCCTTCCAGCATGTCAGCTATTCCTCCAAGCTTCCTATCATCAGCAAACTTGCTGAGGGTGGACACAGTCCCCTCGTCAAGGTCATTGCTGAAGATGTTGAACAAGACCAAACCCAGCACCGACCCCTGAGGAACACTAAGTACAGGCCTCCAACAGGACTCTGTGCCACCGATTACAACCCTCTGAGCTTTTCCAGTCAGCCAGTTCTCACCGTACCTCACCATTCATTCATCTATTCCACACTTCCTCGACTTTGTTCTAAGGTTGCTGTGGGATACAAATATGTCAAAAGCCTTGCTGAAAACAAGATAGACTAGTAGACAGCTGGTTGTTCTTCAAGAAGCAAGTCCTAAATGAGCAGGAGCAGGCTGTCCCCTGAGCCACAAAATGAGGTGGCAGGGAAGAAGAACAACATAGAAAACAGGGAGCTTTTCTTGAGGCTCCAGGAGAAAAAGAAAATCTACCTTCCATGGAAGAAGGGATGGGGAACTCAGGAGGGGTACCAAAAAACTGTTAAGATGTGCAGAGAGAAAATTAGAAATGTAGAAGCCCAACTTGAACTCAACCTGCCTGCTGGGGTAAAAGGGAGCAAGAAATTCTTTCACAGATATATCAACAGTGAAAGGAAGACCAGTAAGAATCTCCATTCTTTACTGGATAAGGCTGGGAATGTTATCACTTAGGATAAGGAAAAAGATGAGGTTCTCAATGCCTTTTTTAAATGTCTTTAAAAGTCAGACCAGTTATTCATAGGATACTCCACTCTCTAACCTGGAAGTCTCATCTAGGAAGCAGAATAAACCCCCCAGAATTCAGGAGGAAACCTTCTACTCCAACTGGATTACTACAAACCTATGGGGCCGGATGAAATTCACCTGAGAGTGCTGAGGGAACTATCTGAGCCACTCTCCATCATCTGTCAATGCTCCTGGTTGACAGGTAAGGTCCCAGAAGACTGGGAAGGAAAGGTTATGGAGCAGATTGTCTTGAGGGAGATCATGCAACATGTGTGGGACAACTAGGGGATCAGGCCTAGTCAGCATAGATTCATGAAGGACATGTCCTACTTGACCAGTCTGATCTTCTATGATTTAGTGACCTAGCTGGTAGATGAGGGAAAGACTGTTGATGTAGTCTACCTAGATTTCAGGAAAGCCTTTGACACTGTCTCTCATGGTATTCTTCTGCAGAACCCGGCAGCCCGTGGTTTGGACTATTACACTCTTAGCTGGGTAAGGAAATGACTGGAGGACCAGGTCCAGAGAGTGGTAGTGAATGGAGTTAAATCACCAGTCTCAAGCGATGTTCCCCAGGGGTCGGTACTGGGGCCTGTCCTCTTTGATATCTTTATTGATGACCTGGATGAGGACACTGAATGCACACTCAGGAAGTTTGCAGATGACACCAAATTGTCTGGAAGTTTCAATCAGCCTGGGGGCAGTGAGGCCCTACAGGGGAATCTGGACAGGCTGGATTGGTGGGCTGAAGCTAATGGGATGAGGTTCTACAAAACCATATGCCAGTTCCTGCACTTTGGCCACAACAACCCCCAGCAATGCTACAGACTTGGGGCAGAGAAGCTGGAGGACAGTGTAGAGGAAACAGACCTGGGGTTATTGGTTGATGCTTGGATAAAGATAAACCAGCAGTGTGCCCAGGTGGCCAAAAAGGCTAATGGCATTCTGTCTTGTATCAGAAATAGTGTTGCCAGCAGGAGCAGGGAAGTAATTGTTCCCTTGTACTCAGCACTGGTGAGGCCACACTTCAAGTACTGTGTTCAGTTTTGGGCCCCTCACTACAAGAAAGACACTGAAGCCCTGGAGTGTATCCAGAGAAGAGAAACGAAGCTGATGAGGGGTCTGGAGCATGGGTCCTATGAGGAATGGCTGAGAGAGCTGGAATTGTTCAGTCTGGAGAAGACACTCAGGGAAAACCTTATTGCTCTCTATAACTACCTGAAGGAAGGTTGTAGTGAGCTGGGGATCGGCCTCTTCACTCTTGTAATTAGTGACAGGACAAGAAGGAATGGCTTCCAGTTGTGCGAGGGGAAATTCAGACTGGATGTTAGGAAATGTTTCTTCTCCAAAATAGTGGTCAGGTGCCGGAATGGGCTACACAAGTTGGTGGTGGAGTCACTGACCCTGATGGTATACAATGAATGTTTAGATGTTGTGTTGAGGAACTTGGTTTAGTGAGAACGATTGGTGATAGGTGAACGGTTGGACTGAATGATCTTATAGTTCTTTTCCAACCTTGGTGATTCTATGATTCTATGAAATGCTTTACAGTGGTGGATAGAACAAATGAAGAAGAACAACTGGCAGCTTATAAACCAACGGATGTGGGTTACTGCATTGCGACAAGCTATTGCTGCGTGGGTTGAAAACCTGTCTGTAAAAGTGCATCACGTAGATGCTCAAATACCCAACTATTATGACTTTGAAGAACATCACAACGACCAGCCTGTTGGTCACTATGCTAAGATGGAGGTGGTTTAGGTTGATCTGAACTTACAGTATAAGATTAAACTACTTACAGGTTGATAGGCCTTCAAAAAAGAGATGCAGCTTGGAGATGGACTCAGGATTGCAGAGTAAACTTGATCATGGACACTACTGCACACATATATTATCCATAAATATGAAATATATGCTGCTATTAAGTAATCCAAGAATATAGAAAAATTCAGTTATAAAGGATAATGGCTGAAATATCAGTACAACAAGGCATGGCTGACTGATTATATCACACTGCCCCAAACTCAAATCAATACTGGGGGAGTTACAGTTTTCAATGAATAAAGACAGTCATCAATAAATATATTCTTCACAAATGTGCATTATTCCCTTTAAGTACTCTATCTCATGCATAGAGAATACAATTTTCACTGTTTTTCATTGGTTTCTACTATTAGCGTGATAATACTATATGATCACAACAAATACAACTGTGTATGTGCCATGCTGGGATGTGGTCATCTCTCATCTCACTGAAGCAATATCCCAGCAAGACACATAGAATATCTTATTCCTTTAGTGTTATAAATACTTTTTGTCTGCCACTGGGAGAAAAAAAATACATATTTTGTTGATTTGGATATTGATGGCTGACATTAACTGTTATGCCAGAGCATTTGTTTGAATGCTAGCATTTCTTTGTTTGTTTTTCCTTCTCTCATTTTATTTTATTTTCTTCTTACTTGGGAATTTATGTGTGTTAAATACATTAAGATAAATTCATTCTGTGAGCATGTAGAACTGAAAGCTGTTTGGTATACCAGCTTTTGATGTGATTATCTACCTTATGTTTCATGTAACCTATGCAGAACTTGCCCAACTAACAAGGTTAAGTTTAGATAGTGGTAGGGTAACATCTGCAATCAACAGATTCTTCAAGGAAAAGCCAAAATGTCGGAGCTCAAAGAAAAGAGCTTTTTAAACTCTTAGGTCTCTTGATACTTAAGTGAATACTTATAGGTCACTCTGAAAGTAATGCCTCCTATTTATTCCCATGGAAATTACAACAGATGCAAGGAGCACAGTAGCAATAGTTGGTAGAGTAAAATCTCAAAACACTTTTTTTTGACATAATCATCATCATAAGCTATGCATGACCAACAAGAACTTGAATGCTACACTCATAGAAATCCGCTTGGATGACCAGAATGTGACTTGTCTATTGTGTTGCTGCTACCACTGAAACCAACCACCCACTACCTCACTGTACATCCACTGTTTAGTCTCCATAAAAACTTGGTAAGTATCAAAGAATGTGAATGGATGCACTGAACAACCCTCATGTGTCCTTACTTTTCCATAGTTGCATATGTATGAATTCAGTTTTAGTAGCAACATATGGAAATGATCTTGTAGCAAAAATCACCACCCAGCACAAGAGTAAGGAAAAAAATCCTAGATATTTTGACCTTTCAGAAAATTTACAAGTTATTTAGTTTCAAATTGTTTCTTGTGCTTGTGCTACCAAAGGACATGTCTAAACTCCCAAAACATACTTCCCCAGTACAAGTCAGATGTGTCTGTACTCTAACCAACTTGTCTACACAATTGCTTGTTGTGCCTACATGAGGCCAATAGGAATCTCCACAGATATCAGTCATAACAGACACATTACATTTACATCAACCACTACTGATCCGGTCTCAGAATCTGTGCTCCAGTATTGAAGTTCCAGAGATTTCCTGGTTAGACTCTATGCATGGTTCTATTAAATAAAAGCAGTACTACTAAGTCTCTTCTACTTTATTTTACTCAGCTGACATGAATTAGCTGTTTTCCTTTTAGTATAGAAATTCTATTTTCGTTAAGTAACTGTGTTACCGATAATGCTGTTTGCCAAAATATCTTACAGAACACTTGCTAGAGAGCTACAGCCTGGCAAGTAGTAAACAGATATAGAGGTGAAAATTTTAATACATCCTTTCAAAAGGATAAAACCAAAAGGTTAAGAAACAGTATTTTAAAACCTCTCTAGGAGATCTCTGTTTAGGATTTAGCTTTTTTGTTTGTTTGTTTGTTTGTTTGTTTTAAGTGTTTTATTTTACCACTTTATAAAACAGAAAAACAGCTTTCTTCCTTGCAGCTCAGAACTCTTCTGTTCTTTCAGGCAGTAAATAACAGTTTGTATTGTGTTATCTGGAAAATAAAATATTATGCTATCAGATTTTTGTATTCAGCTGCAGATTTGCACTGGGTTTAATGCCTCTTTATTTTCCATGTAAATGGATTTTCAAAATTGTTTCTGTGGAAAAGTGAAGGCATTTTTTCTCTATTTTTCCACTTAATGCCATTGAGCTGGCATTTGAGTGAATTATGAAAAATCAAGAACCTGAAAGCTATGGCCCTGCTGAAGACCACTACATAGTCAGAAACAATTTCTGCAGAACAGTGAGAAAAAAATCCAATAGATCTGGAAATGTGCACAGAGAATGCAGCAGTACTTTGTTATATTAATAATTTAGTTCTCATTTTTATCTCAATCTTCATATTTTGTGAGTTTTGCCCTCTTACTGAACCAACAGCAGCATGAAAAATATTCACTAATACAAACATTTTCAGATGATTTTCACTGGAATTATACTTGACTTTCCTAGACTTTGTTACAACAGGAAGCTCAAGCTATCTGTTCATACTTGGTTTTCAGAATGGCAGTTCCCATATATGTCTTTTATTATTAAAATATGAGAAAAATAATAAAACTTCTTCAACCAAAGTATTCATCTCCTGATTCCTAAGATTGTGTTTCACACTGAAATCAGTGACGGTTGAATCTGAAAATTTATTTGTAAACAGAAGCCTTTGTTGCTTTATTCTCGTAACCATATTAAGGTATGGTATGTGCCTCTTAAAATATCTAAGTGTTTCACTGATTTTGTGTCATTTGTACGCAACATACTAAAGATCTGAAAGGAAAAGAAAAAAACAAAGGTGTCACTAATGGTTGAAAACCAATCACTTGTTTTCTGCTGGAAGAAGAGAGATTTTTCTTAATTATCTATATGCAAAATAAATCACACATACTGATTTTTGTTAGATCTGATATTTTTGAAAAGGGAAGTAACATTTTCTTTCTAAATTGCAAGAGAGATGAGTTAAATGTATGCCTGTGACACTGAGTTTCCATATGAAGTAAAACCACATTTACTCGTATCAAACAGAAAAAAGACAGAGATGCAACAAATTCCTGATCCACGTGAATACCTTTGGCGAACAACTGGCTATCGTCTCATGTTGGAATATGTCTAAATTGTATCAGCCACAGCAATGCCAAAGACTTTTGGACCATGTAGTGTCAGACCAAGAATGCTAGAGGATAACAGGAAACACATTATAAAGACAACTATCAGGTTTCAAGATTTCTAACGCTTGTTCCAGTGGAATCTGTCATTGCCAACTTTTCAACACCTGCTCTGTCATATAATGCATTTCGTTTCACAGCTCTCAACCAAGTCCTGGAGGCTGCTTAGCTTGTACTATAGCCATAAGATGAGTGGAGTGAGGAGGATATTGGTTGTTCACAGAGTTCTTTGGATATTGCATTTTTGTGTGATAGCTAAAAGTATGTTTCTAGTTTCAACTTGAAGATGGCAGTGGGACTAGAATGTTTTAGCTCCTGTATGGAGGCTACAATTTTCAGTCAATAGTCACTCCCAATTTATTAATCTTTAATTCTTTCTGTGGATTTCCTTATGCAACTTTGAAAGCTTGCAGCCATCTTTAAGTCATATAATAAAACAATTTAATCATCTTTAAAATACATTTCTTTTTCATCGTGACAGTGAATTTGAATGAAGAAAGAAGATGCCAATACTGCATACTTGGAAAGCAAGTACTGAACATACCACCTTGAAAATCAAGCAGACAACAAACTAGTTAAAAAAGCTTCTAGATTGTTTGAAATGGCCATTAAATCTTGTAAAAGTTGTCTGTAGCATCATACTGGGTAATGCAAATAGTACTGTGAATTTAAGCCTGTGTAAATCCTGAGTGTCCTTGTGGTGCTTTCAAAGCTCGTAGTGCTATACTGTGTCAGTACTGTGTTAATTAAAACTTGCTAAATTTTACAAAGAGCCACCCTCTGATTTGTTAGCATTTTCTTAAAGATTCTTTGGGAGCGACAGATTTAATCTCCCAAGAACAAAAGAGGAACGTGCTGAGTTCTTGGAGGAAAAGCTTTGGTAAGTCTGTTCTTTTGGCTTCAGGGGAAATCTGAGAATAGCTTATTTTGGAAAGCTTGTTGAGTGTCCCTTCCTCTATATCCACCAGTTAGAGTAGTAATAATGTTCTCTTCATAGATACTTCGGAATAATATCTATAAAAGCCAAGCACAATGAAGCTCAGAGAAGAGCTTCCTTATGCTGTCCATCTGGATCAGTGAGTAAGTAACTCCATATAGTGATTATGATCTTATTAGAATATAACATGAAATATAACATGAGCTCTCAGAAAATAGAGAGCTCTGAAAATTATTATCAATCCCTTTCACAGAGGAAAAATATTGGATGTCATAGACTATTCACAGTGTTCTCCTTGCAGTATTGCTAGCTTTTAGGGATGTTTTCTGTGAAACGAAAGGGTATAAAAGAAAATATTCCTAGTTCATTTCAACTGGAGGAGAGAGGAAAAAAAAAAAACAGACAGGATATTAAATTTGTAAACATATATTGTAAAGATGTTTGTCAGAGGATGACAGCCTTTTCTTTTTTATTTAAACCTGGAAACACTGATCTTTGCATCATCAAGACACAATTATTAAAATACATTTCTGTCATGCTGTCTTCTTTCTCTACTTCAGAAAGACAGGGGAAGAGAGAGAGAGAGAGAGAGAGAGAGAGAGTCTGAGTAGTCCGTGGCTGATTTCAGTTACACCAAATATCTTCTGTGATTCATAAAACTTGCAATTGCTCTACTGTTGGAATTTCAGGTGCTGATATCCAAGGTACTATATACGCACACTCTCACATGCTGCAGTGACTCAAGAATAATGTATCTTTAGAGAATAAAGATAAATTAATGCCTTGTTTTAATTATTCAAGTTTTAAGCACTAAAATTTCTCCATGTTGTTGTTTATTTATTTATTTATTTATTTATTATTTTTATGTTTTGTTTTGTTTTTGGTGGTGGTGGTGTATCTTTTTTTCTAAGAAGGAAACTAAGAACACAGTATTACAAAACATCTTAAGACAACTTCCAAACAGTTCATCGTGACGTCATAATCTGTTTAGTTCTACAGGGTATTCCAGGCAGCGCTGAAGGTTTTGAACCAAGTTTTACACATTTATATTCATTAGAGGTATAGAAAGTGGCAATATATATCAAGCCTCGCTAAGCAGTGAAGTTATTTGTAGTGGACAGATATGCAAGGAATTGGTAGATAATATCCTCAATTCTGCACTACTAAATGAATTAGAAATTGAGACACTCATTTCTTTTCCTTCTAAGGCATTTTTGGCTGTCCAAGACTGATTTTGTATGTTTTGTTGAAAATCTAGTTATTTCATCTTTAAAATAAAGTGAAAATAAAAAGCAACTCCACTGGAACTTGGTTTTGGTTCTTATCATACCTCCTAGCAGAAGTTTTATGAGCTGAAAAATTTGATGCCTTCTACAGACAACATAAAAGCTACAATAGCTCATAAATCCCATGAAGGTAAGCACTGCTGGAGTATTATGCCCCACACAACCACTGGGCATCCATCACAAACAACTACAGTGTGTTTGAATTAGAAATTACTCCAAAAGCTTGCTGTCAGTATGGCTGTTTGGACATCCCTGGTGTTTTCTCTACAGGCTGAGTTCACGTTACTCTTGGATATTTCTGGCAGTGAGATAAAATTCAGACCATAACTTTTCAGATAGACTAAATTCTCAGTCACTGTGGTATTCACTGGTTTTCACTGATCTGTCTATTTTTTTAAATAAAACATTCAAATATCATAATTGGACAATTTCATAATAGGAATGTAAAAGCTTTGACAAGATCAGAGGTCCTGATATGTTATCATTATGTATTTCTGTAAGATATATATTTAATCTGGAAATGCCTCAGTAATTTGCAATAGAACTCTACATATTTCTGAAGCATAAGCACTTTTTCTCCTTATAAGAATTTCAAAAAACACAGAATCATATAATTGTAGGGGCTAGAAGGGATCTCTGGGGATCATTTAACCCAACATCCTGTTAAAGCAGTTTCCCTGCCATAGGTTTCACAGGAAAGCATGTAAGTTGGTCTTGAGTGTATCCAGAAAAGAAGACTCTGGAAACTCTCCTCCAGTGCACTGTCACCCTCACCATAAAGTTCTTCCCTATGTTTGGAAGTTCCTGTGTAGCATTTTTTGCCCATTTCCCCTTCTCCTGTCACTGCACACCACTGAAAAGATCCTGCTCCCATCAACTTGAGTTCCACACTTAGATTATTTGTGAACAGTAATGAATTCCCACTCAGCAGTCTCTTCTCCAGGCTGAACAGACTCAGGTTTTCCTCATATGGGAAATGTTCCAGGCCTCTTGTCTCCACGGCCCACTTTTGATCACAATTTTTAATGTATTTATCTTTCAGATAAGTTGAGATCCAAATCTTATTTTGTTTTGCTGACACATTCTTAATGTGTTCTATTGCAGTTATGAAAGTGTGTATTTAGTGATTTAAGGTAAAATCTGTAAGAGAATTTTTATTATTGGTACAAGTTATTTTTCATCCGGCATGTTCTTGGTGCATACATACAGAGTGAAAAAGTTCATTTAAGAAGCTTTAGTTCCCAGACTGGCACTATAAAGTGCTAGAATATATACTTCAGGGGAAATTAATCTAGCTGAAGTAGTTTTGCAGCAATCCATTACCTCAGAATAAAACCATCAGTGTCTGATTTCCTTGAGAAACTGTGGTTTCTGGAAAAGCAGATGTAAAAAGGGCTTCCCAGCCAAAAACAGAAGTGAAAAATCATGAGATCTTTGTATACCACAAAGATCTCAGTGACATAATTCAAGTGGACTGAAAGAAGAACTGAAGTGAGGAAATAAAGAAATGAAAAGGGAAAAAAAAAAAAGAATGAGAAGAGGAGAATACAGGGATCTACAAGCAAGTGAGTCTCACCTCTGTTACTGGGCAAATCATGGAATGAATCCTTTGGAAGCTGTATTAGGGCACATACAAGACAAACAGGTGATTCAAGACAGTCATCATGACTTTAGTGAGGGTAAATCATACCTGACCAATCTGGTGGCCTTCAGCAATACTGTGACAACATAAGTGGGCAAAGGAAGGGCAACTAATGACATTTGTCTGGGCTTCCACAAGGTCTTTGATGTGGTCTAGACCATATCCTTATCTCTTATGTTGGATAAATATGGATTTGAAGGATAGATTATTCAGTGAATAAGGAACTGGTCGGATCACCACAACCAGAGTGTTGTGGAACATGGCTCCTATGTTCAGGTGGAGGCCAGTGAAGAGTGGTATTCCTCAGATGTCCACCTTGGGATCATTGCTCTCTAACATCTTCATCAATGATCTTGACAGTGGAATTGAATGTACTCTCATCAGATTTTCTCATGGCACTAGGATGAATAGTACTGCTGATAAGACATAAAGAAGTTATACCATCCAAACAAGGCTGAGAAATGAATCTACATGAACGGAATGAAGTTCAACATGCTCAAGTGAAAGGTGTTATAGCTGTGTTGTGGCAGTAGCAGACATGAATACAGACTGGATGAATAATTGATAGCAGCCCTGTGGAGAAGAATAGGCATTTCTGGTTAATCGAAAGCTTTAGATGAGCCAGGAGTGTGTGATAGCAACTTGGACAGCCACCTCTGACCTGGGCTGCTCTGAAAGCGAAGTGGCCAGCTGGAAGAGGGAGTTGTTTGTCCCCTTCTTCTGACCCCATGAGGCTCCATTCAGGACACTCAGCATAAGAAAGATGTGGAGAAGCTGAAGTGGGTCCTCGGTAGGCCACAAAGATGGTCGGGGGCTGGGGCACCACTCCTATGAATACAGGCTGGGAAAGCTTGACTTGTTCCTTTTGGAGAAGGCTTCAGAGAGATCTCCTTGAGATCTTTCAATACTTAACAGGAGGAAAACTGTTTTTTGCACTAGTAGTGATGAGACAAGGGGAAATGTTTTTAACTAAAATAAAGCATATTTAGATTGGATTTTAGGAGGAAATTTCAGTAGAAGCTGGTAAGGTGTTCAAACACATTGGCTGGGGAAGCTGTGGCTGCCCCTGGAGGTATTCAAGGTTAGACTGGATGGGACCCTGGGCAACTTGATCTAATGGGTGGGGTGGACTTGTTCCCAGAGAAGTTGGAATTAAGTGATCTTGAAACCCATGCCATTTCATGATTCTATTATTTTTTCTATTAATACCATTGGAATCCCAATTGTGCAGTATGATTTGATCTGCTAGATTATACAGTTTATGAAAAATAAATGTTTTTTTTTTTTTATCTTTACTTCATTCTTCACTTTATGACAAATACAGTCTTGAGAATTCATTATATTCACATCTATTACTTTTGTTAGTAAGTTTTGTTGGTTGCCTTTTTTTATTTTTTTTGCAGATAAAGACTTGAATCCACTTAATGTTTTTACTACTTTATGTTTCTTTGCCAGTCTGTGATGCATAAATAAATAAATGAAAATTAAAAATGCTGATAAATATTTAAACACAGTTGATGCAGTAGAAATCACATTGACAGAAATCCTAAATGTGTAGGGGCTTCTAAAGTCAGTAGAGCCATCTCAGTAGAGTATCTTGAAAGCTTCAGTGGACTTTCTGTCTTGACTTTGTTTTACAAACATGTTCATACAAGCTCCGCTCTGAAGGTAAATACTTCGTATTTGATTATGTTGGCCCAGTATGTCAGAGGTGAATGTTGGTGTCATGGCAATAGAGGTTGAATATTCCTAACAATATTTCATTAAATTTTTTTGTGTGACATATGGCAGCAGAGGGGCAGTCAGATAAAGTGGCATCTGACATGGAAGTGTTTATGAAGCAAAATATGAAATTGAATCCCCCAGCCTGGTAAAAATTACAATCAGTGACATTCCTTAATGTTTCCTGAACATTTGTGGAGACCAAACAGTGGATGTGAGCAGAGTGAGGCGATGGGTGTTGCATTTCAGCAGTAGCAATAGCAATGATGGGTAGCCTCTGCTCAGTCAAATTTTTGTGAGTGTGGCATGCACACTCGTTCACTGTTGATGAAAATAGTTTTGATTACGTTGAAAAACTGTTTTGTAGCTGAGAATTTGTTCTATCAAATAGTTTTATTATGCTCTTTGTTCTGTTGTAGGGTCCATGGAAATTAGAGGCATTAGAGCTGCCTCTGACAAATAGCCATGACCAGGTGAAGAGCTTGTGGGTTAAAATTAGGGACTAGACCAAGAAAGAACATCTGGCAGCTAAAGTCTACTACAAGCCACCTGAACAAAGTAGATGACGATGTCTTTTTGCTTCAGCCTAAAAGAGGCATCACTTTAGAAGACTTTCATCATAATGGGGGATCTCAACCATTCAGATATCTGCTGGAAAAGCAACACAATGAGCTGCAAGGAATCTGAGAGACTTCTGGATTCCATTGAGAGTAACTCACTTGTTCAGTTATTGGACAGAATAACCACAGGTGATGCATTACAGGACCTGGTGCTCACCAGTGCAGAGTATTTACAAAACAAAATTCCATCTGTTTAAGGAGTTACTGGATGATAGCCCCTCGGAACTTGCTCCTGGGGACATAAAAATGTAACAGAGCTGGAAGGTATTCAAGGACTCCATTCTGAAAGCACAGAAGCTCTATATCCCTCGGCATCAGAAATCAAGCAGAGGAGGCAGGAAACTATCATGGCTGAACAATCAGCTCCAGGTCAAACTGGAGGATGAGAAAGAAAAGTACAGGCACTGGATACAGGGAAAATACAGGGATGCCATCCATACATACATAGATGGGATCAGGAAAGCTAGGGCACAAATAGAACTGAATATGGCAAGGGAAGTGCAAAATGAAGAATTCTTTAGATTCACTGGTCTCAAGAGAAGTGCACTGGTGGGTGTGCCCACTCTGAAAATTGCAAAGGAAGAACTGGCTTCGGCACACACACAGAGGGCTCAGGTATTCAATGAGTTCTTTGCCTCTGTCTTTACTGGCAGTCAAGCTTCATGCACCTCTTGTGTCCCTTATCCAATAGACAGGGGACAGGAAAGAAAAATCCCTGCTAGTGAAAGAGATAAGTAAATCTGAGACCACCTCACGAGACTGTATGTGTACAAGCATATGGGGCCAGAAAATATGCATTCCAGAGTCCTGAAGGATCTGACTGATGCCAAGGCACTGCATCATGTTTGAAAAGCTATGGCTCCCATGTGAAGTTTGCAGTGGGTGAAGAAAGGGAAATATCACTTTGATTTTTCAGAAAGGGAAAAAGGAAGATCTAGGAAACTACAGGCTGGTGAGCCTCATGTCTGTTCCTGGGAAGATCATTGAGCAGATCCTCCCAGAACTATGTTAAGATATGTAAGAGATGAAGAGGTGGTTTGAGACAGGCAGCGTGTCTACACCAAAGGCAGGTCACATCTGATCAATCTGCTGACCTTCTACAATGGAGTGACTGCACCAGTGGACCAAGAAAGGGCATCTGACGTAGTCTACCTGGACTTCTGAAAGGCCTTTGAGATGGATAGTCCCCACACCACATTCCTGTTGTTAAACTGTAGAGATACAGATTTGAGGGCTGGAGTAATTGATGGTTAAATAGTTGGTTTGATGGTTACAGAGTATTGTGGTCAATGGAAATATGTCCAGGTGGAGGCCTATGATGACTAATGTCCACAAGGGTTCCATTGTGGTATGAGTGCTCTTGAAAACCATCATCAATGGCACAGATAGTGGGATCAAGTGTACCTTCAGCAGATTTTGCTGATGACATCAAGCTGAGTGGTCCAGTTGACACAATAGAAGGAAGGGATGTGATCCAGAGGAGCCTGGACAGACTTAAAAAGTGGACCCATGTGAATCTCCCTAGATCTTCCTAGACTTTCATTCCTCCAGGCTGGGCAATTTCAACGCTCTCAGCTTCTTTTCAAAGGAGAAATGTTTCACTCTTCTTGCCATTTCTGTGGCCCTCATCTGGACCTTCTCCAAAAACTTGACACCTTTCTTTTGCTGGGGACCTCAGATCTGGATGCAGTATTCCACATGGGGTCTCAGATGAGTTGAGGAGAAGAATCAACTATTTTGAGGTGCTTGTCATGTTTTTTATGCTGCCCAGGTCACACGTAGTTTCCAAATAACTGTTTGTTTAAAGTATCTGAAGTTCATGGATTTGTCTGAAGCCTCCATCACACTCTGCTAGAGAAACTTGCAAATCTATTACATAGCAATAAAATTTTAAACCTGATTAACAGTTTACTCTTTAAGAATTTGTTTCTTCTCCAATGTACAGTAGTCTATCAACAGTAACATTTTTTGAGGGGAAAATTACAAAAAAGAAGAACCAACAATGAATAAAGCACACACATTCATTTTGAAAAGGTAACAAAAAACACTGCTTAGCCCAATTCACAACTGTCATAGTTGAGAAATTCATTTTAGCTGAGGTGATGAGAACTGATGTGTAGACAATTTCAAGGCTTCTCTATACATTCTCAGCAGTGGAAAGTAAATAACTATTATCAAATCCTGAATCATTAAAACATGTTTAGCTCTTAGATTAGTTTATGTAGCCCCAGGGCACATGGTTCTGCAGAACTAAAACTCTCATTTATTTTACAGAAACAAACAAATGAACAGCACATCACTTATGTCTAGCTTTCTCAGCTATGAACTATCTTCATCAGGTATCATGGTATCTTTAGGATCATATGTTGTTTGAACTAATAATGGGGCTGTGTGAACTTCATGCTGTACCGAAAATCTTCCACCAGCAGCATTTGCTCATCTGAATTTTCAGCTTCAAAAATACATGATTTGACTTTCAGTCTCTGAAATCACCATTTCCTCACCAGTAGCTTTGCTGAACAAGGAAGAATTTAATACAGGAAAAAAACTGTATGGAAGCTGGAATGTGAGGGAAGAGGGACTGTAAAGGAAGATGGAACTTCAAACAAAATGGAAGTATCTGTCACTTCCTGAGACTGAGTGGAATGAAGGTATGAAGAATTAATGAAGAGCAGTAGTAACTAAAGCTGGTTCTGCTGTGGAAAATGAATCTCAGCCTTCCAGGAATAATTACTGCTTTTGGATGATCACTGGGGAGTAAGATACAGAGGTCTAAATTTCAGAAGCTAGGCAATCTAGATACACATACCTAGATTAATTCTTAGAGATTTCTTGTAATAAATTTGTTTCATCTACACAAGAAAAATAAACAACAGTCAGTCTCTCATGTAACATTTACTGTTACTGACTGCTGTATACTTTAGTATCTTTAACAGTGTTTCTGCAAATATTCAGAAATTTACAGCCATTTATCCTTATTTTTACCAGGGTACCATTTGGACTGACATTAATGTTTCAAAATCATTACTTTTTTTAACCTATATGCAATCTTTTAAACTTTTAAGTCCTACTCTGTACTGACTTTTTGATCTAAAATATTTTCCACTTACAGTAGGTAAAAATTTGTACCATTTAAATAATGAATGATGTAACTTTCCCAAACTGTAGTTGAAGATACAATTTTTCAAAACAAACAGCCTGTTTTTACCAAACTTGACTGTCAAAACCTGGAGGTTTGACTTAAACTTCTGTTATGGATGCAAATTGGTAACAAATTTAAACTGGAGTAATTTAAGTGGTCTGGGGATCATGCCCATTTGAAAACCTAAAAGCTGAACTGGGACTTCTGACAATTATTTTGGCACCTAAACAGATATAGTCATCAGCCCAGTTAATTAGAAATAGCACACGCCATTTCACAGGAAACAAATAACATCAGGCAAACACAGATTATTGGTGTTATGGCCTAAATTAACTGTGCTTGTGTGAGAGCAATGAGTCCACATATATACAAATTTGTAAGTAAAACAAAAAGAACAAACAAGTCCAGACAGAATATAAACTAGGTTAGATCTTAATTTGAAACTTCCTAACTCACCGCATCTAAAGATGTATTCCCATAATCTGCTGAATTGTTTTTTGTCTTGATTTGGTCACCTGGAAAAAGTAAGGATAGGTCTATTTTCTATTGTTCAAACTGTAGTTTAAATAGGGGAAGAATTTAATCATTTTATATTTTGCTGAGTAGCAAAGTGACTCTTTTATTTGTGTTCCAAGGAATCTATTCAGTTTGTTTTGTTTGTTTGTTTGTTTGCATGTTTGTTTTTCCTAGTTTTTTTAGACTCGAAAATTCTTCCTTCAGGATTTGTTTGCTTGTTTTTTGTTGTGTGTGTGTTTTTTTGTGTGTTTTTTTTTTTTTGTTTGTTTTTTAATTCATACACAGACTAATGATATCTAAGATCTAGATCCTCAATGTTAGCTGAAAAAAATTAATGATCATTAGAGTCATAAAAATATTTAGATTCCAATCTGAGTCACAATACAGAGTAGTCAGTGTCTTAACTGTAGCTTGCATCCTAAGGGTATTTTCATATTTCCACTTTTCTTCTGCTTTGCCTGTTGCCATCTGTTAATTTTTATTTCATTGACTAATACTGCTCAACAAGATGTCTTAATTATTGCACCTCAAATTATTGCTTTTGTCTCATTATCAGTCCTTCTAAACCCCTTGGCACTATTTTCCTCCTGAGAACTATGAATATTACATTAAACTGTCAAACCAAAAATTCATTTAGCGAGTTTTCTATCTCTCAGTACCCAGCAGATTTGTAGGGAGGGAATATAGAAAACAGTGACAACGATGATAGCTCCAGTAACTAGAGAATTCTTGTCCAAGGATTATATGCAGTAAACCCATTTCTTTTATAAACCAGTAACACTTTATCTCAGTCGTATGCTGTGACAATTAGTAATTATACATCATCGTATAACAGCATTTCATTCTGTCTCTTCTTAGTTGGCCATAACTCTTTTAGCGTGATACATAATAAATAATAATTCCCAACATACTTTTTCGTATATATTTTTTATTTTATTTTATTTTTTATTATTCATGTCTCCTTTGAAAATTTAATTTTATGCATTCTGGTTTTCAGCCAACTGTAGGTCAGGAAAGGCTTAAACACTGTAGCTTTTATCACTTGCACATTTCTGATTTCCTTCTTTCAACTTGTCTAATCTGTCCTACCTGGAACCCATTCTAAGATAAAAAAATAATAATATAATGACAAATATAGTAACAAGGCAAAAACAAAACAAAACAACAACAACAACAACAAAAAAAAAACACCTCCACCAACAACAAAAAACTACCACAGCCGTTTTATGAAAAAAAACAACAAAACCAATTATTGCTGTCGAAACTTTCTTTCAGAATCTCAGGGCTTTGTTCTAATAAATAAATGTATTAAACTATGCTATATGCAGCTCTGGTAAATAACAAAACTGTGCAAGAAATGTATGAAAGATCATAGAAGACAAAGGAAAATATCTCAGGTAAGAAGGTACTTTAAGTAACTTCTTCAGTAGCATTCATGTGAAATAAATTAACCGGATAGATACTAAAAACAAAAGGGATGGTATGAAATGTAGTGTCCTGCATGTTGCAGCATAAGTGCCACTTTTTTCATGGTTTTTACGTGACTAAAACTAAGTTTATATCAACCCATAAATTTAAGAATCTAAATAATTTTTTGTTTGCATAAATAGGCTCCAAGTAACCAGAGAACTAAATGTAAACAGTAGTATTGTCTGTAGTTTATCCTGTGATAAATAGGAAGAAAATGGTTTAATAGTAAAGGCCATAATTATCCACGGCTCTCAGTTTACAATTAGTTTTCTTTGACAGTCAAAGTCATAAATGCCAGCTTTAATCATGTGTTCAGGTTGAGCTGGGCACTGCCAATGCTGCAAGAGATCTAATCCTCTTTCTTTCTTTCTCATTCCTTCTCATAATGAAATAATAATGTAAATTCACTTCATTGATGGGACGACCCATGTGAATTTATTATAGGCTTGGAGAAGTCTCTTGAAAGGGATAAATTCTTTCTGGGAACAGACTTGAAGTAATTCAAACCAGACAAGAAAAAAAATGGAGCTGTCATCAGAGGCCAGGGTATGGAATGGATTTAATTTGTATGAATAGGCTTTTTAATAAGTATAACAAGGCTAAGCTCCAGCTTTACCAGGGGAGTATTACTGCTGTCATTTTACAAATCTTGATGAACTAACTTTATTTGAGGAACAAAGATCATCTGTAAATCCCATTTTTTGTTATACTTCAGCTTGCTGTGGACACAAAGATACTGTGCAGTCAGCAGGCTTAGTGACCAAGTCTTCTAATTATTTGAGTTAAGACAAATGTAACAATTAGCTCCTTGTAAAACCATTTGTGGTACTCAGTGAAACATACCAACCTTTCCCGTAGAACAAACTCTATCTTTTAGTTAATGCTCAGATTTTTATCAGGTAAGGCTTGTTGTCAATATGATAGAATACTTAATTATCTTAACTTCCAAGGGCCATTTTAGCTAGTGAGAATATACAACACTTCCAAAAAGGGTAATTGCTCCCAGTAAATAAACATATCAAGAGCATAGAGATTTAAACTAAAAGTGACACAGCACAGATGTATTAACCATGCATTATATCACTATGATATACCATATAATTATTGAAATTAAAGGTTTCCAAGTAAAAAGAAAGTCCAAATTTCATTAGGCAACTGTCACAAAATTCAAGCTATCTCCACAGGGTTCATAGACATCATTACCACCACCCTGTTTTATGAAACTGCAGTTCTGGCCGCAGCAGGCAGGCTGCATTACTAACACTAGGTTTCCCGTGAAAAAAATAAGGCTAGAGCAATCACACTGATTTAAATAGGCATGACAGAATGAAACCTTTTATTTTTGCGATGTTATTTATATGAATTACCTGAAATCAGTTTTCAAGTTTCTCAAACAGAAAAATAAATAAATCAATAAATAAAAAACCTCTACACCAGTAACAAAAGCAGTTTTTCTCATCTGTCTTTTATGTAGAATCATAGAATTGTTCAGGTTGGAAAAGACCTTCAAGATCAACGAGTCCAACCACAACCAAACCATACTGTCCTAACAACCCACTGCTAAATCATGTTCCTGAGCCCCACATCCAAATGGATTTTAAACGTTTGGGCATGGTAACTCAACCACCTCCCTGGGGAGCCTATTCTAGTGCTTAACAACTATTTCTGTAAAGAAGTTTTTCCTTATATGCAACCTAAACTTCCCCTGGTGCAACTTAAAGCCATTCCCTCTTTTCCTGACACCTTTCACCAGCGACCAACCCTGCTCTTCACTGCAGTCACCTTTCAGGTATTTGAAGAGAGCAATAAAGTCTCCCCCCAGCCTACTCTTCTCCACAGTTCCTTCAGTTGCCCCTCATAAGCACATTCTCCAAGCCCATCACCATCCTTATTGCCCTTCTTTAGACTTGCTGAAGCACCTCAGTGTAATTTTTTGCACAAATCTTATGAATATATCTTCAACATGAACATCAACTTTGTTCAAAGTCTGGTCAGAACTTTTGTTTATTTGATTTAACTGCTATAAACATGGTCTTATTCAGTGATCAGAATGAAACTCAATGCTAACTGTTCTATTATCTTTTATTAAAAAAAAACAAAAAAACATAATCTTTTACACCATAGACATTTTAATTTCATCTTCTGCTCAGCATTGCATTCCCGAAAGCTTCCTCTTAATTTTGATGGAAGAAGGATATATAGTAATCATGCTATGTGCTGCTAGGTTCTTCAGATACTACTGCTATGCCACTGAAGATTTTTCCCTTTACCACTTAATGTTTAAAATATCTTAAAATTTCAGATGAAATACTTATTGCAGAAATCAGCTTTCTTCCAATAACAAATGCATTATTCATAATTTAATTACAATAATGGAAATGGATATTGCAATTCAAAATAAGTGACATGAAAGAATACAAAGTTAGAGATGTGTTTAAAAGAAACAATGGCTTCCCAGTTACCTCCAATCTCAAACTGTTAATGATGGGAATAATTTCATCCACTGCATCTTCTTAACTTCATTTTCATCCCAAAATTATGCTTTAAATTTTGCATGAGAAAGAGACTGGAAAGAATATGACAGTAAATAACAAAACCCATTGACAACCAATATTGTTTCAAGGCCTGCATTCTTAGCATGCACCACTCAATCTGAATGTATGTGGGCATACATTTAAATACTGGAAAGTAAAAGCAGTTTGGGCATTTTTGTTTAATGAAGCCATTGCAGGGTTGTCTGAAAAATTAGTTTTTAATTATAACGATAATGAGAGTGAGGAGTTCACAACATAAACACTTCGGCTCTGTGAAGTCCCCTTACTGAACCATCACTTTGTACACAACGTTAATATTGTTTCACATTTATTAAAAGCTATATCTGGTTTATTTTTGAACTTCAAACTTGAACATTTCAACAACAGAGAGTGTACGGTCTATGAAACAGTAATACAGAAACAAAGGGTCTGTTATTTTCTAAAGGGAAGTCTGAAAGCTAGACTTGTAACTCTTCCATGCCTCTGCTAATTTTCTGATACAATATTCTCATGGGCATTACTGAACATAGAGAGCTTCAGAAACAGAATCCTTCTGGTAGAATTTTTGGTATAAGAAAAACCTGAAAGCTTCTGATCATTTCAGCCAGATCCCAAATTTGGCCAGGGAAAGATTTTAGTTAGTTCTAGAATAATCAGTGCCCGTGTTACTCTAGGAATAGATGTCACAGTTCTAATGCTTTCTAGAGAAAGTATTAAAACAGTATGTATACTTTATTTTCCTTCTGGCTTTCATGTATGCTTTTATTTTCTTGCAATATTTCATTGTGGGTTTTTTGTTTTTAATTTTGTTTGTTTGTTTGTTTGTTTGTTTGTTTCTATGCATGATTGCATGCTTTTGTCTGCTATTGTTCAGGTTTCCATTAAATTTTCTTCTTATCACTCACTACTACATACTGGTTTTACTTTTCTTTACAACAAAGATCAAGGCTTTTTTTCATTTTTGCTATTCTCTGTCAAGTACTGTTTACATTTCATTTTTCCTTCTTTACCTCATCTTCATGCCTTCTAAATTTTCTTTTCACCTTCTACCCAAATCTCTTGCCTTCATCCATATCTCTCTCTAAAATAGCTTCCTCTGGGCTACAACATGCATAATTACAAGGCCAAAGACAACTCATTTTTAAGGATTAAAACAGTTTACAGAAATCATTTACTGCATATGCTAATTTATTAGATTTCAAATGTTGCTGTTTTCCAAAATTCTGTGATTAAACCATTCTATAAATAGAAAATTGTATTGTTTTTAAAATTACAGTTTTTTTTCTCTTAAAGAGCTAAAAATCATGACTACAGGAAAACTGATTATTTTTCCCTCATGATATTCCCCTTCTTTGCTCCTATTTCCACTCTTCTACCCTATATTTCACAATATTTAATATTAGTTTGTGAACAAGAAAAGTTTTCCTGAAACAATATTTTGTTTTATAGCTGAGTTAGATATCCTTAAAAATAGAAGTGCTAATGTCACAGTCTTCCACATGGAAATGCTACTAACACAAACATTGTATTTTTCTTCAGGTAAGTAAAACTCTTGTATTAAAATGTGTTGCTAGTTAGGAGAGAAGTCAGTTGACTTCATATTTCACACTTAGCCTCAACTTACATGAAACTGCCCAGAGCATGAGATTTTCAAAGCATATTCCGTTCTATAGCCATTAATAGATCATCAAAGTGTGAGATCTGCTCAGAAAAAAAAAAAAAAAAGAGAGAGATGAACCCCATTTATACTTATCTCTAATTATTTTTCCCTATACATGAATTAGATTTTGGAGCATTCTGAAGTGTAGGTGTCACGGTTTTATTAATTTTTTTATCATTATTCCACATCATAATATCATGTAAGGCACTGGGAGTTAATGCTTCAGTTCCACTGACTGCTGAATTTCTGGGCACCTGGTTCTCAGAAGAGAGCTACATACCCCAGAGGACCTCCCGCTCAGAGGGAAAGATAAAATAGATAAAATTGCATGCAAGTCCTGAGACTTCCTATCTATCTATCTATCTATCTATCTATCTATCTATCTATCTATCTATCTATCTATCTATCTATCTATCTATCTATCTTTCTACGCGGCTCGTCTCAGCAGTGTGTGCTCACTAGCTGTCTTGCCTCCAGCTTTAGAGTAAGGCCATCAGTTTTGGACACTCTCTTTCACTTTATTTGATTTATTAGATTCAACTCCAGTTATAATGTGTTATATTGTGTTATTTTCGTTTTGCAAGTGGTGGGTGTCATTTCACGCATACTGGCTATTGTCCCTGTTTCTCAAAAATGCAGAATTAACAAAGACTTAAAATGTGAAGCCAATTTGTAAGTGGCATACATACAGTGGGATAGTGCAGGAATAAGACATCAACCTCTGAGGAAATAATCTGAGATCCAGTGTCTTCAAAAATACCAGACCAGACTCCTGTTCAATTTTATGTGTGTTCACAGCATTACAGAATATTCAGATATACCCCATGCACACTCATTTGCTAGCTGTCATCAAAGATTAATATATCTCTGATCATCACCCACTTGCAAATAGGTGGTGATTAGATCAATTAAGAGAAAATACACTAAGCAGAGAAAAATTTGCAGTGAATTATCTCCCTGATCAGGGGTATGTTTTCATTGCTTAAGCGGGCTTTTATGCATAATATTGGAATTCAAATTCGTCAACATACACGTGGCATTATCAGTCAGTAGGAGAAAGATCATATATACAAGGTACTCTTCTGGAAGTAATGTCTCCTATTTATTTATATTGGCCCAGTATGTCAGAGGTGGATATTCTTAATATGGCAGTAGAACTTGAACCTTCCCAGAAATATTCCATTACATTTTTTTGCTGTGTGATAAATGGCAGCAGAGAGGCAGTCTGACATAATGGAGTCTGACATGAATGTGTCTATGAAGAAAAGGCATGGAATTGAATTCCTCCATGTAGAGAAAATGGAACCCACTGAAATTCATCAACACTTGCTGAACATTTATGGACACAAAACAGTGGATGTGAACACAGTGAGGTAGTAGATGATGAGTTTTGGGAGTGGCAATAGCAACAATGCCTCATCTCCACTTATACAGACTTCTATGTATGTGGCATGCAGGCTCCTGTTCTTAGCTAATGATGACAACTATGTTGAAAAACAGTGTTTTCTGTCTAACTATTTGCTCTATCCATGTTGTTATTGTGCTCTTCATATCCATTTTAGTTTCCATGGAAATAAATAGAAGGCATTACTTTTGGATTAATCAGTTATACTTAGATCTGATGCTACATGCATTAGCAACAGCAGCAAGACCTATAAATAAATGGCTCACTGTTATTCAGGCTATGTGATGGAGTTTGTGTTCTGTTCTACTTTCACCCCTCATTTGCCACATTATAGAGTTGCTTTGTACTACTACAAAGAGCCTCTCCATAGTGACCAAATGTAAAGCTGAATTTGTGCTTACAAAAGATAATTCTAATAGTGCTTTTACAATTGCATACTGTAAATGTACAATAGTTATTACTGGAAGATTAATATGAGAAAAAAAAATATAAGGATTCTGTAAGTATAAAAATTAGCTTTCCTGCTCCAACTTCAGTGGATCAGGTAAGATCCCTTTAAAGATCAACTGTCACTTTACATGTGACACTGTTGATGAAAAGAAGAAGAAAAAAAAATGAAAGACACGTTCATCTCTATGCTAAATTGTTCATTTCTCTTCCACAGAGGAGCAAAATTGCTGTATTGTTCTGTTGCTGATGTTACATTCCCTTTTCTGGTAAAATATCAGAGCTGAATCATGACTTCCTTAGAGTAGGTCTTTTTTTTTTTTTTTTTGTTAGAATGAACCGCATAATCAACAGGTAAAACAATTGAGTTGTTTTCTTAATCTTTTGTTTCATAGACTGGGGCAGGGGTCCATGGACCCGTGCCCAGGAAAGGGGAAGTGGGAGAGGGAAAAAGTAAAAGGGAGATAGACCTAGAAACAAAACAGTGGCAGCAATCTGGGGAGGAAAGCTAATTTACTAAATAATATATCGGAATGCAAAATAACACAGTATAATTGGAATTGAAGCTAATAAATCAAATAAAATGAGCAAGAGAGAGTATCCAATAAACTGAAGGCCTTACACTAACGCTGAAGGCAGCGAGTACCTACTGCTGAGTCAACTCGAAAAGGGAAGAGACTGTGTCTCATGACACACAAACAGTTTCTATCTTTCCCTCTCAGTGGCAAAACAGAAAAATTCAAATCAATGCAAAGTCCTCTGAGGTACATAGTTCTTCTCTTCTGAGACAGGGATACCCAGATCTATCAATGATCCATGGAACTGGAGCATTAACTCTTTAACTCCCAGTGCACTATATGATGTTATGATGTGGAATACCAATAACAGAATTCACAAAACCATGATAAATGTCCTCATTTGTATTGTAAAGAAGGAAAATAAAAATGTAATAGACAGGAGAGAAAAGCAACAACAAACAATGGAGACAGCTCAAATATTTTTTGTTACTGTAATAGGTACACAGGAACATAAGTGAGTCAAAGGATAAAAAATTAGTTGAAATTTAGAGGTAGAAACCATATGTTCTGTGTTGATCTACAACTGTTCTGTGTGGAAAGAACTCCCTTTCTGCCTGCAAAGCTTTCAAACATTTAATTTAGCTAGGAATATCAGCTTTTCCTGAATAATTGCTAGTTGAAAGATATGTGAGACTTGTTAATGTCTGATCCGTGTCAGCCACTAGAAAAAGACAGTCACATTTGTCTGCTACTTTTGAAGGGCAAGAAAGACCTTACAAAGTATTTGACAAAAATACTGTGAGTAGAAACACTTCTAGTTGATTCCTACATATTGCTTTCAGTGCATTCTGTGATGGGTTAGTAAATAGGTTGGGGAAAGAAATCATTTTGCCAAAGTATTTACATACATTGACACATGTCAGAAACTGCTTTTTTGTGTATAGAAGTTAATGGCACTGCTTATATAATTGATTGCTCCAAAAGTAGTGCCGTCTGTTTGTTTCCATGAAAACTGCAGCAGCTATGACGAGCACAATAACAACATTTGATAGAGCAAATACTCAACAATATAACAGTTTTTCAACATAGTCACCACCATTAACTATGCATTTTCACCAGTAGTGTACAAGAGCCTACATACCACACACATAGAAGTCTGCATAAGTGGAGATGAGGCGTCGCTGTTGTCACTCCTGAAACTCATTATCCACTGCCTTGGAGTGCTCACATCCACTGGGTAGTATCCATAAATAAGTGTTGAGGACCCAATTTTACTTAAATATCTTGTATCAAAACTTACAATATTGAAACACACAGACATCAAACCTAACTCTCCTATTTTTACTCCATAGAAAAGGAAGGGATATTAACAAAACCATTACAAAGAAGATGAAATTAAATGACATTTTTTTGACACAGAGACAAAAGCCCAGTGTAAATTCCCCTTTTGCCCCACAACCGAAGAATCTTAGGATTTCTTTCTTAGGATACATTGTTCTGTGCATATGATATATCTTGTTTGACACGAATACCGTTTTGACAGATTCAAAGCCAGATTTCCTCTACTCTGACTTGAACTGAGCACTGCATTTTCCACATTTCATTTATTACTTGTGTTTTGAACTTGATAATATAATAGGATATTCAGGGACCTTCTGCTCCTAGTAGTAGTATTCTCTTTTTTTATAATAACTTAGAATTTTTTACCTTTTCTCCAGATGACTACTATCATGACTTTAATAGAACAATGGTGTAATTCAACAGTGTAACGTAAGGCATACAGTAGAATGACAGAACGACTTGAATCATAATGAATCTTAATGATATCTCATTCCAAATGCTTCCATTCCAACCCGCTAAATCAGGCTGCCCAGGGTCCCATCGAGCCTGGCCTTGAAAACTAAGGGTGGTGGATGTGTGTTGGAAGAAATGTGTAATTTGTTTATTTTTCAGTGACACTTTTAATATCATAATTGATTCTACATCTAATGCTGTTAGAAGCATGGTAATTTCAACAGGTTATATTCTGTATTTTGTTTTGTAATTGAAAGAAAGAGTGAGTACCTTAAAAAATATATTTACGTTGTTTCAGTACAGGAAGAGAAAAATTTAATTCATTTTTCAAATTATTACATAAATATACTCTCAGGATTTTAATTTAAAATAGTTTTAGAAATCATGCCTGACAAAAAATCAGAAATATAGGAGACTTCAATGCAGCCAGGAACTATGACAGAAAACAGTGAAATATTTCATCACAGACAATCTAATAAAATTCCAAACAGAGTTTTCATTGAAATAGAGAATAGTCACCAAGCCCAACCACAGTAGTGACAAATGTCCCTTAGTTGCCTTCCACAATGCGAACCAGAAGGCCAGCCACCTCAATCATATGTACAGCTATTGGGGTTCCTCTTGCATCCCTATAGGGAAACCTGCATTCTCTGCTCCCTTTAATCCTCTGAAGCATCTGTCTACTGATGTCTACAGCATGGGGAATAAGCAGGAAGAATTAGAGATCTGTGTGCAGTCACAGAGCCATGATCTTATTGTTATCATGGAGAAATGATGACGACAGTTTGCATGACTAGAATGCAGACATGGATGTCTATGCATTTTGTCAGAAAGACAGGAAAGGCAGACTAGCAAGGTGGGGCAGTGGAGTTGCTCTTTATGCGAGGGAACAACTGGAATGTATTGACCTCTGCCTAGGTATGGATGGCAAAGAAGTGGAGAACTGATGGGTAAGAACAGAAGGGCAGGCTACTATGGATGACATTTATGTGGGTGTTCATTACAGGACACCTTATCAGGAGAAGGAAGTTTATTAAGTCTTCTACAGACAGCTTGAAGTAGTCTTGAGATCATAGGCACTGGTTTTCATGGGTTATTTCAACCAGCCTGATATTTCCTGGAAACACACAGTCCAGAAAGTTCATGCAACACGTGGAAGATAACATTCTGATGCTGGTGGTGGAGGAACCAAAAAGGAGAAATGCGCTGTTCTTACAAACAAGAAAGGACTGGTTGGGAATGTGAAGGTTGGAGGTAGCCTTGATAGCAGTGAACATGATACAGTGGAGTTCAAGATCTTACATGGAAGAAACAAGGCAATAAGTATGATTTTAGCCCTGAACTTCAGGAGAGCCAAATTTCACTTCTTAAAGGATTTGCTTTGATTTATCAAATGTGTTAGAGTATAGGAAGGTAAGATAGCTCAAGAGAGTTTGTTCACATTCAGCCATCCCTTCCTCCAGACTCAAGACTGGTGCATCCCTAAGAGTAACAAATCTGGCAAAGGTGGAATAACACTCTCATGAATGAGCAGGGGGCTCATGGAAAAATGCAAATAGAAGAAGACTACAGAAAGTGGAAAAGGTGTTTGGCCACTTAGGATGAGTATAGAAACATTGTCTGGGCATGCAGGGATGTCACAGAGGGTAAGATCCACTTGGAATTAAAATTGACAAAGGAAGTTAAGGACAGCAAGGAAGGCTTTTTTAAGTATGTCAGTAGCAAAAAGAAGACTAGGGAAAGCATTGACTCACTGCTGAATGAGTGAGGTACCCTTGTAACAAGGGACACTGAGAAGGAAGTGTTTCTTCTTTTTTCATACTTTACTGTAAGGACTATCCATCAGGAATCCCGGAGCCTGGAGATGATAGAGGATTAGGAGAAAGGAAGATTTCCCCTTGGGCATGGAGAAACTGTTCAGAGATCATCTTGGCATGAAATCCAAGAGAATGTCCATTCTAACCACTATGATCCTGATTCTGTATTTAACAGAGGCTATAAATATCTGTAACTACAGTAAGATTATCTTTTTCCTAATGTATACAGGTATTCTCAAAGCTCACTGCAAGTACAGAGGGAGGTTCCAGTCTATTCTACCTGATCACAGATGACAGGTCACATGGGAATGGCACAATGTTGCACCAGAGGAAGTTCACAATATTAGGAAACATTTCTTTAATAAGAGAGGGTTCAAACACTGGAACAAGCTTACTGGAGAGGCACTGATGTCATGTGTTGGTCAGCATTCAGGAGGCATTTGTGTAATGCCCTTATTAATATGCTTTCCATTTTTTGGCTAGCACTAAAGTAGTAAGGTTCTTGGTCTAGATTATCTTTGAATGTTCCTTCCAACTAAACTGTTCTATTGTATTCTAAACTGTCAAGAATTTACAGTCTGGTTTGGCCTAGTTCCATGACAACTGGGGCAAAAGGACATATGAACCCATGCCCCAGGGAAGGGGGAGAGGGAAAAGGGAAAAAGGGAAAAGGGAGAAGGACCTAAAAAAATAACCAGCGGCAACAATCTAGGGAGGAAAGCTAATTTACTAAATAATATATCGGAATGCAAAATAACACAGTATAATTGGAATAGAAGCTAACAAATCAAATAAAATGAGCAAGAGAGAGTATCCGATAAACCGAAGGCCTTACGCTAACGCTGAAGGCGAGGCGGCAGTGAGCACCCACTGCTGAGTCAACTCGAAAAGGGAAGAGACTGTGTCTCATGACACGCAAACAGTTTTTATCTTTCCCTCTCAGTGGCAAAACAGAAAAATTCAAATCAACGCAAAGTCCTCTGAGGTATGTAGTTCTTCTCTTCTGAGACAGATGTGCTTGGAGCTATGAGTGATCCACGGAGCTGGAGCATTAACTCTTAAACTCACAATGCACTACATGACGTTATGATGTGGAATACCAATACCAAAAATCATAAAACCATGATGTTCCACCCTTTATTCCACATCACTATGTCATGCTTAACATATAGAGAGAATAATGATTAATGAGCATTAAATACACACACACATATATACACACACACACATATATATACATGAAATTACTGACTACATTCCCCTAACATCTAATTCTCTTTGTTACACATTGAACATCCCCAGTCTTCTGTATCACCCACCAAAGACAGTTCCATGGACAGGTTTGTCCTTTCTAGAAGCTAGAAGGACCCAAACCAATTTTTCCAGTGTGTTCTTTATATGTACAGCAGGGAGCTGATCTCCCTCTGCAGTAGGTAGAGAGCTGGAATGGGCAGGACCATCACGACTGATGGATCCTCGGGTGTTGACCAACCAGGTGGCTTCTGCCAAATGCTTCTCCCAGTGCTTAAATGTTCCACCACCCATTGCTTTCAACATGGTTTTTAACAACCCATTTTATCTTTCAGTTTTACCAGAAGCTGGCACGTAATAGGGGATATGATAAATCCACTCAATGCCATGATCTTTGGCCGAAGTATTTACAAAAGAATTTTTGAAATGAGTCCCATTGTCTGACTCAATTCTCTCTGGAGTGCCATGTCACCATTGGACTTGTTTCTCAAGACCTCAGATGGTGTTTTGGGCGGTAGCATGGGGTACTGCATATGTTTCAAGCCACTCAGTAGTTGCCTCCACCATGGTGAGCACATAACACTTACCATTGTGAGTTTGTGGCAAGGTGATATCATAAACCTGCCACGCCTCCCTGTACTTATACTATTGCCATTGCCCTTCCTCCCAAAGGGGTTTCATCCTCTTGGCTTGTTTAATTGTGATGCATGTATCACAGACATGGATAACCTGTGCAATAGTGTCCATAGATAATTCCACCCCTCGGTCTGCAGCCCACTTATATGTTACATCTCTTCCTCGATGGCCCAAGAAATAATTCAACCTTGTGTTGCCAGTCCAAGTCTACTTGGGTCACCTTAACTTTGGCAGCTCGATCTACCTGATGGTTTTTTTGCTGTTCTTCAGTAGCCCAACTCTTGGGCACATGGGCATCTACATGACGCACCTTCACAACCACATTCTTTATTCGGCCAGCAGTGTCTTTCCATAGTTCAGCAGCCCAAATAGGTTTATCCCTTCATTGTGACTCATTTTGTCTCCTTTGCTGTATCCACCCCATCAAGTATTTGCCACCATACATGTGTCAGTGTAAAGATAAAACACTGGCCACCTTTCTCATTCAGCAGTATCTAAGGCCTGCTGGACAGCCTTTACCTCTGAGCAAATTGACTTGATTCTCCTTTTCCTTCACTGGTCTGTGGAATATGTCATGTGGGGCTCCACACAGCAGATTCCCATCTGCAATGCTTTCCCACAATATGACACAATCCATATGTGAACACGGCAAATTTTATTTTCTAGTAATCCATTGTATGGTGGTGCATCTTTAGCATGTGACACCTCTTCTCCTAGTGATGTTCCAAACTTCTTATTTTCAGGCCACTCCATGATCACCTCTAGGATTCCTGAATGACTGAGGTTCCCCATCTGAGCTTGCTGTGTAATCAGCAAAATCGACTTACTCCAAGTGGCATCAGTAGCATGATGGGTAGAAGGAACCTTTCCCTTAAACATCCAGTTCAGCACTGGCAGCCAAGATGTCAGAAGAAGCTGTGTTTCAGTACTGATTACTTCAGAAGCAGCCCAGACCCCCTCATACATGGTGAAGATCTCCTTCTCTGTTGGAGTGTAGCACTCCTCAGACCCTCTGTATGCTCAGCTCAGAGCCAAGGGATCGGCCTCTGGTCTCTCCAGAGGCTCTTTGCCACAAACTCCAAGTGAGACCTTCCTTTCCAGCAGCAGTATAGAGGATGTTCTTTACATCCCCAGGGCCGTGGCACAAGCTATCTCCTGCTTTATTTGCTCAAAAGCCTGCTGCTACTCAGGACCCCACACAAAATTATTATTCTTCTTCTGCGTCACCTGAAAGAGTGGGCTCACAATGAGGCTGTAGTTTGGAACACACATTCTCCAAAAGCCCACTACACCCAAAAAAGCTTGAGTCTGTCTTACTAGTGGAGATGTGGCAGTGATTTTGTTAATCACATCTCTTGGGATGTGATGACATCCATCTTTCCATTTCATACCTAGGAAATGAATTTCCTGTTAAGGTCCTTTCACTTTGCTTCGCTTAATAGCAAAGCCAGCTTGCAGGAGGATCTGGATTATTCTCTCTCCTTTCTCGAAAACTTCCCCTGCTGTCTTGTCACACAATGATATCATCAATGTAAGTGCTCGAGAGCATCACCCTGTTCCAATGCAGTTTGGATTTACATGGCAAATGGTTGGGCTGTGCTTCCACCCCGGGGGGCAAACGGTTCCAGGTGTACTGAACGCCCCTCCAGGTGAAAGCAAACTGTGGCCTACATTCTATGGCCAAAAGGAATTGAAAAGAAGGCATTGGCAATGTCAGTGGTGGCATACCACTTGGCTGCCTTTGACTCCAGGTCGTACTGGAGTTGTAGCATGTCCAGCACAGCAGCACTCAGTGGGGGTGTGACTTCATTCAGGCCACAGTAGTCTACCGTCAGCCTCCGTTCTCCACTGGCTTTACACACTGGCCAAATGGGGCTGTTAAAAGGTGAGTGAGTTTTGCTGATCACTCCCTGGCTCTCTAGCTGATGAATCAAGTTATGAATGGGGAGCATGAAAACCCTGTTAGTGCAGTACTGCTGTCTGTGCACCGTTTTTGTAGCAATCAGTACCTGTTGCTCCTCCACTTGTAGCAACCCCACAACAGACAGATCTTCCGACAGGCCAGACAAAACAGACAGCTGCTTAATGTCTATAGCAGCTATTCCAAAAGGAATAAGGATCCCTTTGGGATCCTTAAAATACCCCTTTCTGAAGTAGTCAATACCAAGTATGCATGGAGCCCCTGGGCCAGTCACAATAGGATGCTTCTGCCAGGCTTTACCAGTGAGGATTATTTCAGCCTCCAAAATGGTCAACTCTTGGGAACCCCCAGTCACCCCAGAAATATAGATTAATTTTGTCCCTTGGTGACTCAAGGGCATTAGAGTGCACTGCGCACCACTGTCCACCAATGCCTTATATTTTTGTGGCTCTGATGTGGCAGGCCATCGAATCCACACAGTCAGATACACTCTGTTAACCCTTTCCCCCCCCCTGGTTTGGGGCAGGACCTTTCTATTTGTTACCTCCATAGTCCTTACTGCTATTGCCATGTCCCGCAGCCACTGGAGCAGCTACCTTTTTTGGAGAAGTTCACCTTGGTGGTTGATCTATCTTGCAACTCTTTTACCTATGCTTAAAGTGCAGGAGTGGGTTTCTCATTCCATTTCTTCATATCTTCTCCATGGTCATGTAGGTAATGCCACAGAGCAATACATGACATAGTCTTACTGTTCTCACTTGCTCATGCTGGGGAACTTCTTTTGATAGCTGAGATGTTGCTGTTTTGGGAATCCTGGTTCCCATCAGATGTATCTAATACCATCATGGATTGATCAGTTCCATCAGAATAAAGCACAGCAGACAGTTCGGCTGTTATATTGCTCTCCATTCTGACCAGTCTTTCATTTACCTTTGCAATGGCTGAAACACAAACTCGTAGAGGGGTTAAATGTAACTCAAAGTCTTGAAGTTTAATAATTAGTTCATTTATAAGGGGTCTTCTTTCCTCTCTGCCATACATTGCTGCTAATGTACTGGCATACATTTCTGGTGCAGCCTTTGTGAATATATGCCACATATTTGGTGTATACCTGACTCTCTTGGGATCATGCTCCTGGTCTGGTTCATCATGAATGAATATAGGGTCATGTAACAGTTCCACCACAGCATATTCTCTCAAATAATGGATGCTTTCCATAGCAGTCCATTTCTTTTTCTTAGGCATCAGATCATCCCTGAAGGGGTATTTTTCTGTCATGGCTATCAGCATCTGCCTCCAGAGAATAAAGGGTCTACTGTGGCATGTACTAATGCCTCTGTCAATGGCAGAGTCCCTGGCAATGCTACCCAATTGACGAGCTTTTCTACCATCTAACCACACACTCTTGGCCCCATTGTCCCAACAGCGAAGTAACCAGGTGACAATAGGTTCATTTGGGTGGTGTGAAAAGTCTTTTCTCAAGCCTCAGATTTCATTCATTTTCAGAGGTTGAGTAATAATTGTGACAATGTCTTTTTCACCTCGTACTCTTTCAGGACTTGTTGCCCTCCTAGGCGTTCGTGACTGAGATCTTACTGGGGATTTCAGCCCTTCCTTTGGAAACCCTGGATCTAGGAGTCACTCTTCTGGACCTCTTTCCTCCTCTTCTCTTACAGTGTCTGATTCCTCTACTTTCTCCTCCTCCTCTTTCTTCTCTTCTAAGGGAGCTGAGACTCTTCATTTTCTGTCCTCTTACAGGGGCAACTGACATCAATTCTGGTGCCTCCTGAGGTTGATCAGGCTGGTCAGTTTTAATGCCCATTCTCTCTAGCTTGGCTCAGAGTCTGCTTCAATAAGCTAGAAGGGAATTTAGTTCAGCTTGGAGCAAGGCATGTTGAGACTGAATGTGAAATCATTTGATTCGGAAACCGAGTATTGTCAACTGGCAAGCATCTCACTCAGTTCTGGGGGAGTCCTGTTCAGACTGGAGGACGTCTCGCTTGGATTGGAGGATGCCTCACTGAGACTAGAGGGTGTCTTGTTGAGATTCTTTCTCAGATTGGAGGGTGCATATTTCAGATTGGAGGGCATCTCACTCAGTCTGGAGGCTGTCTAAATTGGATTGGAGAGTCTTAGAGTTTCTCTGCTAGAGATCTGTCTGAGCTGCAATATCCCTGTCTCAAACACCTGCTTAGGTTCTCAGTATCTTGTAGGTGTTCAGGTGAAAAGTTCCATGACACTTGTGATATCCATTTCTCTAAAGTCTCTCCCAAGTCCCTCCAAGCTCTTTGCCAGTCAGTATTCTCTGGCTCTGGGGAAGGCTCCTCAAAATATTTTAAATACAGATACTGATGAGGAGTGCATTCAGAGAGACTGACACCATGATCATTAGATGAGCATTCAAAAAATGTGTAATGAATTCAAGGATAGACCAGGAAACTGTTTAAAAATCACAAGTTCTGTAGAATTAGCAATTCTGTCTGGAGTTGCTCCCTCTGAAACTGGGTGCCACATTGTATGCAAAAGCCAGGTAGGTGTATCAATCAGTATTTTTAGTTTATCATATAGACACCAAGCTCCATGGATCAGACTGGCAAACTTAATCAAATTCTAGTACATTATGAGCATTAAAAGGGAAAAAAACAAGCATTTTTTGTTCTCTTCACTAAAACAATTTATCAGCACACAAAAAAGTATACAAATATCCCAGAAAAATTGGCAGTACCAGGACTTCAAGGCTGTGTTTTCAGTGCAGTGCCTGCAGTACAGATAAGATTCCTAATGAGGGAGAGATTCCCTCTAAAAGTACATCTCTACCTCGTCAAGGCAGCTAATTGCCCCCATATTGGGTGCCAAAAATGTCAAGGATTTATGGCCTGGTTAGTCCCTGTTACATGGCAGTTTAGGTTGGAGGACCCACAGACCCACATCCAAGGGTAGGGGGAGAGGGAAAAAGAAAAAAGGGAAAAGGGAGATGGGCCTAAAAACCAGTGGCAGCAATCTGGGGAGGAAAGCTAATTTACTAAATAAGATATCGGAATGCAAAATAGCACAGTATAATTGGAATTGAAGCTAATAAATAAAATAAAATGAGCAAGAGAGCGTCTGATAAATTAAAGGCCTTATGCTAAACACTGATGGCGAGATGGCAGCGAGCACCCACTGCTGGGTCAACTCGAAAAGGGAAGAGACTGTGTCTCGTGACACAAACAGTTTTTCTTTCCCTCTGAGTGGAAAACAGAAAAATTCAGATCAACGCAAAGTCCTCTGGGGTATGTAGTTCTTCTCTTCTGAGACAGGGATACCCAGAACTATCGATGATCCACGGAGCTGGAGCATTAACTCTTTGACTCCCAGTGCTCTACATGATGTTATGATGTGGAATACCAATACCAAAAATCATAAAACCATGACATAAACATAGAAAAAAGAAAAATAAATGACCACCAACTAAGTAAACTCTTAATAGGAGAATCAAAGCACAACATTAAATCACTTTCCACATTTTCATAATAGCAATAAGCAACTCAGTGTTATAAACAATGAATTCTGAATCTGTGTCTTTTTTTTTGTTTGTTTATTTTTGTGGGGTTTTTTATCATTTGTTCTCAAAATTCTAGAAGGTCACATAGAAGCATAACAGAAGTAAGAGCTGATAGATGCAGTGAGATTTGAACTTTTAAAGATGATTATTTGTATTAGAAAAAAATTGATAGTCTGGAGTGATAGAAAGTATATTTTATGACAAATATGTCTATGTAAAACTAGTCATCACATTTTGATTCTGTATTTTGTTTCTCAGTTATCATAAATTACATATCAAGCAAATATGGTGTGTAAAACTTTAAAAAAATTACAATATGGTTTGAAATCCAATTTTAAAAAGTGTAAAAGATATCTAAAATATAAAGGTGGGACTCTTGATTGACTAAGTTTTTCAAAATAAATATGTTTGTTAAAATAGATGCAGTATAATTGATTCTCTGCTCTGTACTTCCAGTCTTCCTACAAAAAAACCTCAAAGGATTTCCCAAAAGAAAGATAAATACTTACTGTATTTAATAGTCCTTTTATCCTATGTGTCTGTGTTTGTCTGTATTTTGTAACAAACATACTGTATTGTTCCAGTGCATTCAATGATGATGAATGAAATCAGGAATAACTTTTTCTTGTTCATTTTTCAGTTTTTCCTCAGAAGCATGAAATGTTGTCCGATGAGCCATTGTTTTCATTACATCTGGAGGAACTGATATTCTATTATCCTGAAGAAGTAACGTTTCTATGTCTTGCAAAAAACATGTTTCTGTAAATATCTCTTCCCAGAAGAAAGAGCAGTAGAATTAGTATCCTGTACTGAAAATGAAGGACAGTCAGGAAAATAATCAGTATACAGTAACCTCCCAATTAAGTATGCAGAAAAATATTTTCCAAATTTCAATGGTTTTAGCTTGCATTTAGCACTGATTGAAATGTTGAGTCAAGAGATTTTCCTCACAAGAGCAAGAACTTTCTTTTCTTTCACTGTTCTTATCTTATTTCAGACTACATACTCTACAATATCTTCTAAATAGTGATTTGCATTTTAAAATACCTTTTTTTCTACTCATTGTTACACCGTATGAGTCATACTGAGCCCATATTTTGATTGCTTTTGGCAGTGTCCTTAACATGACATCTATTGGTAATAGCAGCAGAGTGACATCACCCTTTGCCCGTACTAAAACATTTCCTTTAAAAAAAAGTTAATCAATCCTACAATTACCAGCTGCTCTACACAGGCAGCTTTGGAATTCCATGAGGATTTGCATTCATTCAGAAGAATCAATGCTGTTAGGATGCTTCCAGTGGAAATTAGAGACCTTTTCTTTTTTCTTTTTTCCTTTTTCTTTTTTTCTTTTTCCTGTTTTCTTTTTTCTTTTTTCTTTCCATTTTCTGTTTACTTCCTCAAGCTCGCAGAAATTACTTGGATGACTATGCTAGGTATTACATATTAGTCTCCTTGCGTGAGAGATAAGCATGATGAAAACTTCTGCTGTCTCAGGAGAACTGCTGAAAATTAAAGATTTGTAGAGCCTTTTATTAAACTCAATAATAAGATCTAAATGAACGTGAAACTGACAAAATCACAAAGGTAGAAATATCTAATTAACAAGTGTAATAATATCATAAGCACAAAAACATGAACATGTTTATGTATATATCTACACAGAATTTTTTCTGTGCATGAACTTGAGAGTTTGTTGCTGTTGTTGGGGAGATTTTTTGTCTTGCTTGGTTCTGTTTCATTTGTTTGGTTTTAATGTAGCCTGAATTTAGTTTAGTTGATTGCAAAGGATGTGCAGAGCACACATACACCGGGCAGGCTCCTGTTCTAAATATTTCTGCAGCCATCTCTTTTTATGTAACTTCCTCTGGTATTGTCAGGGAAATCCCAACTTTAAAATAATTTGTCACACTGTAAAGCATGATTCTAGTGCCTTTGGTCTCAGAGTGTTTCAGCAATACAAATACCTCAGAAAGAATACCACATCTATTTCCTTTAAAGTGCAATAGAAAAACGTCATTGTAATCTTAGCTTTTCATAGGAATTTCTTATCTGAAAGAAAATTCTGGTAAGTGCAGAGCTTTGCACACCACATTCTTGAAAAATAAGAAAATCTATATAAAAACCACAACTAAGAATACTGCATGAAGCTGATAGCAATAGAGGTGCAATATGCCCTGTCGCAGGAGGGACAATTTGTCAGAACTGCCCTCTGACAAGTGGTGCTAGAGGAAAAACATTTTTTTTTCCTCAGGAATTAGATCATATAGAAAATAAGTCAATGCAAAATAATGATTTAGTAAGTAAGTAGTTTTATATTTATAAAAAGTGTTAAACTGTCACCTCAGGACTTCAGTCCCCAGTGCAACCATGTTTTTCTAAGTTCTGTAAAGGTCAGTTGGCTAATAAATATTGGTATTTTTACTATTATAATTAGTTAAAATAGTAAGATGAGTAAAACAGGAACCAGGATAATAGCTTCAAAAGTTGTTAGTATTTGCATTTTTTGGTCTATACTTATGGGGTACAAAAAGGTACAATGGGGAATATTACAGGTAAAAAATATTTTACAGGTAATCATACCCCTTGGCTGAACAAAGGTAGAGAAGAACAGAGCTTACTGATTACTGTAGCCAGTATGTCTACAAATTCTTATGGTATAGAAGTTATAAAAGTGAGGGAAGCCAGAAAGGTTCGTCATGTGAACAATGTGGAAAGCTAAGATCTCCCTTTTTCTGATGAAAGTGACCTGCAGCTAAATTCAGTCTTACTTAAGTGCTAAAAAACAAACATTGAAATTCCACTAATTTTACAATTCCAATTTTTTGGTACTTCTCAAGTGACATCAAATCCTACAGATTCATACAGTCCGGCAATACATGAATTTTCATAACATAATAATAAAATTGCCTCATAACTAAATGAAAAAGATTATGTCCAAAACTTAATCTCCCAGTGACGGCCATACTCATATATTTATTCTCTGAAGAGGAGAATTACTTGAAAAGGCATTATTACCCATTATATTCTGTTGTCACTGATGAATTTTGGCAAGAATTGAAATTGCCACTGTTGTTATGCAGAGGTACGTAGCCTGAAACCTGTTCTACGTTTGATTTTCTCTAATTTAGACAAGATAATAGAACACTTACCAAACAAGGGATGTTTTTTTTTTTTAATCAGCATGGAAAACAAGTCTGTTTCAATATTGTAATTCACTGAAAAATGAATATGTATATATGTTTGTGTATATATATTATGTGTGTGTATATATATTATGTGTATATATATATATATACACACACATATGGATATATATATATATATCCATCACATCTTCAGAGATTTTAGGAAAAGGAAGAAAACAACTGAAATTTTTTCATAGTATCCCAGAGAATCAAGAATGGAGCTAGGCTAAACCTCACAAAAAGAATAATATAAAATCAAAAACTTCCAGCAATTAGAACTATTTTTAAAACTAAAATCTGAATAATGAATTTTTCCCATTAAATGCAGAGAACATCAAGACTTCCAACACAGACTACTAGTGTGCATAATTATAACATTGTCTTTCAAAGATACAGTCTGCTGAAATATGCACAGACAAAACTACTAGAATGTTTTACAAGTATTGTGTTCACAGTACATAATAAATACAATAAAGTTAGATACATGAATTTTACATTTTCCAGACTAAATAGAATGAGAAAATTGATATCCATCAAAAGATTTTCTATTCATTAAATTAGACCAGAGAGCACATACTTGTCAAACTAGTGCAGTTTGACTGTTTCTCAAACCCTGGATTTCAGAAGAGATTACACTCTTTTGGCCTGCTTACTATCACTGAACCAGCTTTTTTATATCTTCACAGAGAAGTCATTGAACTGACTTATTCTACTCCAAAGTCCATCTTTTCTTAATAATTTAAACAAGACCCCCTCCAATTACCAAATTTTAAAACATACCAACTGCAGGGTTAGACGCTTCACTGTTCACATATTTGCTTCCAGCAACAAAACAAAACAGTGTATGATTGAGAATATTGTCGAAGAAAAGCGGGGAAAAATGCTGCAGCTTTCTTATAACTTTACATGGCAAACCTTGCTCAGGAAAACAGTCAGATTTAGAATGTATCAATGGTAAAATATTAATAATTCAAAAATTAAAATATTTAATATATGATCAGCACAAAGGAAAATGTTTTTAATTTTATTCCATCAGGGCTTTATTTAGCATCATCATATAACTCTCTTTATAAATAGTATATATTCAATTTGAACCACATTTTCCATCTTTTCAAGAATTTTTGCTTTAAATGGTGAAAACTAATAATGCGTATTCTTTTCAAATGCAGTCTTTCAAAACAATAAGATTGAAATATATAAAAGCTTCCTCTTGTTCATACATAAAGGCTATTTAAAGAGGGAGTGGATCTGATGGGAAAGCATTTTGAGCATTTGCACAAAAGAAAGCCAGATGAGATCAGGTTTCTTCTCCCATTGCACAAAGTTAAGCAGAAAGGACAGCTTGTCAGCAAATGTTTAACTACAATGAAATTCTTGCCCGTATACAATACACTAATTGGATATTTCAACATAATTTAAGTGTAGGAAATTCCATGTAGTAATCCTATAACAATCTTCCATTAAATTCTGTTCTGAATGCAATTAATAATCTCTAAATATTCAGGATTACAAGAAGGCTCTCCCGTGGTTGAGGCACAAAGGATTTAAACTTGGAGATAATTTTGGAAAATGTGATGCTGGTAAACAAATACTTGCTAGGCTTTTAAAAAAAGAAATAAAAAAGGAGTGAGAAAGGAGCATAGAAAATGTGTTGCTATTTAGCAGAAATGCAACATGAAGTGAATTACCTTCATGAAAACTTAATGTAAATGACATTGCAGCTAAGTTATGTTTTATGCAACGTTGTTTAAAGAGAGATGGTAAAATGACAATATCTAGAGGCCATTTTCTATTTCATGCTTGCCATAGGATGCAGCAGTAAAATGAAAACTTTCCCTGTATTATTATTTTGCAGGATATTTGTATGTTTATAAGTTCAGTATTGTTCTTCAGAGGAGGGTTTTCTTATTTTGGGACCATATCTATTTCCTTGTTCTTGTGCTTTGTAGCAGCCATCGGTGTTCCAAATATGTCTCTATATCTCTATACATATTAGATAGCAGTACCAGTAAGAGCCATTAGAGTCTAATCTGAATGAATTAAATATGTTTGATTGTTTAAATCCTTAGATAAAATGCTTCTTTAATGAGATTGATAATGTCTACCTCACTCCTTTTGCTCAAAGATTTTGAGAGTGCACTTGACAATAAAATGCTGCGTTATGGGACAGGATATGAACAAGTACCTACCCTAAAATGTAGAGTGAAAGGCCAAAACTGTACTTTAAAGAGAAGCTGCCTTTTGAAGATTTTGAAGGTTTTGCATGATGATTCAGTTGCTGCATCCACTTTCATCCCATTACAGATGGATTTGGATTAAATGGCTATCTACAGATTATTTCACCTTTTCTTTTTAAATGTGGTACAATTCCTGTCTTACTTATTCTCAGCTGCTAGCAGAAAAGTGTTTGTGTCTTAGTAGGCCTTGCATGGACTTTTATGTTAACTCATTCCCCACTCTTCAGTACCTCAGCAGGCAGAATTACAGTCTGATTTGTTACAAAAGATTGAAAATGTGGTGTTAATGACCTGGGTAACTGAGCAAAGAGGAAGGACTTCTTATGGTTAAAATTACTGGAATGTGTTTCCTCCCTCATACACTCCTCTTCAGCCTGCATGGATGTTCCAGTCTCCGTTACAATATTATGGGAAAGGACCAGAAGACTAAGAAAAAAAGAGAACAAGAGAAAATGAGGGTGAGCCAGCCTGTAATTTTAGATGATAAGGAATTTGTTTGATTAAGTGGTGCCTGCTGATATAAGAATTACATTCCATTCTGTGGATACTAAAGTTTAGCACTGCAGCAATCTGGTAGCATAAAAATTCTGCTTCTTTTCATCCTTGAAAGTCTTTCTCTTCTTCTGTAGATTATTCTCTTTAGAAACTGATGCTATTAATCATTTGGGAAGATGATTTCACTTATTGGAAAGTCACTACTAATTTAGCAAAAAAAATTTAGAAAAAGAGCAGGAATTAAAATAGTACGTATGGAAAAATTGATTGTTTACAATTATGAATTTGTTCTTCATTAATGAGGAGTGAAATGTTCAGATAGCTCTGCAGTGAAGGAAGTTTATTTACATTTGGCTTTTTTTTGTGCATTACTATGCTTAGTTTTATTTATTCTGAATTTAACAAGATATTGTTTGGCTTCTTTACTTATTAACCGATACTACTCCCTTGCTGCCTAGATTTTCATGTATTTAATATAACCTACAAAGACTTTTTAGTTAATGTGTATTTGAGATATCATTCTACTCACAATGATCTGTGTTGAAAAGTATCAAGACTTCAGCACAGAAGGAAATCAATCTAGTGATGATAAATGGTCTGTGGTCTCACAGGGATAACCTCATCTGTAAAAAAAAAAAAAAAATCAAGCCATACAAATGAAATAATCTTTCTTTTCACAGAAAACTTTTTGAGGAATTCAAGTGCAGAATATTTAGAATACTATTTTTTTTTTCCAGGCTGTCAGCTATGTGAACAATTAGAAATAAAGGATATTCTTTAGTATACACTGACTAAATAAGTAGTTTGTACATATTTTAAAAGAAAATGGATAATATACCAAAACATTTAGTCAAAACTGAGGGTTGCTTTTGTCAAAACTCCATGCAGATACAAATACCTATCTGCAGATCACAGCTCCCACTGCTCACATAGATACCTAAAACTTTACAATAAATTGTTTCCAGGATTTCGTTTTCTTTTCCTTCTTGTCTGTTTTGAGCTGTTATGCAATGCTTGTTTACAACTCATTGGTCCTATTGTATGTTCCACATTTATAGTCTGAGCTGTTAATTAGATGTTCATATCCAAGAGGTAATCTTTGAGCCTTCCAAAGAAAAGGTGGAATTAAAATGAAAACTACTTTGAAATATCTGAAGCATCATTATGAAATAAAGATAGATGAATTATCAGAAAAATTTGTTCCAGCAAATACTGCATTAAAGCAAATGTAGTAGTTCTTCTAAGAAATAACCATGAAGTTTTCCAACTCAGCAGACTGATTTATTGAATAATGTCAACCTCATAAAATTCTTTTCTGCAGCTTAATCTTTCTTTTCACAGTCTAATTTATAATTTATTAATTTGGAAGGAAATTGCGTGCTTCTTTTTTCCCTTTTAGTTCATTTTCAAATCAATGAAGGGTAAGTGAAAATCCTAGTCTCACAGAGCCACTTGTCAACCTTCAGTTTCAGTTATCCTCAGTTAAATTTATGTAACCTCTGTGAAGATTAAGGACATATTTAGCTAAAAATGGTTCTGTAGTTCAGAGAAATGGAAGACTTAATTATAAGTTCAGTTGAAAAAATCAGTCTAACCATTTGGCATCTAGCTTCTCCTGTATTAATACCCTACTGCGTTATTTACCATATCACTGGTGTAAATTAATTTGTCAGTTCAAGCCAGTCCTCACTTTCAGCGCTGGAAAGACACTGGAACAACTTATTCTGGCTGCCATCTCCAAGCACTTTGAGGAGAAGAAAATTACCAGGAGTAATGGGTTCACTAAGACAAAATCTTGCTCAAGAATCCTGATAGCTTTCTACAATTTCATGACTGGCTGGGTAGATGTTGGGAGAGCAGTAAATGTTCTGCACTTTGACTTCATCAAGACTTTTGACACCATCTCCCATAACATCCTTGTCATGAAACTTAGAAAGTGCAAGATAGATGAGTGGGCAATGAGACTAATTAAAAACTGACTGGCAGATCTCAAGGCAATGAGACTAATTAAAAACTGACTGGCAGATCTCAAGGCATTGTCAGCAGATGCAAATCACATCATAAAATGATAAAATCATAGAATGGCTTGAGTTGAAAAAGACCTAAAAGATCATCTAGTTTCAACCACTCTTGTAGAAATAAGGGGGCCCCACGTTGAAACAAGGTCACTAACCACTAAGCTAGACTGCCCAGAGCCAAATCTAGCCTTGCTTTAAATGACTTCAGGGATGGGACATCCACAATCTCTCTGGGCAACCTGTTCTAGTGTGTCACCACTCTCTGAATGAAAAACTTCCTGAACATCCCACCTAAATCTCCATCTCAGTTTAAAACCATTCCCCCTTGTCATATCACTAACAACCCATGTAAACAATCATTTCCCCTCCTGTTTATATGCTCATGTCGAGTACTGGAAGTTCACAATGGGATCTCCCCAGAGCCTTCTCTTCTCTGAGATAAATAAGCCCAGTTTCCTCAAGCTTTCCTCATAGGAGAGATGCTCCAGCCCTCTGATCATTTTAATGGCCCTCCTCTGGACCCATTCCAAGACCTCTGTGTCTTTCTTGTGCTGGGGTCCCCAGACCTGGATGCACTACTCCAGCTGGGGCCTCACAAGAGCTGAGTTGAGGGGAAAAATCACTTATTGTACAACCTGATAGAGAAAAAAAATGGAGTTAGTTCAATTAGTAAAGAAATAATGAAGCCAGTGTATTTTCAGATATCCTATGTAATATACTCAGTAAGTTGAAGTGGTCTAATCCTTAGCCTCTTTGCTAAGGCACAGTTTTCTCATTTTAGTGCCCTACTATGGTCCTGAAATCAGTTTATGAAAGATACTCATCCAATAAAACAAAAATGAAATTGATAAAATGCTGATATAGCCTATGTTTTTGTTCACAATAAAGAATATCATTTAGAAAATCAGCCACGACCTTTTGTTGGGATCCCAAGAGAAAAATTCTCCGAAGATTATGCCCCTTTTTCCTTCCAACTTCTCTTTCTTTACATTCTTTTAAGGAAAATCCAGGTCCAGAATCAAACAGCTACAGACATCAGCAAGTCTTAGGTGCCTCAGCTTACAAGTTTGAGTACATCATATCTCCTGTGAGCCATGACATTCTACTATAAATAATGAAAACTCCTCGTAAGTAAGGTTGATTCTAAAAGGAAAGCAAAGTTTTTGATATTAACTAAAGTGTGTTTACCAATTGGAATATGAGAGAATCTGGGTAACCTAGAAGTGTCAAATTTCTCAAATCATTAGTGCATGATAGTGTTGTTCTTTCTTAGACTGCATCATTATAAAAGATAAAACTCCAAGTTTGGCGAAGCTTTGAAATTGATTTTATTTTTTTTCTGAACAATATCTTCATTGCACAGGCAGAAATCTACTGATAAAAATTAGAAACTGGAGGCTAAAACAAAACAAAATAAAAGGGAAATAATTGAAAATGTTTAAGGTTAGTTTCCTTGTCAATTGTATCTAACATTTTATGCTTTGCATTATCTAGGCAATAAAAAATTTAGAGTAAGGGAGTGGTTGTGTTGAGTTGGAATACTCTGAGCTTTGCATTCATAATATCAGGACTGTAAGCATTTTATGATAACCACATATCCTAGAGTAACCTTTTTTTTTTTTTTTTTTTTCCATTGAAGTGAAATAAGATGTCTTTAAATCAGGAGCCAAGTGTGTACTGTCTCCATCTGTAAAATTTAAACTGGCAGCTCAGAATGTTTAACAGCAGTTTGAGTTGAGACTTGTGGTTCACGTGGATTAAACTGCCCACTTGCTAGGACAATGAGACAGCTAATCCAAACTATGAGTAAACATAATTGGGTTTTTTTTTAGTTTGCTGTAATGGACTGATTTTATGAACTCCAGACTGAAATTCGTAAGCCAGTCCAACAATTCAGAGTGACAACTTTTCATTACTGTCTTGGATACATAGGAGAACTCATGCATAAGTTTCCTTGTCAGATCAGTGAATACATGTGAATAGTGGATTCAATTCTTCCTTTCTTTTAATATATCTAAATGTAGAGGGGAGACCACATGGATGCCAGTGTTCAGTCAAGGAGTCAGAAAGATTTTTTATTGTCAACAGGGTCTCTTCTTATACCTTTTGCCTATGGATAGTACTTTTCCACTAACAGTTCATTGGTTAACTGTCCTGCTAAACAACCATAAGTGTTTTATGAATTCTTATCAAGATGCACATAACAAAGCATTGCCCGACCGCAGGGCACCCAATGATTCTTTACCACATCCCTTGTTTCTTCCTTTCTTGAATATTTCACCACCGGTTTCATGGTCAGGAGTACAATATTTTCACCAGCCTTAGGACTTGCTGAGCCCCTAGGTAACATTCCCACATCTCCCTCTTCTTTGTTTATAAGGAATGCACTATTCGTAGTATTGTCTATCATTTTCTGTAGACACTGAAGCAAGCAAGGTACACAAATCAAGATGCAAAGAAAAGCTACTAAGCACAAAATTGCTAACTTTAACAAACTTCAAATCCACCTTGCAAAACCCCAGAACAGATTTTTAAAACTAGTCTGTCCATCCTCAACCCGCAATTTCTTAATCCCATTTTTTAAATCCTGAATACTTTAATGTATTGATTTCAAATGGTCCAACAAATTCATACAGCACATACCATCCAAGCCTTGGCATCCATGACCTTGAGCTGAAAGCAAGAAATCTATAGCAGCTCAATTTTGCAGGGTGTCATGCCTAACAGAGTCTATGTCTAGTAACAGCCCACTTAAAGCCAGAGAGGTTGCATTAGATTGCTTATCTAACCAGAAGCTCAGTTTGTTAAGTGTTTTTAAAAGATTCAGCTGAAGCTATGCCTGGGGCAGAGAGGGACAATGCTATTATCCCCCCAGGCCTCCAAAACTTCACTTTATCATCACATTTGAGTTGAAAAGCATGAGTGCTTTGTGTTGATCATCTATGGTGATGAGTGATCATAGAGATATTAAGTGTTAGTAAGATCCATTTTCGTAAACTACATGGGCCCCCACTAATATGGGAGGGTATGCCAGGCCATGCTCTGTTCCCAGAAATGAGAAAGATGCCTGCTGGCAATCTAAGTGGGCAGCTGGTAGATCTTGAAGTAGTAGCTGATGTATAGTTACACCAAGCAGCATGATACTTATAAACGTCTAAGCTAGAATTAACACTTTGACCTAATGATCAATCCTATTCACTATAATTGAAATACATACAGTAGTCCATTTTAACAAATCCTAACTGTTCCAGCCCTTATGGCTTGACACAGCTTTGATGTAGGAAGGGCAGCCATCCATCCAACGATTAACCACGTCACTCAAATAAGATGGAACACCAGGCACAGATGTGGGGATGGGCCAGTCATCTAGGGGTGTCCCCACCAGGCATGTCGAGAATGTGTTTTCCAGTGAAGAGGTTGACAGGTAAACCACATCTTACTCTGTGTTGTTAGCAAGGGTGACCCATACATTCTGCTTGGGTTGAGCTGGAATTCATTTGCAAGTAGCACGCTGTTACATCAGGAGTCCCTGATCCCGTCTCTCTCTCTTACTCCAAGAGCTCTGCTTATGAGCTTTGGTGGGCGGACGGTGCAGTGGTTGTTCTAGTGCCAGGACACATCTGCCTTGACCAGCACAGACCACAAGCTCTGAGATTCTAAACACACTGTTTTCCTTAATCTTTTTGCCCTTTTTTCCACAATTCCACAATTCCACAATTTGTTTCCTGTATTACAGTTTCACATAACATCAAAACAGTCCAACTCCTTTCAAAACCCACTAGTCAAACAATGCACATCTTCAACTTTCACAAACATCCAGTACTTAGTCTTATTATTAGATTACTCAGTTATAAAAACTGGGCCTATTACCTCATTTATGATCTTGATTTCTTATTCAGTGTTCCCCCTGGCACACTAGTGACATCTTTCCAGGGAGCCAAAATCCAATCCAGGGTGTCTTTTTTGGTATTTCTTTGGACATCCCCTGTCCCTTAATAGTCTTTTACATTTCAGTAGACCTTAAATATTGTATGAGTGTTTAAACAAGAAGTGGAATTCCGCAAAAAATAAAATAAAAAAAAACCCCACTATTAGAACACAAACATTTAACAATTACACAGACAGTGATGATAACTAACAGAATTCCTATAACCAAGAAGTAGAAAACCAGTTCAGACATTTACTCTTTCCACACATTCCCACTTGCCCAGCGCTTTAAACACTTAAGTGATACCTGTCCAGACCCTTCCTCCAGGGGGGACAGGGAGGCAATACCATCCTTTAATACCTTGTGTAGGACATCTCATGATTTACAGTTTCCCCTCCAACTTAACATACCTGGTCCACTGAGAATTTTTCTCTGCCCCCACAGTAATTTGGTCAAGGGAAGGAGGCCTTCCAAGAAAGCTCTAGGTGTGCCAAGAGGGTCCCCCCTCTCAGCTGGTCCTGCAGCCAGGCAGAATGCCTCCTGTCAGGCTTCCAAAATTGGTGTGCAGATGTTTATTGTGGCATCAGGGGTAAGGGGGATATCTCCTACCTAACACTCACACTGACAAGAGAAGTGACTACATATTTAAACGCATAGCGCACAAACTCATTACATTCCAGGGACTCAGTCTTCCAAGCCATCCCTCAAACCACACCCCTGTGCTGCTGTTTTCAGCTTTTGCACATCTTCCTGTAGCAGCTGAATGCTTCAATGAATGGACCTGGAGTCGTCTGATAAGGTCATGCAACACATTCCTTCAAAGTCTGCACATCTGTGTCCTTGGGTGAACAGCAAAGTTGCCCTGCCTGGTTAACACATTCACATCATGGGCCCTTGATCAAAAGGATTTTGTGGGTCACTGGAGGGTGTAGTGTCAAGGACTTGCTATGGCTGGGGGCAAGGGGTGCAGACAGTGTAACATGTGGATCAGTAGATAAGCCTGCCGCTTCCTCACCATCCGGCAGCTTGGGTGCTCCCGACTGCAATCCCTCACAACACTTCAGGGCTTCAAAAATTGCTTGCCAGGAGCCAAGCATCTAGGTCAGAATCTCATCATTTCTGGTCTCAGAGTCCCAGAGCCTGACACCAATTTGATCCCTTGTGTCCAAGTTGTAAATTGTCTTACTCGTTATCATAGGGTTGTTCTCAGTGGCCCACACAAGCATCTGCTTCAAAGCTGACGCAGACACAGATTTCCCCCATTTTTTAAGGTTGACCTAGAAAGTTGCCAAAACCTCTCTCTGTTCTGACATAATATTGTTCCCCATAGCTCACAGCTGCTTATCTTTGTACAGCAAAAGGCAAGTACATGCATAGAAGTGCTTTTCACAGCACCATTCTCCTCTTACTGCTTCTTTCCAGCACAATTTTCACCTTTTTACAGCCAAAGGGCTACTTCATCCCAGCAGCTTCTCAAGTTGGCTTCCTTACAGCCTGAGTTTCACTCATTGAGGCAAAACTCCCCCTTCCTTTCAGCAATTATCACTGAATCACAGAATTTAGGGGTTGCAAGGGACCTCCAGAGATCATTGAGTACAATCCCCCTGCCGAAGCAGACTCCCTAGACCAGGTTGCCCAGATAGGCATACAGGTGGTCCTTGAATGTCTCCAGTGAAGGAGACTACACAGCCTCTCTGAGCAGTCTGTTCCAGTGCTCTGTCACCCTCACTGTGAAGAAATTCCCATGCACATTTGTTTGTGATTTCCTCTGCTTCATTTTGTGGGCATTTCCCTTTGTCCTATCACCACACACTGCTGAAAAGAGATCAGCCTTGCCCTTTTGCCTCCCACTCCTTAGATATTTATAGACGTGGATCAGATCCCCTCTGAGTCTTCTTTTTTCAAGGCTGAACAGACCCAGGTCTCTCAGTCTCTCCTTGTAAAGGAGGTATAGATGGGAAGGATCACCTCCCTCGACCTGCTGACCATGCTCTTTTTCATGCACCCCAAGATACCATTGGCCTTCTTGATCTTCACCACCAGGGCACACTGCTGGCTCATGGCCAGCCTGTCATTCGCCAGGACACCCAGGTCCCTCTTGTCAGGGTTCCTCTCCAGCAGGTCATCTCCCAACCTGTTCTGGTGCAAGACTCTATGCTTGCTCTTGTTAAATCTCATCTGGTTCCTTTCTGTCCAACACTCCAGCCTGTACAGGTCTCACTGAATGGCAGCACAGCCTTCCAGCATGTCAGCCATTCCTCCCGGCTTTGTATCATCAGTAAACTTGATGAGGGTGGACTCTATCTTCTCATCAAGGTCACTGATGAAGATGTTGAACAGGCCCCTGAGGAACACCACTAAGTACAGGCCTCCAACTAAGTACTGCCCCACCAATTACAACCCTCTGAACTCTGCCAGTCAGCCACTTCTCACTCTACCTCACCATTCACTCATCTATTCCACACCTCCTCAACTTTGTTATAAGGATGCCTTGGGAGACTGTTAAATGCCTTGCTGAAATCAAGGTAGACTACATCCACTGCTCTCCCCTCATCCACTCAGCCAGTAATGACATAATAGAAGGCCACCAGGTTGGTCAAGCACGACCTCCCCCTGATGAACCCACGCTTACTACTCCTGATAACTCTCTTTTCTTCCAACTGCCTGGAGACAGCATCCAAAACAAACTGTTCCATCACTTTTCCAGGGACGGAGGTGAGGCTGACTGGCCTGTAGTTCCCCAGATCCTCCTTTTTGCCCTCTTTGAAGACCGGAGTAGCATTGGCAATTCTCCAGTTTTCAGGCACCTCTCCCATTCTCCGGGACCTCTCAAAGATGATAGAACGTGGTTCAGCAATCTCCCTTGCAAACTCCCTCTGCACAGGTGGATGCATCCCATCAGGGCCTATGGATTTGTGTATACTGATGTGGCATATATGCTCTCAGAACTTCTCCTGCCTCACCAAAAGGGAGTTTTCCATTCTCCAGAACCTCTCACTTACCCCCACAGTCCAGGAGCCCTGAAGGGGGAGTTCCCACAGTGAAGACAGAAGCAAAGAAGTTGTTCAGCATCTCTACCTTCTCTGCATCCCCTGTTACCAGAACACCTGCATCAGTGAGTAGGGGACCCACATTTTCCCTAGCCTTCCTTTTACTGTTGACATACTTAAAAAAACCTTTCTTATTATCCTTTATCTCCTTTGCCAAGTCCAATTCTGGGTTGGCTTTGGCCTTCTTCATCTCATCCCTGCAAGCCCTGACAACATTCCTATATTCTTCCTAATTGGTCAGACACTTATCAGTTCAGCTGAACCTACCTTCTCAAGGCATAAAAATCAGGTCCCAGTTTTGGGTCCCTGTTTCAAGGAGTTGCTATGTGTTTCAGGTCAAATCAAGTCAAATCTCTGTTTTGAGCTGTCCCTGTTTGGGCACCAGTTGTGTCAGGGGAGATCACATGGTTGCCAGTCAAGGAGACAAGGAGAAAGAAGTTTTTTTTACTGTGAACAGCGACTCTTATACTTTTTGCCTACAGACAGTACTTTTCCACTAACAGTTTATTGGTTAGCTATCCTGCTAAACATCCATAAGTGTTTTATGAATTCTTATCAAGATGCACATAACAAAGCAATGTCCAACCTTGAGGCACCCAGTGATATTTCACCACATCCCTTGTTTCTTCCTTTCTTGATTATCTCACCCAGGATTTCATGGTTAGGTGTGCAGTATTATCACCAGCCTTGGAACTTGACGAGTCCCTAGGCAACATTCCCTCATTTAAAGACCTCATGTCCAAAGCAATAAATTTACACTAGAAGCATTCAGATGTTATTTTATTAAAACTACTAAGTTCTTCAGACATAAAACTAGATCTCAATTTCTTAACCAAAAATAACTCATTCCCTTTAAGACCGAACATTCCCCAAAGCTGGCTTTTTGCTAAACCAACATCATTATTAAAAAGCTCATCTTCTAAGCTCTAAAATCTTACTTTCTGTAATTGTGGTAGGTCATAGCTTAACTGTTCTAAATTATTAGCTATAAAAAAAATCCTTTCTAATTGTACACAAAGTCATCACTTTTAGGGGAAACAAATATAATTATAAGAAGATCAGAATTCAAAGAATATGAGAAGTGAGGGTTACAGATATTGAGAGAGCATAAATAATTCAATGATTAAAATCTTTATTTAATATTTTTACTGAGTGATAGAAGCTTCATTAATCTTCTATTAACTTATCCCTTAATCTCTAACATTTCCTAGGAGACAGCGATTTACCACCAGGTTTGTAATAAAATGGGACCAGGAAGGAATCAGAAAGTTTCAAATAATTTAGAAGTCCATTTTTTTTTCAGAAGAAAAAAATAATGCAATACTTTCTGAAAGTCTTTTAGTCTTTCAGTTTCCCATGACAGTATGACATTCTTCAAAATGTAATATTACAAAAATTAAAAGATAAATATTAATTTTAACAAATGTTCTTATACTCCAAACTATTTTGTCCCTTACAATCCCAGCAAGATTAAGGATTTAAATAAGGAGATTTTGCAGTACTGAAGTTTATCTTTGCTCCTAGTTGAGAATTTTGAACTAGGAGAATAGAAATCTAAATTAAAACACTAGTAGATTTCCTTATCTGTCATTGTAATGTGTCTTTCCACAGCCTGAGAACATAAGAAAGGTGTTATAAATCAGCATTATTTCAGGGTGAGTCTCCTTGTTAAAATTACTTTCTCAAATAATCTTCCTTTCATGCTTTGTGTGTTTGTTTTGATTGATTTGTTTTTTATATGTTTAATTTATTTTGTGCATTTGTATGATTATATCAAAATGCTAACAGAAATGTTGAGCATTGGAAATGTACATACATTGGTATGTAATGTTTAAACATTAAAATATATATATGTATGAGGAAAAAGATTCCAATATAATTTCTGAAAAATGTTATGTTGATACACTAATAGGAAAATAGAAAACATTTCACAGATGACTTTAACATCAACTATCAAATTAATAAGAAATATAACTTATTGTTGAAATCTTCCCTATTTTGAAAGTTCTTCTACCTGGTATAAGATTAAGCCTGTTTTAAGATCAGTATACATTTAACCTGTCAAAACTTTTCATATCAGTAATTGTCAGAATAGTTGTATCATCAATCCAGTATTACATTACAGTTTGTATATAGTGTCTACCAGCTCACTTTGTTTAGAAGAGGTGGCTGAGACATCTAGGACTATTCAGTCTTGGAAAAAGGAGGTAAAGGGGAGACCTCATTGCACTGGAAAGAGAAGGAAGATTGCAGTAAGGACAGTATCGGTCTCTTTTCTAAGATGGCAGGAGATAGGATGTGAGGAATGGCCAGTTGCAGCAGGGGAATTTCTACTTAGATATCAGCAAGAATGTCTTCATGGCATGGCAGTGGAATGAGCTACCCAGGGAAATAGTGGATTTCCCGTCCCTGGAGTTATTTAAAAGATGTGTGGATTTGGCATTAAGGGACCTGATTTTGTCATGGGACTTGGTAAGTCAGGTTGATGGTTGCACTTGAAGGTATTTTCCAGCCTATGATTCAGTGAAAGAGACTTTCCAGTCTGCTTTTGAGAGAGAGGGTAGTTGACTAAAGAAAAAAAAAGTCCAAAGAGTATTACTTGAGTAATCACTAGAAGTATAACAGGGAAAAAAAAAAAATTTCTAAAAGAAAAGACTGAAATAGCACAAGAACTCTGAAAGAAGTTCATCAAGAGTAGTTTTTTATTGTGTGAATAACATTACTGTGAGCTGAGAAATTAATCTTGAAAGACATGCTCAGACTTTCTCCTTGATTCAGTAGAATCACACTGTTATGAGTGAAAAATAAAGTAGCATAGCAAAGGATAATTTGCATTTTTTCCATGTAATAGAAGAGGTATCATGTGAGATGATAATTACCACAAATATAGCACAGATTTCTCCAATTTACTCATAACAGAAAACTTAAATTAACTGTTGCTGTGATGTGGCAGTTGCTGGCAAATACTGAATTCTTTCTGGTAAGCCATAGGATCATTACTGTAAGCATGACAGTAAATACTCAGAAGGAAAAAAGTAAAATACATTAGTATTGGGGTTTTTTTGCTTTCTTTCACAGATTATCTCCTGAAATATTATATAAATAAAAGCTTCTCAGTCACATGGTAGTCAGTGCCATTGATGTCTTCTGAGCTTTTAAGTTTGATTTTTTCTTCACCTACTTTATTTCTCCATTTTTTATTTTATTCACTGAGAGAATTATAGAGGGCTTTTATAAAAAGTTCAGAATGAAAGATAATGTTAGAGGGAATTGCCTCCTCTGTTTAAAAAATCTGATTGTCTAACCCAAGGAAAAATGTCCAGAGATTCATGCAGATAGAAAAATGGACTGCAGAAGTTGGAAATGTTAATTACTAAAGAAACAAACTCATCTGTAACTGTGACATAGTATGAAATGAGTATACCGAAGTGAAAACAGCAGTCATATTCTCATGCCAAAAAGTTTTTGTTTCTACCAGGTCTAGTTGAGAAAATATTTCTGGTTTTTTTTTTTTTCTTTGTTTTCTGCTGTATGGAAAAAGAAACACTAGCTGTGTAATATGGATTGAAGAAAATTCCTGCTTGTGACACTTAAGTATATGAATGTTATGTCATGTTTTTCCTCTCAATTTATTCAAAATTTTCTCCAATTATTCTTTATTCATAATAATGCTAATATAAAAGGAAGGTGATGGTAACAGGTTTTCTTATAAGTGCATCCTCTACAATAAAGCGCACAGTAAGCTTCTCTAATTTAAGAGAATAATACAGTGCTCCTCCATAATTAAAATGGTGGGTTTCCTCCCTTTTGGCTTGCTTTGGCTGCATTGAGTGAGGAGAAATTTTGGGGGGCCACCTATAAATAATGTAGGTTATTCTAAAAGTAATGACTCCTATTTATTTCTTTGGAAACTGTAATGGATGCAAAGAGCCTAAGAACACTATTTGGTAGAGCAAATACTCTGTGACAAAATACAAGTTTTCGGTGTATTCACCACCACTAGCTATGCCTTTTCACTTGCAAAATAAATGTAAAATTAGTGGGATATATGAACTTGATTTTGTGAAACAAATGCATCAGTCTGGTTCAGTGGAAGTGTTTGTAATTTTTAGTGAGTTCTCAGGGTGTTCATCAGAGATTTTTGATGAAATTTTATTCTTCCTGTGCTTCACCCTTGAATGTAGCTGTCCACAAATGTACATACTGCCAAAGAGCAATGACATGAATAACTTGCAATTGTGAAGCAAGTGATGTTTTTCTCTGGTCAGAGAAGTCTTATAAAAGTCTAGTAGAGTGGTCTGATCAAAATTCTTGAGCTGAATATCTAATTGTTTCTCTATATATTCTGTACATTGAAAATTCATAGGTAACATACTAATGCCAACTGAAAATGAAGTTGCATTTAAAGACAAAAAAAAAGTTTTTTTTTTCATCTATATTGAGATCTATTCACAAACTCCTTTATCAAAACAGAAAGCATGGCTGCATATTTTTATTTTGCTGTTTATGGAACTATGTTTAGTCAGTGTACCAGAATACATACAATTATTTGCCATAACTTGAGTCAGCACTGTGTTGCACCATCCCTGTGCCTCTGTTTAAGCCCAGACAGTGTCAGTTGCACAGTGATGTTTGCTTGTTGTTGAGAAATGGGTGCATGCCTGGGGGTGGGCCAGGCTGCTGAGTGCACAAGAGCCGCCTCTATGAATGCCTGGGGCAGAGTGAGGCCACAATATGAGCTGTGCTGGGCTGCATGTGACCCACAGGCCATGGATGGGACATACCCAATTTAAACTCTGTCTAACAGTTTTTCCATGACCTTTTCAATGGTATTATAATTTGCAGTGCTTTGACCTGTGGTGCTACTTCACTAAAGGTATGTGGTGGAATCTTACAGCATTGTATAAAACACAAGATGGGTGAATGTTACAGGTTTTGCTTTATTAGTTACAATTTTCATCCAGGCTTGCCGACCACATGGGAATTCCTCTGCTGAAATTACTTGTGGAAACTTAAAGCCACAGCCGCTGCTGTCTGTGTTAGCTACACAGGGCTGGAACAAGAGGTTTCCACTTCAGTCCTATCAAATAATAAAAGCAGACATCTGTTGTCAGCATTGCCAATCTTTTGACTCTTGCTGTGTAATGAAAAGACTATATAGAAGAATAAAAATATCACTCTAACACAGCTCTGCAGATTTAAAGCAGTAGAGTCCTGCAGTACATTTGTTCCTTTTTTTTTTTTTTTTTTTTTTTTGCATGCACTAGTAGTCGGAAAGCCAGTTATTTGAACACTGGCTCCATACTCTGCTTGTAGGTGCACAGTGACACCTTGCTGATTCTTCTTCGATTTGTTTAACACTCCTAATAGCTAGAGAAAGCTGCCATGTACACTCTCATTATGCTAGTAAATTCTGTTGAAACTTTGGCCCTTGACTACCTTTCTGTAAAGGCTAACTTAAGCATGGTCTCATTTCACTTTGAGGCCATAAAAGTAGGAATACCTTAAACCTGTGCCTTATTCTGTCAGATATGTAAAACTTAAAATGCATTAAGATTTTAAATAACAGTGAATCTTATTACTTGTTCAGTGTTCTCATTTTCTTTCATGACATAAAGAACAGGTTCCACTCATCAATCTCTTCTAAACAGGTAATTATGTATATATCACATAACATAAATAAATCTTTTGAAAATTTTACATGACTTTACTTGGTGTCAGTGCTTTTATTATAAACTTAAATTCGACTACTGAGTTTGCCTGCAGACCCTCTAGAGTGGTAGCACTATTTTTATAATCTTCAGAATTATAGGAAGAAGGAAGAAACATTCCTAAAATAAACCAAAGCAAACAAACAACCAAAAAAGCAAAAGCAAACGTGGTCATAGAGTTGACAACAAGCATATAAAGGCTTATATTCAGAAAATTAATCCATTTTATTTTAAGATTAAGAAAGTGCATACAGGAGCTATGAAACAAATTCATCCTGTCTGCAAAGTAGTGATGAATTCTTCCCAGGTTTTACAACCATATCACTCTTTAAAGAGCCCTCAAGTAAGAAAAATTGTATATATATAAATGGAAGAATTCATCCACCCCCACATTAATTCATCCTTAATAATCCACTAAAATTCATAAAACATATACCACATAAATCCTGCTTGGTATATAACTACTTATTAACTGAAAACCCTAATATGTCATAAAGCTCAAAAGAAACTGGAAAATGACACTCAGAATGTACTGGAAATGTGAATGCTGTAATATATGGAAGATAAATTTATAAAACTGCAAGACATGAAGATTTAAAATAAACACATTTCAATCCCCTGCAGAAGTTGTGCCAGGAAAATAAAAAAGAAAAATAAAGGAAAAAAAAAAAGTTATCAGTTGTATTTAAGAGGCTCCTAGAAATCTTTATAACATACAAATAAATAGTGTGTTCTTGCAGAATAGAAAAAGGTCCTGAATCCACTCACACAAAGGTTTAAATTCCATGCAAAAAGTACATTCTTCCTCTAGTTCCCTTCACTTTGTCTGTCACTTCTTCTAAGTTAGGAAAGACTATCCCACACTAAATTGACAGCTCTGGGTATATGCATCTTAGAATGTGAGACAGCTAACTCAAAGGCAGTCTCCTCATCTGTCTTGATAGGAAGACAAAAAAATTAATGTGGTTGTTCATAGAGGTTTTTAATACTTCTTGATTGGCAGACGATACTAGTCTTTCACAATGAGGAATGGAAAAAGCAGTTTGTGAACACATAGCATATAGTCTGTAGCATATATACTAATCCTACATTTCACATTCATATGCAGATTTAAATGGCTACTCAGGAGAAAAGAAGAAAAACTGAGAAATAGGAGAGCCCATGCAGACTGATATTTTCTAGGTAATCTGCAACCTCACATGAAATTTTGATTGACTTTCTAAAACTGTTGGCAGAAAGCCTCATTCTAATCATAAATTTACAGGAGGAAGCTCAGACAGTTTGGAGACTGCTTTTGGAGCCTACAGTAAGCAGTCCAGAGATGTTCTTGAACTGTTCTCATGATAGTTCCATTGTAGTTGGCAGAGATGTACCTATTGCATTTCCTGTACTGTGTGACCACATTTACAAAATTGTACTTCACTTTCATGGCTGTATGGGGTGCTGCTTAAAAGGTTTTAAAAAAATGACAATTTCCACACTTAAACTTTTTGTGAATTGTGAAAAAGCCCTTTCAGAAGTATTTCAGCTGCATCAAATAGCATCATTTGTACTGGCACTCAGTGTGGCTGTTAGAGTGTGCACACTTTTTCTTAGCCTTGTAATGAGAGATAGTACAGAACTAATCCATGTGATAAATTTTATTCATAGTTGATTTGTTTTACTGCCATGCTCCCATTTCCCTTATTATTTCCTGAGCTTCATGAGTGAACAGTTTGGAGCAACACCCAGACAACTTGAACTTCAGGTGATCAAGAGAGCTTCTGGAAGGGAACACTTTATTCTCACAGGTTTGCAGAGCAGACAGCGAGAGTGCAACACCTTCCCATTTCACCTCCCTCAAAACAGGACTTGTCCACTGGGGCTGAAATAGACCTGGCATTAGCAGTACATGGTACAATACACGGTACACATTGAGCTTTCCACTGTACTCTGGGCTGGAATTCACTGGGGTGCTCTCACGCTGTTCCCTCTCTAACCACTACTCAGCTTAGCTTTTAACTAGTCCCTCACACTGCCAAGCTGTGATCATATAAGTTTCCTGCTGAAAACTGCATCTTTCATCTTTTTTTTTTTTTTATAGAACCAATCATGAATTTGTTTTTATTAAACTTATTTTCGAAGTTTAAATAGCTAAGTGAATATCAGTTTTTCTAATGAGTTTTCATTACCTGCAACTTACTGAGGTAGGGGAAAGAAACATTGTTTACAAATGTTTTCCTCTTCAAAAAAACTGAGATGTTGATTGACCTGACATTTGTGGGTTATAAAGAAGAGTTGGAATCTGAGATAGTTTAGTCCAGGAAAATATGGCTCAATTTTTAAAGTGTACATTTCAACAGTATTCAAAACAACTGTGATAGAAAAAGGTTGATTAGATACTCAAGGAGACTTAGCATCCCTTGAGAATATTACAACGCTTTCATTAAATTCACTTGGATGAAAATTATAGTTATCTCCCCTCATTTACACAGTTGTTGATTTAAAAAAAAAAAAAAAGTGTACTTCAAGCAAAACTGAATATTCTGTTCAAGTAAAATTTCTCAGCAAATATATTTTGTTTCATCTACAACTGTTCTATTTTGTCAACCAACTGGAAAATCAATGATTCAAATTGATTTTAGTAGGATCTCTCTTGTTAGTCTTAAAGTTGCTGAATATTACCTCCTCCAAAAAGTATAGATTGTATATTTTTAATCCTTCCTATAATTGCTATTGTTCTGTAAATCATTGTTAGATTTCAACTTATTTGATTTTCCAGTGTTAAAAATTTCTGTATACTTTGCTACATTTTCTTCTAATCAAATCAAGGTAAAACTACTCAATGAAAAGCTGTACAATACTGTTATCTATCAAGTGTATTCACTGCTATATTTCTGCAAGTTTCTGATATAGCTAATGTTGTAGTGGAAAGTTAAGATTAATCCACAACAAGCTATTAATGAAATTGCACTGCCTTTCATTATGTCAGTATAAAACTGACGTGTTCTTTGAAAGTGCCATTTTGAAAGATTAAAATGAAAAGGGGAAAGGTTGCAAATACAATGTAAGTACATGGAGAAAGAATATTTTCTGTCTTCCCACTCTGTAGACAGCAGATGAGTAATAGGACTGAATAAAGAACACAGATGTATTACCACGCATGGTGGTATCATTACTCTGCCTTTACATTCCCTTTTGCCAACCAGAACTGGATCATGTTGAGCTGTAAGAAGTTGATGATCACTTCATACTTGTCGAGTCTGGTTGTTTCTGTGCTGCAGTACCTATCTGAGCTGCTCCTGGAGAGAAGCAGTGAAAAGCCATTTCTTTCTCAGGTTTCTGCCCACCCTCAGATACGTAAATCATTCTGAAAGTAATTTCTCCTGTTTGTTTCCTTGAAAATTACAACAGATACAAAGAGCACAATGACACATTTTGATAGAGCAAATTCTCAGCTACTGTGCACTATTGTTCAACATAGTCAACATTTGCCAATTAAAGATGAACTGATCAAGATGGTTTTCATTTCATGGTATGAAAGCTCTGCATGGTTGTCCAGAATGTGGCTTGTGTTCCACATCACGGTCGCCACTGCTGAAATGCACAGTCCACCACTCTAGTATGCTCACCTCTGTTGTTTCATCTCCTTAAACATTCAGGATGTGTCAGTGAATATAATTTAGGGTAATTTTTTCTGTATGGAGGAATTAAGTGACACACCTTTCCCTCATATGCACTTCCATGTCAGACACCATTTTGTCAGACTGTCCCTCTGCTGCCATGTGTCACATGGCAACCAAATGTAAGGAATGTTCAACCTTTACTGCCATACCACCATTTGCTTCTCACATTTGTGCAAACATAACATAGGAGGCATTACTTTCAGAGCAGCCCTAGTAGAATGACCACAGATATTTTCAAAACAGAGATTAGCTGACCTTCTTACATCTTTGCATTCCTATCTGTTAGTGTATGTTTAATCAAACATGGTAAAAATACAGTTCATAAGTAGTCCTTTTTGTTAGCAAAGGCTCTTTTTGAAACAAGTTCTTTTCTTTCTGCTTCAGTGTTAGTAAAAGAACAGAAGAATCCAGCACTAGTTAAGACCTTGAAATACAAATAAATTTTCAGTCTTCTTTCACAAGGAAAAATTAATCTGCTTTGCAATGGCTGAGATTGCTAGCTACTTGAAGCTAATATTTATAGAAACAAAATCATACATATGGCACATGTGCAGGAAAGGAACTTCGCTACTTAATAATCATGCAAAGATATCTCACTTACTCCAGCCATTGGCATTTAGTAAAAGAAGAACAAATGAAGAAGTCCTGGATCTTTCAGCAAAGGTAAATGTAATAAAGCAACCACTGTTAAAAATCAAGCAATGGTTCACTCATAGTAACTCTGATTCCCCTGAGAGGCTATCAATTTTACCACCTTCAAAATTATACATACACAAAATACTGTGGCTAGGACTCCACCATTCACTTAAAAATTAATATCATTAGAACTTGTTCTTTACTCAGTCCGTATGGAAGTGTTCTTTACTAAGGAAAAAGCTCTTTATGTATATGAGTATACAAGTAGGAAGTCCACACACTCTGTCAAATTCTGTTCTATTGCACATTTGTTCCACTCTTCATATTTCTCATGGCCAGGAAGTCATCACTGTTTCCATTTTACATTAGCTGAGCTATATTTCTGGCATCATTTTGTTCAGACCTACCTTATTGTAGTTTAGCCAGAGATCCTGAAATGTTTGTCGGATGTGTTTTGAGTTCTGTTATTTTTTATCTTGCTCTGTTTGTCTTTTCCTTCATACTTAATTTTTCTTTCTGGAGCTCATCTTCAAACAAAAGCTACAGTGCACTTACCAGCATTAAGAAGGGAACCTTTTGGAAATGATCTCTGAAGCTAAAACCTGAGCTTGCAGGTCAAAATAGATGCCTAGAGAGAGAAGTCTGGAAAGGGAAAGAGATACAGACAGAACAAACTTCACATCATGGTGTCTGATTTTTAGGTAGCTTGCTCGTAGTTTGAAATCCATGCCTAAATTTAAGAAAGAAAAAAACAACAAAGAGTGAGAGAGAGTTCTCAAAATAACATAACTGAGAAGAGAGCTGTTTGAATTACATTGTTTTAATGATCTTAATCTAGGTCCTTTAAAAGGAAAGATCACAATCTACATTCTTCCACTGAATTTGGTTTCCCGCCTCGTACTTTCAAGTGAAGTTCTCTTTTTCCTTTGTTTCTTTCAAACAACACTGGTAAAGCACTAAAGTGCCCACTTCTATGAAAATGTTGTGTTTTTAAGAAAAATCTCTCGTGCTGTATATGATGAAAGTGGAACAAAAACTGGAATATGTACACTGTATATTATAGCTAATATTTTCTGTAGCCCCATCTTTAATTTGTAGTGAATGCTATCAACCTTGACTTTACCTGGAAAGAAGTTCTGTGGAGAGTGAAGGGATATCTTAATGAACAGCAGGTGGACTAGGAGCCAGCAGTGTGCCCTTATGTCCAAGAAGACCTATAGTGTTCTGGGGCACATTAGGAGGAGTGTTGCCAGCATGTCAAGGGAGGTTGTCCTTCCCCTACACTCTGTCCTGGTGAGGCAACATCTGTAGCATAGTGTCTAGTGCTAGGCTCTGCAGCACAGGAAAGAAAGGGAGCTTCTTTGGAGAGTCCAGCAGAGGGCTACAAAGCCCTCCTGTGCTGTTCAGCTTGGAGAAGAGAAGACTGAGGGGATAGCTGATCAATGTTTCTAAACATCTACTGGGTGGGAGTCAAATGAATGGGGCTAGGCTCTTTTCAACAGCACCCTGCAATATGGCAATGGTTATTTGGCACTATATGGAGCACAGGAAGTTCCACAAATACATGAAGGAAAACTACTTTGAGGGTGACAGCACTGGAGCAGACTGCCCACAAAGGTTGTGGAGACTCCTCTGGAAATACTCAAAAACCACCAGGATGCTTTGTGTACAGGGAACCTGCTTTAGTATGAGGTTGGACTAGAGGATCTCCATAGATCTCTTCCAACTCCTACAATTCTGTGATTTTTTCTTCATTTGCTACAAACTCTACTCTCCACTTTGCTGAATTTCATGTTCTGGTGCACATCTAATGTTTCCTTCCCTGCACTTGACAATGGAAATTATGATAGAACAGAATAAACTGATATGTTCATATGTAAAGTCATGCATCAAGACCTTATCTAAACTTAGCCATTCATCAAAGACCGTCAACTGTAGTAGAACAGGCAAGTACGTATAATGCCCATTTCAGGAAGACATCTTTTACTGATGACTTAAGTGAGTATCTGCATCACAATAGAGCTTAAGAATTACAAGAATTAATTAGAATTAAGAATTATTATGTATAAGAATTAAGAGTTTCTAGCTGAGACTCAAATACAGCACTCTATGTAATACATTATCTAAATTAGACCCTCAGTGTTCTTTTTGTCACCAAGCAGACACTAAGAAGTTACATAAGTTCAAAATTACTTTTAAAAATACTCTACTAGTAATTTCAGCATTTACACATCCATGGAGCAGTTTAAGCCTTTAGATTGTCCTAAATACTATTTCTCATTTGGAAGTTTCTGTACTTTCAAAAATCTGACGTTTAGGTCTTAATGATACCAGAAGTCTTAAAATGCCTTGAAACCAGACACTTATCTGAGGATATGGGGTGATTTAAGTACTTATGCTATCACAAAACAGTTCAAGGGCTTACAGTATCTTGAATGTTTAAGATGGTCTAAATGTTCATAATATTTCAATTAGGATGGTTTGAACACTCAGTTTGTTATAAGAACTTTAATTTGAGGCACTTTAGTTTGTAAATTATCTCAAAAACATTTCTTGTAAGTGGAAAATTACCAAATAATAACATAAAAATATTACAGAAATTAAAAAAAAAAAAAGAAATTTAGAATTTGTTGCACGTTTTTTAAAGAATTGTTGTTAAATTATTATTGAACAGCATAGTCTTTGAAAATCATGCATGACCATTTTTCCAGGAAGTTTTGAACATAGATTACTGTCACATGCCAGTTTTGATCACTGTTACCACTGGAAAAATGAAATGTCTTGCAAAAAAAAAGGTAGTCTTGTAACACTGGTAAGGACATATGTAGACAGTGCAAATATGAAAATTTCAGTATTTAATTCTTTTGCTTCTATTTGTTTTTTAGATATTCTACATGGTATCATTGCTTTCTGCTGCCTATGTGTAGGTATATAGGGATGTTGTAAATGTTGATCTACTTTCTACCTAGCTTCCACTGGACAAGAAACAATATTATTTAATTAAGCATAAAATCTTAACACTTACTGCCAGCATTAATGGCCATATCTTGGTGAGATTCAACAATATATTAAATTAATGGATAGAGCATTGTGTTCTCTCAACTCCATTATGGCATCTATGTAGTAAGAATAAAACAATGGAAAATAGTGGAAGTGTATAGCAATCTGTCAACTGTTTTCAGGCTGGTTCAGCCTGGTTCCACGACTAATGAGGCAGGGATACCCGCAGATCCATGCCTCAGAAAACAGAAAAGGGGAAAGAGCAGAGACATGGGCCTATCAACAAAAGAGTGGCAATGATCTAAGGAGGAAAGTTAATTTACTAGGTCAGATATCAAAATGCAAAATACAAAATTATACAATATAATAGGAATTGAAGCTAATAAATCAAATAAAATGGGAGGAAGAGTATCTGAAAACCAAAGGCCTTACTCTATTGCTGAAGGCGAGATGGCTAGAAAGCATACATGCTGCCAGGATGAGCAGAAAAGAAAAAGAGGGAGATCTTGTGACTTACCAATGGCTATATCTTTCCCTCTGAATGGAAAAGGGAAACAGAAACTCCTCTGGCATATGTAGTTCTTCTCTTCTAGGACAGATATACCCAGAACTATCAACAGTCCATGAAACTAGAGCAACAACTCCATCTACTACATGATATTTTTATGTGGAATACTAATAACAAAAATCATAAAACCATGACACAATCTTAAAGCTTTTCATCAGTTAATTGGGGTCAGACAAGAATGTGGAGATATTAGTTGCTGAAATTTTATTTTGCAAACACAGTATTTCAGTCCCAAATCTACCTTCACAGAGTTTGAAAGTAAGTACTTTTCTCTACTCTTGTATGCACAAAATTTTTGTGTTTCTGGCGTCTATATTTATGAATAATACCCTAACACTAATTGAAAACTTCTCTGAAAATTGCATCCACCAAAGATCACTATAGTTCTGGAATGTAAAGTATTAAACCATAATAGGAAAAACAGCATCAATGAAGTTCTCAGCACAAAATGTAATTTGATACTGCTTCATAGCTCTCCTTCACTGAGCTCTTAGTATTTTCTACTATTTTCCAGATGCTTGCAGGAGTATTTCTGTGAACACACATTAAGAAAGACTGTCTTAATGTGCTTTACTTTTTATTTATTCTAGTGAAGTCACTGTACTGAAGAGCAGAATGTTTTCTATTCTGATGGCTGTATAGCATCTGTGGAAATTTTTGACAATTGGAATCCTGCATAAACTTCCAAATCTCACTGGAAAAAAGTGAATTCCTTCACACAGAAAAATACCTGATCAAATTAAAAATTCCATAGCCATTAAAATATATGGCATTTATCTGTTCAGACGTAATTGGTATTGATCTGGGAGAGACAGCATCAGTGTAATGTTCCACAATTAGTTGTAGAGATCTGTTCAATATCCTCTATGAATTTAGCTCTGTGAAGATCTCCAGCAAGTTAAACCTTAAAAGCCATTCTGATGAAATTCAGACATTATTCTTTAATTATTATTAAAACAGAATTCTGCACAGGGAGGGAAGGAAAAAAAAAAAGCAAAAAAGCAATGCTGACGTTATCCCACTCATTCTGGTCTTGTGAGGAGACTTCATTTGTGAGTTTCCCAAAGACGATGACATAGCTGTCATAGGTTCACAATTCCCACAATGCATTTCTTTTTCCCATCATTAATCTGTCACTAATTCAATCTGAGAAGGCTGTGTCATAATCATATCTTACATTTCTCCCCATTACTGTGGAACAAATTACAACATTTTTCATTTCAGAAAGGTTCCATTATTATTTCTGCTGTCGATATCAAGTTCACAAGGTATACCTCTCAGTTTTACCAGCTGTTACCTTAACTTAAAATAATTTTGTGGAAAAAAAAAAAAAGGTATCACCTTCATTACATGTATTGGAAGGATATTAACTTTTTAATTAAAAAAAATCATTACATATTCTTTCATAGTTAAAATTCCAACATATTTCCTAAAACGAAGACATTCTTATTGAAAATTAAAACCTAAAAATTAATGTGATCTATACTAATTAAAAATGTTCATTTCCAGCTTGATATAGGACTGTTATTGTTAAGACTAAAATAAAATTATTTCTGAGGCTGGATATCTCAAAAATTAATAATATCAGACAGTTTATCACACGCCAAACTTCATATGCTAATAAAAATGAAATACTAGTATGAAAGCAGTTGTTAAAATTTTTACCACCTGATGACTGATTTTTGCCACTTCATGACACACAACTCATATGGTGGTGAGGAGCTGGAGCAGACTACCCAGAGAAGTTATGGATGCCCCATCCTTGGAGGTATTCAAGGCTGGGTTGAATGAGGCCCTAGGCCCTAGTGCCTGATTTAGTTGTTGGCAAACCTGCACATACCAGGGAGGTGGAGTTAGATGACCTTTATGATCCCTTTCAACCCTTGCCATTCTATGCCTCTAAGATTCTTTGACTGTTTCCATGTTTGGTAGTCTCAGTCCACTTTTCAGAAGCTCCAAGCCCACAAAACATAATTACATTTGACACTGGCTGACAAAGGGTAAATCTTAAATATTTATACAATCAAATTAACATCTCATTCCAAAGAGTTTCAAGTTGTTTCACGTTGTCATTTAGAAGCGTGTGGAATCATTCCCTACATTGAGCCTTTTGGTGGTATTATCAGTTTTTAATTTTTCCTACGCTAAACCTGAAATAGAACCTGAAATTTGATATTAAGTTTACCATGGAATAATAATTTTTATGCCATCTATTAAGAATAATGCTGATATTTCTCCATACATTAAGTGTGGCCTGATTCTGTCCACATTTTCCAGATGTATAATTTTCAAATTCATTTTGTAATTATGAAGACTGAATCTGCTTCTCCGAGGCATATAGACCCAATTATCAAAATATTTGAGATGTTACTGATGATAGAATGTTTAACTGTTCCTCAAGCTAAATTTTATTTCCTGATTTGTTTCATTGCCTAGAACTGGTCTCAGTAATCCTAAGGTATGTCTATGTTATGTCTACTTTAATTCGGTTAAATAAGACCTGATTAGTAGATGGAAGCAGCTGGTGCTTGACACCCACATCTATGTTATTTGCAGTTCAGGACCTTTTCTTCAGACAGCATTTATTCTGGTCTCCTAGTGCAACACACTTTGTTAGTGTAGTTATGTTGTCCAAACCCTCAAATTCCAATGAAAAGTTGGATCACATCTGGTGCACACCTGGAGCGAGCTTGCAATTCTTATATTTATATATTTATTTTAAGAAAAGAAAACTACTTAATGTACCCAAGTTCTTTACATTGAACAAATCATCAGTGATTGGAAAAGGCTGATTTATTTTGAACTGCTCTAATACCCCCAATGAAAATACCAGCACTGAGTGAACTAACACTAATTTCTTCTGTTTTCTCAAAATGGATATGGATAGGTCTAAGTGATGTGATAAATGCAGACAGAAAACTACCAAAACCAAAAGTAACATAGCTTTGTGAATTTTGAAGCTGCAATGCAAATGCTGTTTCCACCATCTGCTTTAAGCAGTGAGCTATCACAAGTGAAATTCAGTACATCTGTTCACCATTAGTTTGAGTAGCTGCTTTATCCCCAAACACTAATGTAATACTTTCCTTTTGAACAGGACATAGGTGTTCTGAGGAGCTGTGTTTTCTCTGTTACTCTAAAATCTCTCACTGCAACAATGCCTCTAGGGTAAGTTGCCTTTCCTGTGTTGCTTTTGTTTTCAGTGTGTAAATCTACAGAGGAAACTACACCTTCATCATAGTTTTAAAAAGTCATATACAATGAAAATATGCCTTTTATTTGACACTGCAACCAGGTGAAGTTTCATTTTTAAAATGAAACCCTAGAGCGGTAATTCACAGTTAGTAGGTTCTGCCATCTAGAATTGTTTTGCTCTGAAAGAAAATTTATAAAACAGGGAATCCTTTTATTCAAAATAATATCCAAAGTTGATATGATTACCACAGTAAAGTTGCTATGATAACAAGAATGTGATTTTTTTATCCTAATAGATTTATTACAATTGCTTTTTTAGATTTCAAAAATTAAGTTGGTCCTTCCACAACAAAATACTGGTGTAGTCTTACATTTGCAGTGTGTATCATCATCAATAGATATATTTCAATAAACACCAACTCATCACTATCACTGCAATTTCATAGGAGTTTGATCTGTAAGTTGCCCTGATGGATAATCTTTTGCAGTATTCTGCTTTGTCTATTAATACAAGGGATAAATGATTACATATCTCTTATGATTCACTTAGACATTCGTAGTTGTTGGTTAATATTTTATTAATGGCAGAAATATTAGTATATAAATAATAAGCAACAAGCCAAAAGAAAGTTCCATGTATTCATTCACATCATTTCTTACAACCAAAGTCGCAAGTAGGCTTGTTATGTGAAGCCCCCCAGGAAGAACAGCTGAAAGAACTGGATAAAGAGGGTTTAGCAAAGTACCCGTTTCATTAGGAACTTTTGTTACTGATGGGCTACAGAACATCAGCATGAAGCAGCTGTCATGGTTTTATGATTTTTGGTATTAGTATTCCACATCATTACAACATGTAGTGCATTAAGAGTTAAAGAGTTAATACTCCAACTCCATAGATCATTGATATTTCCAGGTATACCTGTCTCAGAAGAGAAGAACTACATTCCCCAGAGGACTTTGCGATGCTTTGCATTTTTACATATTTTCCGCTCAGAGGGAAAAGATAAAAACTCTCTGCGGTCACGGGACACTCTTTTTACTTCAGGATCGACTCAGCAGTGGGTGCTCGCTGCCGTATCGCCTTCAGCGTTAGCGTAAGGCCTTCGGTTTATCGGACACTCTCTCTTGCTCATTTTATTTGATTTATTAGCTTCAATTCCAATTATGTTGTATTATATTGTGTTATTTTGCTTTCTGATATCTTATTTAGTAAATTAGCTTTCCTCCTCAGATCGTTGCCGCTGTTTTGTTTCTGAGCCCATCTCCCTTTTTTCTTTTCCCTTTCCCCCTTCCCCTTTCCTGGGGCGTGGGTCTGCGGGTCCCCCACACCAATTGTCGCGGAGCCAGGCCGATCCAGCCCGGTAAACCGTTGACAGCAGCTCTATATTTTAACCTGCTCACTCCTTTTGGAACTCCTGTACACCGAAGTGGAACAGGTTCTGTACAGGATAAAGAATCACACTCTATCCTATTTACTTACTTAACACACTTTCGTAGAACAACTGGATAGAATTTTGCTCACTTGCCCTTCTTGCTGTGTAAAAGACCAATAAACACATCCTTCAAAACAATGCAAAAATCCCTCTCTCCATTTAAGTTCACTAGTCTGTATGAGTACCATAGCTGTCATTTTTTAAAAATGGTTTTATTATCATTTTACCTTCCCCTCTCAAGCACATTTCTTTCTAATATTTTTTTCTGTTCTTCTGTTTTGAAAATATTTTTTTCTCATCTTTCCTACTGTATTATGTACAATAAAAGCTGTTAAAGACAGCTTCCAGTATTGATAGAATAGAGGGAACTGGGGGAACACATAACAAATACAAGACCTGGACAGACTGTAGAGTTGGGCAGAGAGGAACCAGATGAGGTTTAACATAAGTAAGCACAAGTCTTGCACCTAGGGAGGAATAACCACATGCACTGGTACAGGCTGGGGTTTGACCTGCTGGAGAGGAACTCTGAGGAGAGTAACCTGGGGGTCATGGTGGTTAACATGTTGGCCGTCAGCCTGCAGTGCGCCCTGGTGTCCAAGAAGGCCAATGGGATCCTGGGGTGCATGAAAAAGAGCATGGACAGCAGGTCAAGGGAGGTGATCCTCCTCCTCTACTCTGCTCTGATGAGGCCTCACCTCGGATACTGTGTCCAGTTCTGGGTTCCCCAGTACAGAAAAAGCCAGGGATCTCCTCGAAAGAGTCCAGTGGAGGGTCACAAAGATGATAAAGGTTGTGGAACACCTCTCTTATAAGGAAAGGTTGAGAGACCTGGGTCTGTTCAGCCTTGAAATAAGAATGCTCAGAGGGGATCTGGTCCATGTGTAATATCTAAAGGATAAATATCTAAGGAGCAGGAGGCAAAGGGATGAGGCTGATCTCTTCTCAGAAGTGTGTGGTAACAGGACAAGAGGAAATGGTCACAAACTGAGACATTGGAAGTTCTGCACAAATGTCCATGGGAACTTTTTCACAGTATCACAGAAGAACCACAGAATTTTTGGAGTTTGTAGGGGCCTCTAGAGATCATTTAGTCCAACCTCCCTGCCTGGTGATGGAGCACCAGAACAGGTTGCCCGGAGAGGTTGTGGAGTCTCCTTCTCTTGAGGCATTCAAGACCTGCCTGGATGCCTACCTGTGCAACCCCTACAATTCTGTGATTCTGTGAAGACTTTTGATTTTCTTTTAATTAAACAAGTTTCTGCACAATTGGTTGATTTTTGGACTCCATAAAAATAAGCCCTGTAATTCTGTTCTTCTAGTAAGACCACTATGCAGCAAGACAGAATATGTTTACATAATTATCTCATCCACTGAAATAAGCATATGTGCTCAAATTTAAATCTTGACATGTCACAAACAAATGTTTTCAAGATCAAGGCCACTGTTTTCCATTCTGCTCTTCTCATCTCCTTTTTATGAGGAACCAAAACTTCACAACAACCTTCCAAACACTGTTGACTACTTGCTACAAACTTGTACCTACTCCAACTGGCACTGGACTGAGTGGTCCTAAATCATGTCAGAAGATAAAAACGCAAGAGATTATTAAACAGACACTGACTGTTTTCTCCACAAAACTACATAAAATATAAGAGGTGAAATTCTGACAAGCAGAGGATCTGGGACACATCTGTGTCAATTATTTTGATCCTTTTCTGTTTGATGTGGTTACGTACTGATATTTGGGACATTGTGTTATCTGGGAAATCAGTATGTCATGGATTTTAGGTGCAGGATCTAGCAACACTGGCTTCTTTCTTTCTTTAGTTTAGGGTTTTTTGTTTTGTTTTGTTTTTCGTAACTAATACTACAAATATATTCACATTTAGAAGTTGTAAGAACTTGGGAACTACTCCCATGTGTAAGACTAGGAGCAATAAGCAACTAATTGTTCTTCTACATGAAATACAATATGGATAAAAATTTGTTTCTCTTCAACTAAAACGAAGTAAAAAATAAAAGGCTTACAAAATCTTAACATTTTTTTGTGACTAAAAAGATGTTAACCTGGTATTGGAATAGTTAGTGTTTAATGAAAGGGCTGTTTTCTTCTATTTCATTGTAAAAGCATGTATTTCTCTACAGACCTGAAACATCTTTTTGTACTATACACTGAATACCATCTCAGTTATCCAAAAAAAAAAAAAAAAAAAAAAAAGAATATCAGTTCATTGATAAAAAATAAATAGTTTTCAAAACAAGTTCTAGGCAGTCCTCTTCTTCAGAAACTGAAATATGCTGGATGAGTGCTATTTTCTTCTCCGAAATATTTTCTTTGTTGATTCTACTTTTATTAATATGTACTTACAAAATTTAACAAAGAAATCCAATAAAAACTAACAGGAGACTCATTCGCTTGAATTTCTAGCATTTTACACAGTTGTAGTATTGTTAGATAAGTTGGTGTTTTGGGTTTTTTTTACTTTTTTTTATTTTTATTTTTTTTTTGTTCATTTGGTTTTGCATTCTCTAGCTATTATCTATAGGTAACCAAATTTCCTGCGGAAAGCTTGATTGGAAAATGCCAGGAATTAGAGCTAAATACATGGTATATTATCTCATAGCGATTATTCTTCTATGGGCAATTTTCTCCACATTAAATTGTGAAATTAAAAAGTCATTTCTCGCTATTTGCTATTGTAATTACACTACCACATTTTTTTAGAGAGCCTGTCATGGCCAAATGCCCAACATGTAACGGATATCAGACAGAAAATTAATTAGTTATCTAGCTTTTCAGTACAAGAGAAGTTCTTTATGCTCTCCCATCTGACATATTAACCTTGCATTTGCCATAACTATCACTTGGAGCTCTGCTACTACAAGTATCAAGACAAGCACACAGCTATAGATTGATTGATAGGTCATCTAGATATCTCCCTTCTATTACAAAATAAACCGTTCCTTAAGGGGCAAATCCAGGGACAGAAATGACTGGGGCAGCATTTTCGTGATTTTCATAGTATCCAATTTATGAAAAATTCACTCTACTTACACAAACAAATCCTGTAAATTAGATGCACTTTACTGTAGCGCATAAATAATAGGATTCATGTATGCACCTAAGAGTCAAGTGTGAAAGAGTTAAATCTTTCCCTGGTTAGTTTCAGTGATAATATCTGATATTTCATGAATAATGTTTACAAATGATTGGACTTACAGTTTCAATATAAAGAACAAAAATCTACCCTACCTTGTTTGTGAACAATCCTGTTTCTCTACTCTTCAGCTCTGTATGTCTCCTTTTTAGTCAGTATTTTATAAAAAGCAGTTGTGTTCTGAAGGCAGCAAGAGAAATGATAACAATGTAAGTTACTTTGGGAAAGTTTATTAAGAATTTAGGTCTTTCGATTTGTTTTGGTTTGAATTTTGGGTTTTGGATCTGGTTGGTTATGGTGGTGGGTTTTTTTGTTTGTTTTGCTTTTGTTGTTGTTGTTTTATTTTGCTTTTAGGAGGAGGAAGAAAAGATGAATATATCCATATTCTCCTGTGATTACCTTAGAAGGATATAGTCATGTCACAGTTAAATAGTGACTCCAAGTGGGAAATATAATCAAAAGCTGAATGATGGTATTAACCTCCCCTCTAATACTAAGGTCTATATTAATAAAAACCTGAAGGAAGTCAGTATACCAAAGATATAAGCACACTGAATGCATCAAATGTGTAACGTTATGATTGTTTTACCCATCAAAATTTTGAATTTCAATAGAAGAAAGAATGTGCTTTTTAATGGTCATTTTTCAAAATGTAGTACCTGAATTAAAGGAAATTTTTATCAAAGTAACTGCTAGACAGAGACAATTCTATTGAAAATAGTCTTTAATAGAACATGACAGAGATTTTCATGCGCAATAGATTTTTCCTCAGGAAAAATAAATTGCAGTACTTCGAACTTTATTCCCACTTATTATAAAACTATTTTTTAATACAATGGCATGTGTATACATCTCATTTACCAGAGGACTGGAAGGCCCATTGAAAGAATGCACTTTCAGAACTTGACAGAGGTTTTTTCAGGCCTAAATAAATTAATCTTTAAGAAATGATGTTTCCAACATGGAAGTTCACTAGTTTGGGCAGCCTGGGAAGTCAGGTTGTAAACTTAAATAGTCCTGTAAAGAACATATAAGGGTACCAGCTAGTGAAAAAACATTTTGCCTCTGTGAGATGACAAGTCCCAAGTTTGAGATATATTTTGGCTATATTGGCTTTACTCCTCCATCTTGCTCCCACCTATTAGAAGGTAACACACAGTAGTATGCTCAGTGTGGGGTTAAATTGTATCCTTCTACTTTTATGTGCTGTCATTATTCTAAGCAATCATTTAAAGACTTTGGCAGCTAACATGCAACATACTAGAGAACCACAGCAAAGGCTGGGAGCCGTTATGTCCCAATAAGACAATGAAACTCAGATCAAAATAATAGAACATAAATAATGATTCTTTTATTTTCTCAGGAATGTGAGCAGGATCACTAACCATTTCTGTGTTGTACATACAGAAGAGAGAAGTTAGGATTAATTCTAGAAAAACACTTTATCTTAAGTGTTTATCTTTAGTGTCAGAGAATATAGTCAGGAAGACAAGATACAAAAATGCAGACACCAGCATATGTAAGCTTGTCTATTTCATTACTGTTGTAAATGTGTTGTTCTAACATATTTACAAGTTATGAAGGGAATGTGATGAAGAAAGTTTGGGAAGAATCAAATTCCTTTTTAATATATTCCCAGAAATTTGTGCAAACTGTGTTTTTGCACAGTCTCATCAATACCATAAGAAATCATAAGAATAACCATAAGATACCATAAGAATCAGGGCCTGTCCAACACATGAATATAAGCATTGTAAATGTAACAACACTTGGTTTCAGTCTGGATTCTAGATAATAATATTCAAACATCTGCAGTAATGCTGCTCTTCATTTTAATGGATTGCAACTGAAATTTCTGTTGTCCACATTTTGATCCTTGGAGCAGAGGGTCCAACAGTGTTTCCAACAGAGCTTATAGAAAGGATGCTAGTGGGTGTCATTTGGTGTTTATGATACTTGCATTTGATGTTTTTGATATTAAGTGTTCTTGAAAGATCTGTGAAAGAAAATCATACTTTTTAGTACTCTTGCTCTTTTGACATTTTTTCGTATAAAATTCAGAACTAATGGGTGCTTTACAAAAAGAAAAATCAGAACAGTAACAATTAGTCTCTTTAGAAAATGTTCCTGAAAAGACAAGATACAAAAGCATTGAGTTTTCTAAAACTTCAGGTAATACTTCTCAGTCATCCATTGTGTTCACTTAATGACTTTTTAATAATTCCATGTGAGAATTTCGTATGCACTCTCCTCCTGTCTGCCTATGCATGTGAAATCAATCACACACAAGAGTTTTGTGATTATCTTTCCTGGACATTGGAAATGTATTTTAAAACAATCATTAAGAACTTGTTAAAATAAATAAATAAATAAATTCAGTCATTTTTTTACTCAAAAAGACTGTATTTTATGTGTAACAAACAAACAAATAAAAACAGGCAAAATTCTAGTTCTATTATCACCCAATCTACCAAGATAAAATTAACTGCATCAAAGAATACATATCCATATATATTCTTAACTGTTTTTTCACTCTCCTGCTGTGACTATCCATTTTTAATCTTTTCTTGATCATGGATGTGCGCACATGACATGCTTTTATAATTTTCGTTTTTGGTATCTACATTATAACATCATGAATTACATCGGGAATTAAAGAGTTAATGCTCTAGCTCCATGGATCATCAATAGCTCTAGGTACCCCTGTCTCAGAAGAGAAGAAGGATGTACCCCAGAGGATTTTGAGTTGCTTTGAATTTTTCTGTTTTCCACTCAGAGGGAAAGATAAAAACTCTTCATGTGTCATGAGACACATGCTGTTTCCTTTCAGATCGACCTAGCAGCGGGTGCTCCCTAGCATCAGCGTTAGCATAAGGTCTTTGGTTTTCAGACACTCTCTCACACATTTTATTTATTAACTTCAATTCCAATTATATTGTATTATAATGTGTTATTTTGCATTCCAATATCTTGTTTAGTAAATTAGCTTTCCTCCTCAGATCATTGCCACTGTTTTGTTTTTAGGCCCATTTCCCTTTTCCTTTTTTCCCTTTCACCCCTTTTCCTTTCCTGGTGCATGGATCCATGGGTCCCCCCACTTCAATCATCACCTAACCAAGCCAAACCAGGCCATAAACCATTCACAACATGATACTTATAACTGTTGCAAGTTGATGCTGAACATCTTGTAAATTAGTACATGTTGAATATACAGAATAACAAAAACATCTAGCCGGAAGTTGACAATGAAATGCTAGTTACGGAACTATTTTTCATTATGAATATCAAATATTCTTGGAAGACATTTTTTATCCCCAGCCACAGAGGTTTAAATGTCATGTTAAAGTAAGAGGAAAACTTTTTAGAACTGTAGTATTTTACCTAACGGGGAACAGTATGACTATGAAATAGGAAGAGACCAGTGTCATAACTGTGGCAAACTTTTCATGAGTGAAAAGAAGTAAAAGAGCATCAGTGATAGTGCAGGATCGTTTTGGATTTGGATATGGCTGTTGTGGAAAGGAACTAAAATGTTACATGTCATTTCTCTTATGTTTTCTGTCTTGTTCCATGTTTCTCAAATTGAGCAGAAGTTAGATATTTAGATAACTCAAGGATGAGATCCATTACTCTTCCTTCCATTTCAGTCACTCTAGAAGACAGGTAACAGTAACTGTTATCTTGTAGAAGATTTTTCCTGCCACATTCCTATCCAGACCCTAGAAGTCACACCTAAAATCATCATACAGAATTTGCTATAATTTACTCCCTACATAAAGTTAATGATGTAGAAACAGCAGACTTATATTTTCTCACCTCTAGAGCATGTAGGGCATATAAAATATTCTATGCATGTCTTCGTGGTGCTAGTCAAAATACAACTGTGAATCAAAATAGCTGGAATTGCAGTCCAACGACCCCTAATTATGTTATACAACATTGTACAGTCTGAATATTCTCTTTGGGGTGTGCATGGAACAGACACACAGTAATAAATCAGAAACAACATAGTTAAATCCAAGGGAAAACATGTAAAATCCTAGCAAAATGCAGAGCATGGAAATAGTTTAGATTCAAGATGACAACACTGAATTTGAAGGTAGCTGTCCCAGCTCTGGTATGGATAAGCAATCTGATATGCAATCAAGTCAGTCAGTACTTGGCCACCTATTACACTGGGGAATACCAAACTTGACAGTTCACTGTTAACACTGATAAGTAATGACCACGGATAGTTTTGTATCAGAATCAACACTGTGTTGATGATAAAGCTCTTTCTTGGATGTTGAGAGGATGTCAGGGATCAGAAACAATCTACTCTGTGATGTTGTTTCTTCATTATTATTGGCTGTCCTGCACTAGAAAGCTTATTACAAAATTCATGTAGTTGGATAACCTCTTATCTTATCCTATTCTAGACTAATCAAAGTAAATTCATGCTATTATTAACCTCATCAAATTACAAGGTAAGTAATTTTTCTTCTGCTCTTGCTATTAGAAAAGCTAGCCTCTCTGTATTTGCAAAAAGCTCTGTGACATACTGACACTTTATACATGCAGCAGCAGAATAGGCCATGGCTTCTAAGCTGTCCTTCACAATCAGAAGGTGAATGAACTGTTCTGTCTTTACTCAGCCAACACTGCAATTTCTTTTCTCTGGTAACAGCTATACCTCTAAGTCTCCAGTTCCTTTGGATGACAGTCCAAGTACAAACGACATGGGAGAGCAATAATAAACTTACAAGAATGCTAACTGAATCCAGAACAGGTTTCCCCCCCTCCTCCTACCTCCACTAGTTTAATACATATTTGTCCTTCATTAAAAAAAAAAAGAGAGAGAGAGAGAAAGAAAGCAGGTGGAATCAGAGCAGAGCATAAGAATCATGAATATTTGTCACTGAAGAAACTAATTTAGCAGTTTATTATATGTGTATGCCTGTTTCCAGCATTCATCTTTAGAGGGTCTCTGATAAGGAGAAAAAATAAATTGATCCGATTGTTATGATCTGAATTCTATGCTACAGTGATTTTCTTTTCAGTGATGAAGTTTAAAAAACTTTGAATGAGTGGGTTGTGGGTTTTTTTTTTGCTTGTTTGTTTTTGTTTTTGTTTTATAAGATTGAACACTAAACACTGAGATTCTTTTCCCTTGAAGACATGATAAACTATGTTCCTAAAAAAGCAAGACAATTAGAATCTTGACCGCTTTTAAAAAATCATTTCATCATTACAAGAAAGAACTGGTATCCTAAGCATTAAAAGTGATCTGACACAGACTGAAAACATAAGTAAATAAGCTATACAAATGGTGACTATGACTGTTACTCTAATACCCAATTAGATTAATACCTGTTAATACCTTACATCATTAGTCATATTCAGATTTGTTTAACAACACAGATGTTACAGTAAGCAGTTCCCTAAATGGATTTACCTTAATATGTGCAAGATCTAATATGGGCTTTAAAGCTTTTCATTTTTATCCTTGCTATTTAAACCTGAACTGAAAATACTGATATTGAATAACTAACTACAGTTATATTTTTTACATATTTTCCTTATGCTATGTATTACCCATGCAATAGTTCATAGCAGTAGTATTGACTAGGAAATCACACAGAAAACTTTTCTTCTAACTGGCATGCATTATAGAGAAATATATTTATCAGTCACTTCTATTACTATCTGTAGATTGCTCTTCATTCAAAGTCACAAGAATGTGAGCCATGCATTATTAAAAGAGACGTTCCTTGTTTTACTGCCCAAAGACGTTAAAGGGAAAAATAAGCCACAGGCAGGGTCACTAGAAAAAATGACGGCTTCTGTGTAAACTGCATTGCTGAATGTTAAAGGTTTCATTTTGAATGTTAAGAAAAAGTCATTAATTACAGGCACTTTGAGGACGTCTTTTTCTGGAGCAATTATGTATCTGTGAACCATAATGCAAATAATGAATAGAAAATGGTTCATAATGAAAAGTGGAAATAAAAGAGAAGGAAAGCAAAGTAAAAACTAAAAGGAAATCTGAAAACTTTCTTACCTTCCAGCAGCTCATCTTTCTCTTGGATAGCATTCAAATGGCCTGCTAACAGATATTTTCCCCTGTATCTTCTAAGCAATATTTTCTCCTTGTCCTCCAAAAAAAAAAAAAAAAAAGAAAAGGGATATAGAATTACATGAAAATGTTTTCGCACACAGCTTCTCTTGTGCTGGCTTGACATACACAATTGTGTTTCTTCAGTATTTCATAATCACACAGACTAATTGATAAATCTTGTGTTAGTCTCAACTCCAGTAGTAGGAAATTTTTTCTAATGTATATTTTATTGTAACTTTCACTTGGAGTCTGATGGGCTTTGGGGGTTTTTTGTTTATTTGTTTGATTGGTTGTTTTCATTTGTTTATAAGTGGCATTGGAGGATGATGGTTCATCCATTTAACTTCAACAGTTTAAGGCAAAACTTACATGTTTTTTTTAGGCAGTGCTAAGTATCTGTTCATACACTCTTCATTTCACAGGTGATTTTACATTACATTTCAATTAGAATCAGCTCCTCCACTGAGGAGCTGAGTACCTCTCGGGGTCTTCTTTGTCAGGTTTTTTTTTTTATTCCTTCTCTGTTTTACTTTTGCCTGCAGCTAGTAAAAAATATCCAGGTTTATACAGTCAGAGATGCCTCCTCTCCTCTTTTCTCATATTTATGAAGAAAGAAACAAAAAGTAATAAGACTGTGTAACTTTGCTGGTAAAATGTGGATCAGAGACTGGGAATATGGCATCCTGGAAAACATAGTTTTTCAGATGGTTATGATTCTCCAGTTCTTAAACCATTAGATACTGAGAGTGTCATACAGATGGCACATTCAGTCCCTTCGGAGTGATGTTGCTGTCAGAAACACTGTACCAGATGTACAACTAAGGAACACCAGCACTCGTGCCTGGAATGAAAATTCTGGGAGGCAGAGAAGTGGGAACACACACAAATGGATCACATTTAATTATTATTGTGGCAGTCCTTCTCGAATTATGTTTTTAAAATGCTTCACAAAGATGAGATTTTGCCACTTATAAATATAAAATCAGAAAAAGTAGGAAAGTATCCTTATTAAACAAGAGTTTATTAGTATTTTTTCAATTTTATCTGTTTCAATCAGTTTGTTCTTTGCTAAGATAAAAATTGAACTACTGAAAAATAATGTTACTATCTTTGGTAATGTGACATATAGGTTACTTTCAGAAACTTCCAATAATTCTGTAAATAAGAATTAAATTTACAGTGAATAATTGAAAAACATGTTTCTCTATTGTGAGTAACAGATTAGTTCTCCATCATATAATTTGTAATAGTTGCTAGTATGCTCACAATCAGTATGCACAATTCCTGTTACAATTCTAGGAAGTTTTTCCATGCAGATCTCTCAAAAATGTTTATAACCTTTTGTATCCATCCATTTCTTGTTCCTTCTCATCTACACCAACTAGTCAAGAGTTCATCTACTACCAGTATTTTTTTTATTCATCTTTCTCCTCAATTTAATTGCACAAGTAAGGCCCTCTATCACAGTATTCACCCTCAGTCTCCTTCACCTGACATTTTCAAACTGTTCAAATTATGTTTCAAGAATATTTATTTTTTTCTTTCATCTGTCTTTTGCGTTTTCTTTCTTTTCACTTTTTCTTTTCTTTCTAATTTATACTTGTATGGAAAATTTTAACTGATGGAAGTGTTCATTAAGCACTAAAACCACTACACTGAAGAACCCTCATTATGGATTATCTGACTTGTAACTTTAATGTGCAAACAATTCTGTTATTTTCTTGTTTGTTTGTTTGTTCATTTGTTTTCTTTTTAATTTAAAGTCTACAGACTAAATCAAGTAAGCATGTAGTGGTCACAGGTGTGACCATACATCCACTACAAAAAAGATGACACTGTCTAAAGAAAACACACCATCTAATTTATATCAGGAATTGAAAGTGTAGAAAACTATGTGGTAGTACTAGTACTGAATAAAATGGTGAGTTTCTTTATTTCAGGAGTATTATTTCAGTGTAACTTCATGTTAGAATATGGAAAGATGCTTAACAGTACCATGGAAATGCTGACCCTAACTATCAGAACTAATTCTGAAAAAATTTTTGTAAAGCAGAAGTGGCCTATCTCCCTCCTGTGAAAGCTGGTTTGAAGGCAGCTTTCTAGTAATTGTTGGCACCAATGTAAATATAAAAATAATTTGAAAAGTCACATTTGAAGAATAGAACTGTATCCTGGTCAGCTCTCATTCCTTGTACTGTACAACCTGTGCTGCTACAGCATTTTGGTAATTTGTTCTTCTTCACTTTGAGCTTTAAGCTAGCAGGGCTCTTTGACCTCTTTGACAGGGCTTTAAATTGGTTTGAAAGGAGTGGAAGGTATTAGCAAGCCTGACCATGATAAGGTGTGAGATGGCATGGCTAGGTGCTAGAGGGAGCATAGGATGCTATAGCAAATGCCTTCAACGTGCTGCCTGAGATGCACTGGTAACCCTGCAGCATGCTTGAAATCTTATGACAGTGAGCCAGGGACCACTGAGATAATGGGAGAATGCAACTGGGAAACTCAAAGAAAATACTTAGAGGAATTAAGGATCTACCCTCCAAGAAGGTGACAAAGCCAGCTGGTCAGCTGAAGTGCTGCTATACCAATGCACATTGCTTGAAAAACAAACATGAGGAACTGGAAACTACCATGCTAAATGTAGTTGCTGTCACTGAGACCTGGTGAGTTGATTCTCACTGACGAAATGCAGCTGTCAATGTCTACAAGCTGTTCATAAGGTACAAGTGAGTATGGAGGAGAGGAGGCATTGCTCTCTACATCAAGAAAGGGATATAGTGTGAACAGCTGTCTCTGAAGAATGGATGAGTGTTAAAGACTGAGGCAACAAAGGAAGCCTTGTGGTTGGTGTCAAGCAGAGTCTCTTAATGAAGCTTTCTTCCTGAAGCTACAAGGAGGCACTGTGGTCACAGGCTCTTACCCTGATGGGAAGACTTCAAACAACCCTGATACTTGTTAGACAGATAGCACAGTGAGCTGTAGGCATTTCAGGGGGCCCCTGGAATACATTAAGGAAAACTTCTTGAGCCATGTAATAGATGCCTTTTTTTTTTTTTTTTTGGGGGGGGGGGGGGGGAGGAGGAGGGTGTAAAGATTTTGGACCTATTACTCACCAGCTCAAGGAAACTGATCAATCATATTGGGATTGGAGGCTGCCTGGGCTGTGGTGACTGTGCAGTGTTAAAGTTCACACTTCTGAAGGGTATTACAAAGACACAGAGTAAAATCAGGATTCTAAATTTTGGGAAAACTATCTTCCAGCTCTTCAGGGAATTAATCAACAAAACCCCATGGGAAAATTCCCTTAAGAACAAAGAAGTGGAGCAGAGCTGGCAGATCTTTAAGGAAGCCTTCCTTAGTCTACAAGGCTCTCCATCCCCCGGCATAAGAAGTCATTAAAAGAAGGCAAGAGTAGACATGCTGGTCAAAGTGGAGAGCGAGAAGAAAATGCAAAGTTTGGCTGGATGGGGCTCAGAGCAGTTTAATCCCAGTGATTGGAAACCCTGCTTAGAGCAGGGGGACTGGAGCTCTATGATCTTCAGGGTCCCTTCCAGACTAAGCCATTCTATGATTCTGTGGTTCTATAAGGCTTTTATTCAGTCTGGAAATTAATAGCTTTTGGAACTCTTTTATTGATTATAAACTTATGGTTTTTAATTTAGTTTTGAGTTTAACATTTCCCTCCTTTTAAAATGTTTTTTGTTTCCTTTTCTTCTTTTGTAACTTGGGTTAAATACTGTGGCTTGGAAATGAATCTAGTAGACTCAGTAAGGATTTTATGTAGCTTTTGGAGATCTGGCAACACTTGAGTACCAGTAAACTGTGCAATGAGCAGTACTTCCAACTGGTCAAGAGTAGAATTGTGGAATGGTAACATCATTCGAGTTGGAAGGGACCTTTTAAGGTTATCTATTCCAAGTAAAGATAGAATTTCTATCTTTCTATTTCTAAGTATTTCCAGATTCCCATTTGTGCTTGGATGGGAAGTCATACAAATCCATGCCAGAGAATTAAAAACAAAAACAAACAAACAAAAAACAACAACAAAAACAGCAGTGGCAATAATTGTGGAGCCCTTAAATTTCAAAAAAAGAATATTTGTGGACAGTTTGCTGTGTGACAGTTCCTTTGGACCTGGTCTTTTGTTGCTGCCTACAAGATTAAAGTATTGATGCTATTGTTTTCTGTAAGGCTTCAAGAGGCTAAGTATCATAAAAGAAAAAGTCCATGATAAACTGACAGCTTCTGTGTTTTTGCCTTCAAAGATTGACTAACTTCATACACTTCTATAATAACAGTTTCCCAACCAGAATTCTAACCAGGCATTTTTTGTTGCCCTTCTACATTCTCAGTTCTCAGAAGCTCTAATGCAGCTAATTTTCCTACTTCCTGTACCAGAATAAATAAATAAATAAATAAATAATTTAAAAAGAGGTAGAAATCACTGTTGAAAAATATTCTCCTCAAAGAAGGGAGATTGTGTCCTGAATAAGCACATATATATGAAGATTCATACTTAACACATTTTGTTCTTCCCTCTTGTGTTTCAATTTGGTTTTCTTAACAATAGCTAAATTCCGATTTCTAGAGTGTTCCTGATTTTTTATTAACACCCATGTACCATTGGCTACCTTTTTTTTGCAAGAAAATCCTAACTGAGGTAAGAATGCTAAAAAAAATAAAAATAAAAAAATAAATAATCATGCACTTCTCAGTGTCTATGATACGGGGAATAGGGGAAACTGTTTGTTAGTTGATTGGTTGGCTATAGTCTATAAACAGTCCATCTTTCCTCTCTGTTTAACAAACAGCTTACAAAGCATCATTCTCCCTTAAAGTTATATGGAAAATTTTCTTTTTTATCATTCTGTAGTTGAGGGAAACAAGAACAAACAAACAAACAAACAAACATCAAACATTCACAGCTTTTAAAAAGATGCTGGGGGAAAAAAAAAGAACAACAAACACTCAAATAAAATGGTTGCAGAATCATTTACTATTTAGTGAATCTCCATGAAAATAAGACATAAGTGTAAGCTACAGCTGATTAGTTGGAGCTCTTAATTAACAAAGTAGTTCTCACCTCCTATAATCTAGCATAGCTAATAGTCTACCACTTAATCAAGCTGAGTTGTTCGAAGCAGAAAAATACTACAGAACCAGAAGTACTTCTTTATACATGGTTTTCTTTGAAGATTCTTCATTTCCCTGCTTTTAATTGTAATGTGTTTTGACAACAAGAAATTTTAATTTTATCATAGATCTCAAATGTTCTGTGCACATAATTACTACTACTTTATCATAACAGACATTACAAGTCAATCAAAATCTCCTTCTTATGTGATTTGCACTAAAGCTGGCCAACAGGAACTGTTATATCTGTGTTGGACAGGTTTTGATTTAAAAGAGTTCTGAACAGCATGATTACTGCATTTTTTTTCTTTATAAATTTAATCAATTGCTGGATCATATTGAGGACTCCTAGATCTTCTTAGGGTGTGGTAGGTTAAAGCCTCCTACAAGAGAAAGATTATCTTCAGTAAAACAGATGAATATTAGAGCATATCATACAGTATCTCCTTGTACTTAAGACATGAAAAACTGGTTGACATGTAATTCACATGTCCAATTTTAAATTTACATAATTTATGGAAACTTAATGCAGTTGTGCAAACATAATGAGTTTTTGAGGAAATAATTTTTTATGGCTCATGCAGTTCAAATCTTACTCTCAAAACTGACCCTTGCCACTCATTCTGGAAGTGATAGAGGCAAACAATAATTTTACTGACGAAGAAAATGTCAGAAAAAAAGAACATTCACTGATGTGTTTGACATCTTAAGATTAGAGATTATAGGTTCAAATATATATATATATATATATATATAAACAACTTCAGAAATCTAAAATGATTTATACCTAACAAGAAAAGGGTATCTAACTGAAAAGGGAATCTCTAATTCAGCAACAGTACACATACTCAGCCACTGTAAGACTGCCAAGAACTCTTTAACCATCTATACACAAGATACAGAGAATGAAATTTATTACAATAGCTAATATTTTCACAGGCAAACAGATAAAGTGCAAACACAGAGATTAAAGCTCACAGAAGCAGGGACAAGATCAATTGCCAAGAATGAAGGACCTCATGAGATTCTTTATGTTAAGTATTACCTTACCTTGCAGCATTGTTTGTAAAGCTACATGGTGATCATTAGAAGGCTATGTATATATCTGTAGCAATAAGTATTAATAATGAAAATAATGTAAATATGGCTGGAATGAGCCACCTTTATTTAGACAAAACTACTAATTACGTTTGTAGGAAAAAAAAATAGAGGTTTATTTAAGGACTCAAGATAAGGATTATCAATCCAGATGACTGAGAAAATTTCTTTCAGCTGAACTCTCTAATGGAAGAATTCAAAGAGAAAGCAATCAAGAATAAAATATCTGATTAAAAAGGAAAACTTCATCAAGTCACAACTAAAGTTGCACCTTTGATAATGGAAGAAGTTTGGTGAAAGTGCTGTTTGAAGCAGCCTGCTCAGGGAAGTGGTGGAGTCACTACCCCTGGAGGTTTTCAGGAGGAGAGTAATGTCACACTAAGTGACATGATTTAGTGGGCATGATGTTGTTAGGATGTTGGCCGGGCTAGATGATCTTAGTGGTCTTTTCCAACCAAAATGATTGTATTCTATGATTCTATTAATTAAAAAAATAATAATAACAATAAAAAAAAGGTGGGAATCTGCAAGACAAACATACTCTCAGTTATGAATCCATTGTCATTATGTGCATTTCATCTTTGGACAATAAAGTTCGCATAGGTTCTTCACATTCTGGTTGAACTGAAATGCATATATTCAGGATAAAATCTGTGGAAAGAACATGTGACAGATGAAATATAAGCAGGTAAAGCATAGCTCAATTTGAAACCAACATGTTGATAGTAAAGTTAGTAAGATTCTTTAGGAACAAAAGGTGATTTATGATTGACACTAAGAGTACTTAATTCATATTGTCTTCCAATCTGCTCTGAAGTATTTAATGAAAGTACATATGGAGAAATATGAGACGTCATAAGAGACAGCTTGGAGAGGCTACAACCCAGAGATACAATTTATAAAGCCAATTTGATAGGAGAAAAGAAAATGCTAGTTGTCCACTTGCCTCACAACCCTATATCCTAATACACTTGGCTGGTTTGTGCTGCATTACTTCATGCAATACTGTGCTGGCATCTACAGAAATGGCAAAGAAATCCTGAAAGTTGAAAAAAACTTGTTTTAAAATCTTATTTTAGTGTATGTAGATTTCATTTTTTCCTTCAACTGTGGTATGTCAATTATTTTCTAAAAAAGACTTTATTAATTGAGAGATGAAATTGATTGGTCCTTCTCAGGAGTTGTTTAATTAGATAAAATGATTACTGTACACTGTCAGGGGCAATCCTTTACTGAACTCCTGAAGGACACACTAGGTGGCCTAATTGCACTTTTCCATTTCTTTTTTCTCTGGTTTTATGTAGCTCTGCAAGACTGAAATATCTAATGAAATCTACTTGAAATAAGCAGAGATTAGAATTTGGTCTACAGACTTTCAAAACCACTCATCTGTTATTTTTGTCTTTGATGTGTTTTGATATGTATTTTTTCTCATTCAAGATGTATAAATGGAGAGTACGTTCATCCATTGTAGCAGTCCAGAAATTCAGCACACTACAGGGTCTCCTGATTTTACTTTACAAAGATGAAGACACAGCAGTGTCTGTCTCAATCTGCTGGTGATATCTATTCATGCTTTATCCTCTCGGTTAAATGTGAACAAAGTAAGGAGAAAAAATAAATTTGATACTTAATTTAAAAAATAAATGAATTGTACACTCCTTTCAAAAAACAACATCCCACTTAATTTTGATAATTTTCTTCAGTCTGCATAATAAATCATAATTATGAAATTATAATAATACAACTGTTATCAAAACAATTCTCATGCTACATTGTGTTTTGAGAAGACAATAATAAATATTCATGAAAAAGGAAGGAAGTTAGGAAGAAGGAAGGGAAGGGAAGGGAAGGGAAGGGAAGGGAAGGGAAGGGAAGGGAAGGGAAGGGAAGGGAAGGGAAGGGAAGGGAAGGGAAGGGAAGGGAAGGGAAGGGAAGGGAAGGGAAGGGAAGGGAAGGGAAGGGAAGGGAAGGGAAGGGAAGGGAAGGGAAGGGAAGGGAAGGGAAGGGAAAGAACAGGATCACTAATGAATAGGCAGGATTGGAGATTAAGGACAGATTTTTCAGACAGTACAAAGAGAGAGTTACGTTAATTATATCAATGCATGGCAAAAACAACTCCAATTTATACCTCATCTGTATTTTGTTACAAGCAGCCATAAAAGTCAATTTCCTCTGAAAAAAATTTGAAATCTAATCACAGTTTATTAACCATTGTCAAGTTTCAGTAAAAACAGACTAGTCTGAAAACATTCATTGGCATCTTACTATTACATAATGGTTCTTTTTTTTCCTTAAAAATCATTTATTTTCATTTAAAAGTATATGTGTTTTGTTGTTGTTGTTATTATTCCTTAACATTAACAATGTCATTTACATTCTTTTTCAATCAGTATCCATTAAGAGAACAGTTCACAGATGGATGCTCAGGCTTGTCCTATCAGAGAGAAAAGGATAAAAGAGATTCCTTTCTTATTATCTCTGTGTTAGTATTCAGTGCTTGTCTTACCCTAAAGCACATTAAACTGATTAGCTATGTTTATTGACATAATAGCTGCAGATCAGGACACATGTTGAGAAACATTATATATCCTATTAATAGGAATTACTATTTGTGGACTGCTACAAGTGCACATAAAGTATAATCTTCACAACTTCTTTACTCATTATTTCATCAGTATGAGAAATGTCACATATGTGAACTTATATCTGTTTCATTGGAAACTTTCAGAATGTTTCAACAATTCTGATAGCATCTGAGTTTTACTTTCTGTTTTGTTTTATTTTCCTGCCCATTTCAGTAAAACACAGAACAAAGAAACTTGTAATTGTTGTAAGACAAAAGCACTCTGTTTCAAATATAGTTTTAAGATTCGCTAGAATAAGGTAGACGTTTGGGCCTAGTTTTCATCTATAGTAGAAATAAGGAGGAAGATGTGTAATTAGCTATATAAGAAACTGCTTAATATTCACTCTTCTGATAAACTCAGTACTACCAAGTTAGTAATTTGTCATGCATACTGCTGACCTCTGAAAATAAAGAGTTTTTTCAGACACACAAAGTTAAATCAGAAAATTTCTTCTGTTTCCCAGACTGTTTTCTTCACAGATATTGTCCATGTAGATGAAAAATACTTCACTTCCAGAATCAAAATTACAGAAAGTAGTGGGAATTATGATGCAGAATAGAACTATAGCAAAAGTTAAAGAAAAAGTAAAAAAGAAAAAAAGAATCCAGGAATCATAGACAATCCATTGCAAAGGGCCTAACATTTATGAGGGAGGGGAGGGAAGAAAGGGAGGGAGGAAGGGAAGAAAGGGAGGGAGAGAGGGATGGGAGGGAGGGAGGAAGCTGGTTAATTTTCATTTCTATGTAAGGTTTTTTCAAAAGAGTGTGTGACAACTCTGTCTTTAACATTTACCTTTCCATGAAGCAGGGCTGAAGCTTTAAATTTTCATGTTTAAAAGAGGCTTAGAAGGTTTACCTGAATTTTTAAACTTATCTGCTTTAAAGAGCCTTATTAGATATTCTGTCCAAAAAGGATCTGAAAATTGTCTTCATTTTTTTCATTCTGTCCCTCTCATTTTTGTTCTGTATTTATTCTTCATTATCTGACTCAAGCACTACTTTATTTTGTGTTTTTCATTACTGCATCAGATTTACGCCAGATGCTTCTTAGCACACTTCCATACCTTTTTCCATTCTGGGATATTTTAACTTGCTGCCCTTAGCATTGTTTCTTTACAAAAATATAACCATTTCCTACCTGCCTTTTTCTACCTGTTAAACTTAGAGATTTTTGAATTTTATTTATGTTTTCATCCTCAAAATTTAGCATTTTTTGTTTTTGTTTTCCTTCTTGTTTCTTTCCTATGAGTCATGAAGCCTGAGTGAGTTTTCACAGTCCTGGGAACTGGCACAACCTGCTCAGAGGGTGCCCTATCCCTGGAGGTGGTCATGGCTAGGTTGGACGTATCCTGGACAGCTTGATCCCATGGGTGGTAACCCTGTCCGTGGGTTGGGGGTTGGAACTGGATAATCTTCCAACAAGGGTCTCTTTCAGCACAAGCACAAGATATGATTCTATTAAACATGATTCTTTGATTTAAACTCTTCTGAATAGAAACAAATTTAGAGGAATTTCTCCTTAAAATTCTCCTTCAGTACCAAACTTCTTTACTGTTATTAAATTTTTTTACTGTTACTTAAATTTTCAGATAACAGGAAGATGGAAGGGAGTACAAGTAAACCAGAATTTAAAATATTTCTGTTGAGCTGGAAAACAGATACATTTAAAAAAAAAAAAAAAAAAAAAACAGACTAAGACTCTGTAAAATGAAAAGACCCTAGGAATATAATATTTATGCAAAAATTCAAATGTGTAAGGACTATATTTTGCAGAGCACACGGTGTTTTCTCACTGTTTTCTGTTATTAAGGCCTCCTATATAAGTCTATGCACTGCCTGAAAGCCTGACTTTCAAGAAACACATCACTCCAGTGAACACTGAGAGGAAAATTCAGACTTTCTTGTTTTGTGATGAAAACTGATGATCTGGGTTTGTTTATCTTCTAGAAAATAATATTGAGAGTGGAAAAGGAACCGTATAACACAAATATCAAGGGAACAAACTTTTTCTCTGCTTCCATAGTAGTATTAATTGTAACTTCAGAAGGAAATTTCAGGCAGTCCATCACTGAACTCTTTGACAGAAAGCTCTGGAAAGCACTGCCTCATGCAGTATAAACAAAGAAAGAAAAAACTCCTCAATTTGGTATAGCTTTAGGAAAAAAAAAAAAAAAAGAAAAAAAGAAAAAAAAAGAAAAATAAAAAAAGGAAGAAAACACACATTTACAGCTGGTAGTGTTCATTTTATTTTTATTTATATCCATTATTCCAGGAAAGGGGTGATCAGCACACAGCCAGAGAGCTACACACAGATCAAAAAACATTTATTAGTTTTGTTCCAGTAGATTTGTTCAAAATCACCTAGGGAGGAGGTAGACTCGTGTTTACATTCTGCTCAGAAATATGTCAACACACCTCCTTTGTTTTAAAATTTGTGCATGTGCAGTCACACAGAAAAGGCTAAGGGAAGGTAGCAACTTGATCAATAAAAATACCAATCCTTTTCTTTTGTGGGTTTGAAGAGATTATGAAGGTTAGTTTGGCAATGCTCTTTCTCAGCCCCTTTTCCCAGACACCCATCATAGCAGTATAATGCTGCTTCCTAACCAGCTTCTGTATCCACTACATGACACAGAGAATAGAGTGTTCTGCCTTCTTTCAGACCTGGAAGAAGCTCTGCCCAGCCAGAAAGCAACTGTCTCCACAGAAAAACCCTGGCCATGAAGTCAAACATGGCATCAATAAATACACTGGCCACAGTTTGGAATATAGCACAGAGTAAATTCTTCTATTGCATGAAAAACATGAGGCAGCATCCACAGCTGGTGTAGCTCAGTAGTCTCATTGTTTTGAGCAGATCGATCTTGATTTATGCCAGCTGAGTATCCAATTCATACAACATTGGCTCTTTTGATCTTCAGATTCTTACAGCATGACTAAGGCTGGAATTCTGAAACAAACTGGAATTTTTGAGGCTGTTATTCAGAAGTCTTTACCAAAAAGTTTTTCCAGCACTGAACATATTCATAAACATGTCAATTTCACAGGTCTGAACTTACACCCTACTGAGCCTGTTATTAGTCTGTGAAATTTTCCTCTTTGAATTGCCTTTTTCATGAGTTTTCTTCCCCAAATCTTTATCTTATTTAAACCTTCTTTTAAATATAACCTTCTTTTGATCTTTTGCATGTAGACTACTAACAGATATCTCATGGTATTAATTCTTTCTTTGTGCAGAGACTTAGCTGTTTATTATTTGAAACAGTTTAAATAATATTATGAGGGAGAAAAAAATAAGCTTTAAGTGAAGTTTTAAGAAAAGTAGCAGAAAACTATCATCTTTTCAGACATTTTGACTGATATAAAGATGAAGAATGGATAAATCTGCACTTCTGACTACTGTTCATATAAAAATGCAAGTAATATACACTAGCAGGATTGTCTTTTGACATGAATGGGAAAATAAATGGCAATCAGAAGAATAATCTGATAAACATAAATGCACTCAAAATACTTAGAAATACTATGCACAGGAGGACTTTCCAAGATCAGAAAAATTCCAAGGCCAATGTCAGCTGATATAAACTAATTAAATATTTTGACTGTTGTGAAAGTCATCACAGGAGCTAAAATGAGTAAATACGTCTTTACATCCATTTGTTCCCGATCATGAGGGATACAAACAAGAAGCAACAGTATAATTGTTTTAAGGGTTAATTAATCTCAGTTCAATCCTTTGTTGCAAGAAGACCCTAGTTTAGCATCTTTTGCTAGTTGACATTTTGATATGTCTGTTTTAACTCATCATCACAGTTATCAAAATGACACAGAATAGTAATTGTATCAGTGTTAAATTTTTAGAGTTTGTTTGAAATGAACTCACATTTAGAGGCAGCGGATGGCCAAGAAATAACTAAATGAAAGATTTTACAAAGCAGTTTTCTACAACAGGTTTTAAGCTTTTACAGAGCTGAATCTTAGGTTTCTTACAGCTTTATGTGACCTGAGTAGCAACTGACTGGCAAATGCATCTCAGGAAGCAGGAGAGTCAGTTGTATGCAAGTGACAACAGCTCTCTTCCAGACAGATTGATAAGGTGAGACATAGAAGCATGGGCAACAGCACGCCATTTTCCTGAGAAAAGAAATCAAGTCTGTTTCTGGATTCTTCTGAGATTTGAAAAATACTACACTGTTTATTATCCCTGTTTAGCTAAAAAAACTATCAATTGGATTTACAAAACAGAGACCCAATCTGATTCACATGATATTTGTATCTTTACTTTATTGTACCTTTAAATAGGATATCCTTAATATATTATGATAGCTTTTATAATTAGCAATTGTTGTTAGTGCAGGCTCACACCTTCTAGCCCATCACTACTATCGATTCTCAAATCTTGGATGGCTCCCATTTTTTCTATGCAATTGGTGCTTTCAGAAGAGATGGTTTCACATAGATAACAGGTATACTGACAGATAAAGGGTACTGGATCAGATGAAAACTCTTTCCAGATCTAACTGAAGATGGCAGGAAATTATCAGCTTTCCTGGTTAATTTTTCCTTCTGTCACCCACAGCTCCAAGTCTGAAGTTACTTGCATAAGAGCTCAGTTTGGAAGGTGGGTCTTTTCTTTTTCTTCTATTAAAAACAAAGCTTTTCCAAGTTTATTGAAGATCATGACCATCACCTGCTTACCCTCACTAATGTATTAGGGTAGTTTTCTAAAGTAGTTCTAGTTATACAGATCAATTTAAAAGGAGTATTATGATTCTTATCTAAAACACTAACCTTCACACTGCAGGTAAGTGACAAATCTGTCTTGGCACTTGCAGTGTATGTGTACTTTCCTGCATATTATAAGTCTTTTTTATGCCAGTACCACAGTTACTTTTTAAATATTTGATGTGGTATGCAGTTTCCATCAGATATGATCCTTGAATCCTATCCGCCTCTTTTAAAACTTTCTGCTCCTTCAGTCATATGTAAAACATATGCCCAGTTTGATTTTATTGATGAAAACTTGTACAGATGTATTTCCTTATCACAACCAACAGATACAAAAACTACCACTAGAATTAGGTTTACTCCTGTGACCTAAGTGAAATATGTGTAATTCATCGCTATACAACTCTTGCAGCACATACAGGGCTTACTTCAGGAACTGCTGAAATACCTGAGTGTGAAAGAATGGGAATATACATGTTATAAACTTTCAGGGTTGCTGAAGAGTATGTAGCCTCACAGAAACCTAAAACTTTTCAAGTTCTCAGAAATAACAACTATTCAAATTAATCTTCAACACCTAAAAGTCCATCTCAATGAAGATACATTTCAGGAGAAAGAAGCTTGAAATGTCACTAATTTTGTGGAATTACTAATAATTTATTCCACTGAGAGATTCAAAAGAATATTCAGATGAGTACCAAACTGGGATAAATACAAATGCATATTGCAAGATTTCTACAAATTAAAGGACAGACTGTGCACAAAATAGACCTAGCCTGGGGCTCAGGCACTCTTTCAGAGATGTGTCCTGAGAAGAGCATATGTGACATATAAGTGTTGTCTGTTCTTATGTATTTGCTGTCCCCTAAAAAGTCATGGAGAGAGCAGAACAACCCTGAAAAGTTTCCTTTTCAAGCTGTTTTTGCATTCTGAAGCACTTATAAAAGGATAAGAAACATGAAAGAGATAGTAATAGATATCCAAAGTCATGGGATCACAGAATATTAAAGGTTAGAAGGGGTCTCTGGAGATCATCAAATCCAAATGCCTGCTAAAACAGGCTCCCTACAGTAAGTCTTACAGGAAAGGATCCAGGCAGGTCTTCAGAGAAGAAGCTTCACATCCTCTCTGGGCAATCTGTTACAGTTCTGTCACCCTCACTGATAAGTCCTTTATTATGTTTGTATTGCATCTCCTGAGCTGTAGTTCTTGTGTGTTGCCCATTGTCCTGTAATTACTGAAAAGATGTTGACTCCAGTCTCTTGACATCTGCCTTTTAGATCATTTTAAGCACTGATAGGATCTACCATTAGTCTTCTCCAGGCAAAAGAATCCCAGATCTCTCAGCCTTTCCTCAAATGGCAGTTGGCCCAGGCCCCTCATCATCTTTGCAGCCCATTGGACTCCCTCTAGAAAATCTCTATTCTCTAAACTGAGGAACCCAGAACTGAATGCAGATGCTACTTCATAGCTGGGATACTATGAAATAGAGACAGTAAAGGTCATAGATCAAAACCAATTGAAGGACTATATTGTAAATGTAATATCCAGAAGTGACTAAAAACATAGGAATGTTTCTGTAAAAATTTCTCCTGACAAGACAAGTGAGAAACATTTCTGAAAATAAGAGTTCAGCATTCACTCAAAATTTCATCTGCTGTTTTTGAGACTGTGATGTGTTGTCCTTTATTCATCCATACAACCTTAGTTTTCTAATCATACTGCTGGTGACAGTGGCAGTTTATAGAAATTGGAGTTTCTATAGGTCAGCAGTTGCAAAGTCACTTGTAGTTTCTGATGTGTTTAACGTGTTAATAAAGCACATTTAAAATGAAAAAAGGGCAATGACTCATTCTGCTCTGTGTAATATTTGAGATGGTGCTTTACAAGCAAATGGTATTGCATATTTTGTACCCTCAAAGGTAGGTGTTCACATGAACATTACTTGTTAACACCAAAAATAACTGCTATTAATTTCACCATTATAATTTACGAGTAATCTTATAAACATGAAAATTTCTGAAAAAATGCAAATATAATACCACATCTTCACATTATTAACAGTATCATCTATTTTTCACACTTTTCCATAGTCACCGTGTTTCTATGACACCAAAAAGATTGTAACTGTGCAGGTTCTTCTCTTTTGGATTTTGAGTCAGGACAGATAGACACTACAAAGTTCTAAAATCAGCCACATTGTATCAGTTTGTGTAATTAGTCACTTATTCCAGTAGAGAAACTATGGCATTAGAAGTATAAACCTGTTCCTTATTATGAAGGTCCCAAAAATAACTAGTGTGGATTCTGGATTTGTATAATTAGCACACACTAACTGCACCCTTGTCTTTTAGGCCAGTAGAAGTCCTGTATCATTTACCAAGTTGATTTAAATCTTAATTCGGCTTACATAGAACAGAAGCTTTGCAGTTTACAAGTTAATTTCACCCTAAAGTCTAGATTCTACAAAGAGAGCAATTCATGCTTAATGGGGGAACATATCTGTCTCACCGATTTCTGCAGAGAAATATTTTGTCATATAGGTCTTACATCACATACTTAGAGGTAGTACAAAAAAAAAAAAAAAACTCCTTTTAAATACTTCTCACTAAAACAACTGTTCTCACCTGAAAATCTGCAACAAGTATTCCAAAAGTTACATAACATAAAGCTTTGCTAGAAAACAAAATTTTTATTCTGAATTATAAGCACTATACCCTCCAACTGGTAAATTAAGGTGCTGAAGTACTTATACCTATGTCACTATACTTATTTTTTTGTCAGTTTATTATTTTCATTTATTTATTTGTTTGTTGGTTGTTTTGTTTGTTTTTAAGTCAGGTCTTTTTTCTCAGTCCTTAATTTATGGGCATAATTTCTAACCAGGTATTTAAACACCTATTGGCATAAAAATATGAATATTACAGGAAAAATTGAAAATCTGTTGCTAAGCAGCTTCTCACAGCTATCAAGAGAGTCAGAAAGAAGACCTACTTTGTAAGTCTGTGATTTCTGTTCAGAATGGAAGGACTAAATTATGTCAATAAGGCCATGTGAGTTTTAGCTCTGATACCATCGGGAACATCCAAGTACCTACTCAAATCCTTGACTTTTTTATATTTCTGCTTTTCAGCTTCAGATACTTCAAGATAAAGTTTTGGGTATACAATGCACTCTCAAAGGGTGGGCTTACATGGTTGTCTACTACATGATATTTCTACTGCTGCACAGCTTCTGCTTGTATTTTTCTGTATATCTTACCCTGTGGACTCATCTCTTCAAATCAGTTTTTAGTATAATACCGATCTTTAACGTGCCCACGAACCCCATATTTTACTGCTGTTGATAAATTTTATCAAGAGCTTACAGAGAAAAAAGAAAATAAATGGAGGGGAAGGAGGAAGAGGAAATGGGAAGAGAAAGAGGATAATTACAGGGAAAGAGTAATGGAAAGGGGAAGAGGAAAGACATAGAGGAAGAATCCATCTTTTATTGGCCCAAACAGATGGAAATCAGAAGGTGCCAAATCCAGACCATACAGGAATTGTGGTAGGTCAGTCCTGTCAGAATCTAGGAAATCCAGAAGGATCACTCCTTTTCCTCTCCAAAAAACAGTGCACATCACTTGCTGCGGGCTGCATCTTCAATAATTTTTTTTATGGGGAATTCATGCCACCACTCCAAGGACTACTGTTTGGACCTGGCTCATAGTAGTGACACCAAATCTCATCACTAGTAATGACGTGATCCACAGAACTGTCACCTTGAACCTTGTATTGATTCAACTGGTCCTGACACACTTGCATACAACATTCTTCCTATTCCTATGTGAGAATTCACGGGACCTACCCAGCACAAATTTTGTGATATTCCAGCACTGCTACCATCATTTCTACCGCACTGAAGCTGAAATTCAGATCTGTATACATTTTCCTGGTGTAATCTGCCATTTTGTGTGAATGAGAAGATCAAGATGTTCACCATTTTGTGGTGTGACAGCTAAGCTATCTGGAATGTAGTATGTCATTCCCATGTCTGCTGCCACGGCTGAAACACATCATCAATAGCTTCTCTGTGCTCACACCCTCTGTTTGGTTTCCAAAAATGTTCAGCAAGTGTTGATGAAAATCAATGGTTACCATTTTTCCCAGATGGTGGAATTCAGTGATGAATTTTTGCTTCATATGCACTACCTTGTCAGGCATCATTTTGTCAGGCTGCCCCTCTGTTGCCATCTGTCACATGGCAACAACCTGCAATGGAATACTGGTGGTGGAGGTACAACTTCTACTGCCACACCATCAAAATCTGCCTACAATGCTGTGGGCTAAAATAATAAAATTGGAGGCATTATTTTAGAGCAGTCCAATTGTCACACTAAAAGGAAAAGAAAGAAAAAGGAAAAGCAAATTCCAGTCTTCGGAGAAAAAAATCTTGAAAGGACTAGAACCAAACGAGACTCAAAGAGATGTTTAGTGTGTTGTTTACCTCCAGGCAGGGGAACAAACAGGTTTAATATGACTCTTCATACAAAATCAATCAGGCTAAAGAACACTAGATGTTGCATATCAAACTTTGAAATTATTACAGAAAGAAGCAAAGATTCCACACATTTCCAGACCTAGAACTGTATTTAGAAGAGATACACTCTGTGCACATTCAAAAAGGTTACGTTCAGTTCACATTTAAACAAGAAATACAAAATCCTTGCGATTTTTTGTTTAGGGGTTAGGGCATGAAATTGTACAGAATAAATAAAGGAAAGAGAAATCTTGAAGGATTGAGATGGTGAGTGAACAAGTTTCATTGTGTTAGACTGATAAGCAAGATGGTGCTTAATATTTATCTTCACAATTTTCCCCACATGCTTAGAGCTCAGTGAACCACGTTACCTAAATATCCTCCATCTTCTGCTTCCATTGTCTTTTTTGTTTTTCTTATTTGACTTTTAAATAATCTAAGCTTCTATATATGCTATTTTCATTTTCCTTCTGTAACTACGATGTCAGACTTGGTTTTTTATCCTATAAACCTATAATTGTAAACTTACGCTTTACTCATAATTTTAGAGTTTCTAGATGTGCTGAAGGTATGCCTTTGATAGTCTAATTATAGACAAGATAGGAGCATCAGCTCATTATTATTTTCGCTCTTTATTCAGTGAATTACTGGCCAGCTTTCAGACATGTCTCTACAAAATGTTGTCCATGCTTCTGCATACTCAGATTTTTCTAGTAATCTCACTCTCCGCACAGTAGTAAAAGAATGAATTCATAAAGTGACTAAATAAGTAGCAAATATTTGAACTAAGATGTCCATTGTATGGTATTATCCATTAGCATACTTTGAAGCCAATGAAACAGCATTTATTTGAAAAAGAAAGTTGCATGTTGAGAACTATTCTCCATTTTTAATGTATAAAATGTTGTTCTACTAATTAAAGAAATTCATGTCCAAATTATTTTGTCCTGAGTAGTGGCACCGTTATGAAAAACTAACCAAAAGTTATGAGTAAAAAAAGTTGGGGGTGCTATGGTGTCCACTTTTCTCTTACAAAATATGTTTTGCAGGAAAGGGTTACAGCAAAAGATGTCATTTAACTGAGAATAACTTAAATATAGAAAAGCTCTTCATGGTAATTCAGAGTTAACTTCTGGTTGGCTATCAGCTAGTCTCAGAAACACAGGCAACATTGTTCAAACAAATCAGGTACATTGTCATTAAAAACTAATTTTCTAAGAATAACAGTCCCTGATATATTTTTTCATCCATAATTATTCTAGAGAACTAGCCTATTTTTCAATGAAGAGTAACAGAGTGAAATTGCTCTCTGTATGGATGGGAGAAAAGGGAATAGCAGTAAGTGACAGCTGGACTGTTTCTCTAGATTAAGATTCTCAAAGGGAATGGTAAGATTATTTCAGTTTATTAAAGAAAACCTAATTATACAGCACTATCCAACAATCTGGACAGCAAAGCAATTCCATACTGGCCAATGTACATCCTGTCACTTGGTCATAGTGAAAAGGATGTCATTCAGAATATACTTGATTCTTTATGCTAATTAATACAAATAAATGACAGATGGATTCCTAATGCAGTTCTCTTTGCAGACAGTTATGATGATAGCAAACCTGATCAGGGAGTGGTGTTACTTTAAAGGATGATTCTCTAAAGGGAAAACAAATCATTCAGATGTGCAAAGGGTAAATTTGTGAACTCTATATGACTTGTGAGACTCCACATGAAGTGCTGATAAGTGTTCACAAATAGACTGAAAAGATGAGACGTCAAAGAGAAATCTTTTGTTTGCTTTTGTCCATTATTCGTGCAGACTCAAGATACACTCAATCAGGGAGGGACAGAAACACACTGAAACTTAATTTAAATCCTAAAATACTGTGCTACTGCTGTATTTACACAAACACTTGCAAACTTTAATATCGTATTCCATTAAATGCAATTGTCACCAGTCAAAGCAGTCTTTGAAGTCAGAGTAAAGTTTCCTAATTCATTATGAAATCTGGAAGAATTTACATGAACTTGAAGATTGGGTCATTTTCTAAGAAAACTTTATATGATGTTGCAGAGTGTTTACAGTTTTGGAAAATGGTGAATAGGGACTAAAAATTACAACTACACGATTCAAATACATTGAAAGAGAACAATATTATCACAGAATCACACTGAATCACAGAATGGCCCAGATTAGAAGGGACCCCAAGCATCATGAATCTTCAACCCCCATGCCACAGGAAGGGCCACAACCTCCCCATTTGATACTAGGCCAGGCTGCCCACAGCCATCCAATCTGGCCTTGAACACCCCCAGGGACAGGGCATCGACAACCTCTCTGGGCAGTCTATTCCAGCACCTCACCACTCCCATTGAAAAGAACTTCCCCCTGACATCCAACCTAAATCTTCCCTCCTTCAATTTAAACCAATTCCCCTCATCCTACTGTTATCTACCCTTTCAAAGGGTTGACTCCCCTACTGTTTATAGGCTCCCTTTTGGTACTGAAAGGCTGCAATTAGGTCACCCCGCAGCCTTCTTTTCCCAAGGATGAACAAGCCCATCTCCCTCAGCCTGTCTTCATAGGGGAGGTGCTCCTGCCCCCCTGATCATCATCATGGCCCTCCTCTGGACCCTCTCCAACAGCTCCTTGTCTTTCTTGTACTGGGAGCTCCAGACCTGGTCACAGTACTCCAGATGGAGCCTCAAAAGAGCAAAGTATGGAGGGACAGTCACCTCCCTGTCCCTGCTGGCCACGCTTCTCCTAATGGAGCCTAGGATATCATTTGCTTTTTGAGCTGCAAGAGCACACTGCTGGCTCATGTTCAGTTTTTCATCCATCAGGACCCCCAGGTCCTTTTCTGCAGGGCTGCTCTCAAGGACTGCCCCTTCCAGTCTGGATAAATGCCTGGTAAACCTCCAGCCGAAGTGCAAAACCTTGCACTTTTACATTTTGAACTTCATTGGGTTCACCTGGGCCCACCTTTCAAGTCTGTTGAGGTCCCTCTGAATGGCATCCCTTCTTTCCATCATTTCAACCACACCACTCAGCTTGGTGTCATCAGCAAACTTGCTGAGGATGTACTCGATTCCGTTTCTGATGTCATTGAAAAAGATGTTAAAGAGCACCAGTTCCAAGACAGACCTTAGGCGGGCACCACTCACTACTAGCCTCCACCTGAACATAGAAGCATTGACCACCACCCTCTGTCTGCAACCTTTCAACCAATTTCTTATCCATCGAGTGGTCCACTCATCAAATCCACACCCCTCCAATTTGGAGATGAGGATGTTGTGGGGGACCATGTCAAAGGCCTTGCTCAATTCCAGGTAAATGACATCGGTCACCTTCCCCTTGTCCCCTTGACCAATGCTGTCACTCCATCATAGAAGGCCACAAGTTTGATTAAGCATGACCTTCCCTGGTGAAGCCATGCTGGCTGTCTCCGGTCACAGGCTCACTCTTCATGTGATCAAACATGCCATCCGGGAGGATCTTTTCTGTGATCTTCCCAGGGAGAGGTGAGACTCAGCAGCCTGCAGTTCCTCAGGTCCTCCTTTCTCCCTTTCTTGTAAATGGGAGTGACGTGACCCTTCCTTTAGTCGTCTGGGACCTCACCTGACAGCCACGACTTTTCAAATATGATGGAGAGTAGCTCAGCAACCACCTCAGCCAGCTCCTTCAGAACCTTGGGATGCATGCTACCTGGCCCCATAGACTTGTATGCATTCAGTCTCATGAGGCAGTCTTGGACTTGCTTTGCCCTTACAGTGGGGGGGATTTACCATCCCAGACCCCACCTAGAGGTTTAGGGATGCAGAGCTCAGGGACATGAGAAATACTAGAATCCTGGTCACCAGTGAAGACAAAGAACTCACTCAGTACCTCAGCCTTCTCTTTGTCCATTGAACTACATGAATAGCTCATGTTTTTGAAGTAAGAGTGGTAGAGGCTGGGGAAGTGAGGCTTTTGAACAGGTAGCCAAGAAGGCCAACACCATTCTTCCTTGTGTAAGAAACAGCGTTGCCAGTGGGAACAGGGAAGCAATTGTCCCCCTGTACTCAGCTCTGGTGAGTATCTCAATTACTGTATTCAGACTTAGACCCCTCATTGCAAGAAAGACAGTGAGGCCCTGGAGGGCGTTTAGAGAAAGGTGATGAAGCTGGTGAGGGGTCTAAAGCATAAGTTTCACAAGGAGTGGCTGAAGGAACTGGGATTGTTTAGTTTTAAGAGAAGGCTTAGGGAAGACTTTAAAGCTTTCTGTAACTGCCTGAAAGGTTATGGTGAGGTGGAGGTTGTCTTCTTCTCCTGTATAACCAACAATAGGAATAGAGTGAGTGGCTTCAAGTTGTGCCAGGGGTCGTTCAGGTTGAATATTAAGAAAAATTCTTTTCCAAATGGTCAGGTACTGGAATAGATTGCCCAGGACAGTGGTGGAGTTAGTGTCCCTGAAGTTCTTTAAGAAATGTTTAGATGTTGCACTGAGTATATGGTTTAGTGGAGAAATATTTGTGGTAGGTGAACAGTTGGACTGGATGGCCTTGGATGTTTTCTTAAACCTTGTGATTCTATGATCCTGTGAATGCATCCCATGTGGTAAAGCTGTTGAGAAAGCACATTGCATCAGGGAGGAAAGAATTTATTTGATATTAACAAACAGTATCTGCATGGTACACAGAAGTTTTAAGTTGAGAAAAGTGTCCTCCTCTTTAACTACTGACTGGTGTCTTTTAATTCTCTTAGAGTTATATCTTTATGACAACAGTTATGCCTTTTTATTATGATTAATTGACTACAATTTGAGAGGTAATCTGTAATAATAGCCTTAAAATACAACCATGAAAAATTCTTTCATCTTTTAGCATATCAACTATTAAAGTGAATAATTGGTATCTGCTATGAACTGCAAAAGGAAATTGGATTTCAAATATTGCTCACATGTTGCTACAGATGCTCCTTTAGGAGTAAATCGCAACTTGAGCTATCTGGCACTTCAGTTATATCCCATAATGGGCACCCTCTGCTCCTTCAGATCCTTGTAGCACCTAAATTTCTTCAAAACTAAGCAAGTATTATTGTTACCATCCTGCTCTCTAGCTAATTTTGAGCTTAAATACAGTTGCACTTCTCAGACAAGGGATTGTACCTCTTACGTGTCTTGACAGCAGTAAATAGCAGGCTCACCTCAGGTGTTTTCTGTCTGCTCTGCTGTTAGCACTTCTCTCTCTCTCTCTCTCTCTCTCTCTCTCTCTCTCTCTCTCTCTCTCTCTCTCTCTCTCTCCCTTTTTTTTTTTTTTTTTTTTTTTTGTGCTCTTCCCACTGAAACTGCCATACTGTTAAAACAAAAATGTGTTTTGGCCTTGATTAGTTTGTTTTAAGCTGGGCAGTTATGAATACTACAGAAATGTGTTCCAACTGACATGTCCATGATACATTATATGCAGGTAAATGGTATGGCTAAAGTTTTCTTAGAAGGGAAAATAATAATAATAAAAAAAAAAAAGATAAAAGGATAATGGGATAATGGAAAAAAAAAAAGAAAGAAAAAGGAGTTCATAATGGTTAAGCAGATCAACTTTGTACTTTTTAATATTTCATAATTATTCCTCTTGTTCTGCTTTGAGAGTAGTAAACAATAACTCTGCAAACAGCTATTGCTATTTTATTGGAATTGATGGGGAAACATGATTTATCAAAATTGTTCATCCCAGCACCTGTGACAAATGCCACACATGAGCAAGAAAAGCCAGTCATCAGTGTCTTACCCAGATTTGTTTTATTCCACTTTTCCCCATTCCTTGCAACAGACAATGTCCTGAACATGTCCATCCTTAATTATTTCAGCAACAGTTGAAGAGGACTCACTGTTGTTCTAATGAGTCACACAGTAATGGATGGCAGGGAATCCGTTTGCAGTTACAGTGTCATTACATTCATCAAACAGTCCTTGCCAAAGATCAACTCTCTCACTTGCCATTCCCATTTCTTTTCAAGCTGTTACTTCCATCCTATGGTAGTGATATTCTGGCATGCACAGCAGAGACACTCACTGTCACATTCCAGTAACAAGTCTGATTTAAAAAAAAAAGTCAGGTATTAGAGTTGTAATTATTGGGTACTAGACAGAGAATATCCAGTATTATCTCCTGTACTTCCCTCAGTAATTTCATCCTTGTTTCTCATTTTTCCCCCATTTGCTGAAAGTTTATTTCTCATAAATTTTAAACAGTACATTTCAAAGCATGTAACACTGTCCATATTCCAGATATTTTAATGGGCAAAATGAGGCATGACCATAATTACTTCCAGGGCATTTTTTCCAATGAAAATCTAGGATTATGAAAGCTAAGAAATTTGGCTTAAAACATGCATAGAAATTGTTGGCAATCATCACGGTCAAATGGGTGAAATATGTGGTTAACCCCAGATGGCCCAAACTGCTTGGAAAATTCTATTTACTTTGCTACACACTTTCAGTGTACCTAAGCAGTAGAGAACATGTTTTTTTAATGGCTCATACACTGGAAGGAGGAAGTGGCCTGCTGTTCATTTCAAGATCAGACACAATGCCTTGTCAGGCATGAAGAGTACCAGGTGGGACCAGTCAGCTGAGTAATATCAACAAAAATCTTGCATAATTCCCTTTAGACTTTCCAAATATGCATGCTATCTGCTTTTATCAGAATCAGAAATATGAAGAAGAAAAGCATGAGAAAAAAAATATGAGATATTAGACAAATACATCTACCCTAATCTATGTTGGATGCATTAGCCATGTTTCACCTCACTTTCAGCCATCTGGGAGATACTAGCTCAGGTATCAGAAACAGTCCAAATTTGTAGGCGCTGAATGCTGCCAACCTCATCTGCTTGCTTGCAGGAGGTAGACAAGCTCATGTTATTGGACAGCCTTGCCCCAGCTCAGAACACATTCAGACTCCAAGTGCTCTTCAGGATCAAGGAGAAGCAGGATGAGGGTCTGGCCACTTTCTATTCCTGTGACAAGTTTTGTCTCCTGAGCCAGCACAATGTAGCATTCAGTGAACTGCCTGCTCTCAGACTCACTAACCAAGTAGCTGTGTAGCAAGCTGATCAACTACCCTTTGGTGCTAAAGAAGGCATTGCAGAGATCATCCATGCTGCTGATTTCAGTTCTCCAGTCTGCTACTGAGCCTTCCAGGAAGATGTGTGTAGCTAATACCCGTCTCTACTGGCATCTAAAAGGTGGGAACATCAATCTCATCTGAATTGCTATAGCCTTGCCTCACATCAAGAATGCAGCATGTGACTCATATCCTAGTACATAAGTCATATTTTATGGAGATTTTAATAGTACATAATCTGTATCTTACAGTTTTATTAACCATGGTGGCATTGCTGAAGACCATCTTGTTTCTGATGGGTTTCATGAATATGTTAATGACATTTTCATTGACAGAAATGTTCCAGAGATTGGACAGGTCATTCCATTGCCAAGTCATGATGAACTAACAAGCCATCAAGTGCTTCACATCCTTCTGATCATATAGCACTATTATGTGACTTAAAGTGAAAATCGGTCAGCTTTTGTATAGTGCTACTTGGTGTTTTCAAATGAACTTATTGTTGGGGAACTGAGGTTAAACCATGGCTTGTATGCAACCAAAATGAAAGTTAGAGCAAATACAGAAAAAAGTTAATGCATTTAATGGTTCTACTGATCATCATCTCACTATTCATAATGAATTTACAAGACTTTTCATTTCCCTGTTTATATGCTAATGGGGAAAATATTTCAAATGTAGAGTTTTGTATGTTGAATTGTCACATAACCTTTTATAGGTTATTAAAGGATTAAAATTATTTTGTTACAGATATGCATTTAGTCTAATTGATAAGCAAATAAATTGGATCTCTTTTAATTCAACTTCAACATTATTACTGTCATAACAAGAAAAAGTTTTTAAAATAAACTCAAAAACTGTCTCATACCAAGGTGGCTTTTTTAGCAAATAACATTATCAAAGTATATACTACCTTCTGAAAAAAAAAAAAATCTATAATCGTCATTGAATAGATTTGCTCAGTCAACAACTATATTAAATTCAAGGTAATTGCTTTGGAAGTACTGTGCTTGCTCACTTATTATGGGTAGTGACTTCAGAACGTATTCAAATTGGATTCCACACATATGTTATATCTATTGTTCTTTCTGTTTTCTATAGTCAGTAGTAATATAAAAAAATACTTAAGTTTAGAATAGCCAGCCTGGGATGGGAGGGAACATTTTAACAACATAATTTAAAAATTTCAGGGGAGATTAACATTGAATATAAGAAAAAGTTTTTACAATAAGACTAGTGAAGCACTGGAACAGGTTGCCCAAGGAAATCATGAATGCCCCCACCCTGATGACATTCAAGGTCAAGTTGCTAGGGATTTGATTTAGTAGCTTGGTGGGTAGGGATGGTGGTGTGAGGATGGTTGGACTAGATGATCTTGTAGGTCCTTTCCAACCTAATGAATCTATGAATCTATGAATCTAAGGTCAGGCCAGCCCAGGCTCTGAGCTGCGGAGGTCCCCAGTCATTGCAGGGGAGATAGACTAGGTGACGTTTAATGATCCCTTCCAGCTCAAATGAATCTATGACTCTTATGACTCTATTTTATACACTGTATGTACAGTAAGTATAAGCTATACACTGTACTAAACAGTCCCATTTACATACACAAGTAATATCTAAAATTGAGGCTAAATTCTCACCAATGGAGAAAAAATTCCAGGGCATAGATACAGACAGAACAATACATCCTGATAGTATGAAAACCTTCACTACAGTTTTGCAAATCCTGTATCCAGGAAGATGCCAGGGTGCATACAACAAACAAGAGGAGCTTGAAGCCATTGTGAGGCAGGCTAACTATGACCTTGTCGCTATTACAGAAACATGGTGGGACCCTCCCACATGGGATCCCTCCCACAACTGGAGTACTGAGATTGATGGCTACAAGCTCTTCCGAAGGGATAGACAGGGAAGAAAGGGTGGTGGCATAGCTCTCTATATCAAAGAGTGTCTTGATGTTGAAGATCTTGAGGTTGGGAATAATAAAGTAGAGTGTCTATGGATAAGGATCAGGGGGATGGTCTGTGGGGGTGACATTGCGGTGAGGGTCTGTTATAGACCGCCTAGTCAGGATGAAGAGATAGATTAGGTGTTCTACAAGCAACTAGTAAATGTTGCACGATGACCAGCACTTGTTCTCATGGGAGACTTCAACTTCCCTGACATATGCTGGAAATATAATACTGCACAGAGGAAGCAGTCCATGAGATTTCTAGACAGTGTGGAAGATAGCTTCCTGACACAGCTGGTGCAAGAACCTACCAGGGGAGGTGCCCTGCCAGACCTGCTCTTCACTAACAGAGAAGGACTAGTAGGAGATGTGAAGGTTGGGGATTCTCTTGGCCAGAGTGACCATGAAATTATAGAGTTTGCTATTCTTGGGGATGTCAAGAGGGTGACTAGCAAAACTGCTACCTTGGACCTCCGGAGGGCAGACTCTGACCTTTTCAGGATGCTTGTTGCAAGGGTCCCCTGGGACTTGCTCCTGAGAGGCAAAGGGGTCCAGGAAGCCTGGATGCTCCTCAAGATGGAAATCTTAAAGGCACAGGTGCAGGTCTGAGTCCCATAAGTAGAGCCGGAGGGGAAGAAGACCCGTGTGGATGAACCAGGAACTTTTCTTGAGACTCTGGGAGAAAAAGAGAGTCTATGTCCTCTGGAAGATGGGACAGGCTACTTGGGAAGACTGCAGAGAACTTGCTAAGATTTGCAGGCAGGAAGTTAGAAATGCAAAAGCCCAGCTTGAACTTAGACTGGCTATTACAGTAAAGGAGAGCAGAAATTCCTTTTACAAATATATTAACAGTAAAAGAACTAAGGAGAATTTCTCTCCCTTACTTGATGCGGCAGGGAATGTAACCACGGAGGATAAGGAAAAGGCTGAGGTTCTCAATGCCTTCTTTGCATCTGTCTTTAATAGACAGATCAGTTATCCTCAGGATACTTTTCTCCCTGACCCGGAAGTCTGGGACAGAGCGCATAATACACCTCTTGTGATCCTAGGAGAGACAGCCAGAGACCTGCTCCTCCATCTGATTTGCCACAAGTCCGTGGGACCAGATGGGATACACCCAAGGGTGCTGAGGGAGCTGGCAGAGGCGATTTCCAAGCTGCTTTCTACCATCTATCAGCATTCCTGGTTATCTGGAGAGGTCCCACAAGATTGGAGGCTTGTTGATGTGACTCCCATCTACAAGAAAGCCCGTAAGGAAGATCCGGGAACTACAGGCCTGTCAGCCTGACCTCGGATTCAGGGAAAGTTATAGACCAGTTGATCTTGAGGGAGATCACATGGCACGTGCATGGCAATCAGGGGATCAGACCCAGCCAGCACGGGTTCACAAAGGGCAGGTCATGCTTGCCCAACCTCATCTTCTTCTACGACTGGGTGACCAGACTGGTATATGAGGGAAAGGTTGTTGATGTAGTCTACCTGGACTTCAGCAAAGCCTTTGACACGGTCTCCCACAGTATTCTCCTGGGGAAACTGGCAGCCCGTGGTGTGGACAGGTTCACTCTTCTTTGGGTTGAGAACTGGCTAGAGGGCTGTGCCCAGCGGGTAGTGGTTAATGGAGTTAAGTCCAGCTGGCGACCCTTTATGAGTGGTGTCTCCCAAGGGTCGGTGTTGGGGCCCATCTTGTTTAATATCTTTATTGATGACCTGGATGAGGGGATTGAGTGTACCCTCAGTAAGTTTGCGGATGACACCAAGTTGGGAGGATGTGTCGATCTGCCTGAGGGTGGGGAGGCCCTTCAGAGAGATCTGGATAGGCTGAACAGCTGGGCTGAGGTCAATGGGATGAGGTTCAATAAGGCCAAGTGCCAGGTCACAATAGCCCCATGCAATGCAATAGGCTTGGGGCAGAATGGCTTTGAAGAGTGTATAGAGGAAAATGACCTGGGGGTGTTGATTGATGCTCGACTCAACATGAGCCGGCAGTGTGCCCAGGTGGCCAAGAAGGCCAATCGCATCCTGGCCTGTATTAGAAATAGTGTAGCCAGCAGGAGCAGGGAGGTGATCATCCCCCTGTACTCAGGTCTAGTGCAGCCACACCTCGAGTACTCTGTTCAGTTTTGGGCCCCTCACTACAAGAAAGACATCGAGGCCCTGGAGCGTGTTCAGAGAAGGGCAACAAAACTGGTGAGGGGTCCGGAGCACAAGTCCTACGAGGAGCAGCTGAGGGAGCTGGGATTTAGTCTGGAGAAAAGGAGACTTAGAGGGGAGATCTCATTGCACTCTACCACTTTCTGAAGGGGGGCTGTGGTGAGGAGGGGTTCGGCCTCTTCTCCCAGATTAACTAATGACAGGATGAGAGGGAATGGCCACAAGTTGCACCGGGGAAGATTTAGATTAGATTTGAGGAAAAATTTTTTCTCTGAGAGAGTGGTCCAGCACTGGGATGGCCTGCCTAGGGTGGTGGTTGAGGCACTGTCCCTAGCGCTGTTCAAGAAGCGTTTAGATGAGGTGCTAAGGGATTTGATTTAGTAGCTTGGTGGGTAGGGATGGTGGTGTGAGGATGGTTGGACTAGATGATCTTGTAGGTCCTTTCCAACCTAATGTATCTATGAATCTATGAATATAAAGGACCACAGAAAATAATACAAGGTAGTTTACAAAGATCTAGAGATTTCCCAGAAAATCTGACCTAAAACACTCTCCTTCCCGACTCAGGACTATGTAGTCAAATGTCTTTGACTACAAACTGAGAAGATTTTACTTGCTAAGAACCTATATTTTTAGCAATTACTTCTAGAAAAAAAATCACTTCTTAGGGTAGAGTAAGATACAGTACACTAACACTTATCACTGGATGGTGTAAGAACCCAGAATTATTTCTGGCTCAAAGCTTGTTCAGCAGCATCCGTTCAAGACATAACCTGCTCGACAAGCTTTTGAAGTTAATGGTTAATTACCATGAACATAGTCGTAACAGGACAGACATTCTGTTCCTCCTGATGAACAAAATGAGGGCATCCCAACAGCTACTGTCACCATGACAAACAGGACATGATGTCCCTGATAACCAGGAAAGGCAGGAGGCCCCTGGGAACCAGCTGCTGATGAAGAGGATAAAACCTGACAAATTCTGAGGAAGAATGGGTACCCCCTCTCTGCCTAACTGTAGGTGTGTAGGTCAACAAGACATCACTGACCAACTCGCTGCCTCCCTATGGACCAATGAGATGTCACTGGATCCATGGTGGTGACTATGAATAGCTTGTAAATCATTTGCTAGGACTTCTCTCTTTACTATTGCTAACTTCCCCATCTTCCCCTCTTTTCTTAGTAGCTTAGAATTTGTAATAAACCATTGGACAGCATTTGACCTCATTTGTTGCCCAAATCTTCCTCTGGGTATATATACCTCGAACGATCGCCTCCAATAATTGGATCACAACAGATGATGAACCGCTTTGTCATAGTGAATCCTACATACCATCACTACCCCAGCTGCACTTCCATCTGGTAATCTGATCACAGTTCTTTCACACAGAAAAAGAAACTATTGAGATGCCACCACTGAAGTGTTCAACCACTGTATTAACTCTTTCCTGCTCTTAATATTAATAACAGTTTGTACTTTTTTGAGACAGTCCATGCTGATCATTTTGTATGTTCCTTTGTGTCTGAACCATTCTTTCCTCTCTTTGGATCAAAGATGGCTTTCTGAGACATTTCTTGCAATAAGAGACTGAGTTATCTAGGAGGCAAGTGGTGGGTGTTGCCATGTGGTGGGCTAGCAACATTTTGTTGACAGTTTTACATTTGATACCCTTTATTTGGAGCAGTTAGCCTTTGGAAAGGAAGTGCTCAGGAGAGTTTACTGGGAGGAGATCTGGCCTGTGATCAGATAACTCCAGCTTGGTATGGGAGATTAGGGGGTGATACCACTGTATCCTGTGAAGGCAAGATACAAGTGGGTGCCTCCTTGCTGCCTCTTGTCTGCTGGCAAGGCCCAGGAGATGGGAACAAAGGAGTTCCTGCTAAGATACACAAACCAGAATCTGTCACTCCAAAGAAATCTGACTTGACCACTTAGGACTTATAAATTAAGTTTGCACTGTAGCTGTGTCTCACTCCAATTTATAGGAGGGAGGGGAGGCTCTTTGATATATGTATACCCAGCATGAGATTAGGAAACAACAGTTCAAGTGTTGGTTTAACAGTTTATTACAAATCTTAATCAAAGTGATGGGGAAGGGGAAGATGGACGCTATTACCAATTAGTGTGATGAGGAAGGGAAGGCAGGTGAAAAAAAAAGATAGGGAAGAAGCAAGAACTGAGTAAAGAGAGGGTCCAGCAGTGGTCCTAGTGGTCCTGTTGCATATCTTTCTGATGATTCAAGGCAGAAAAACTGGGGGGGAGAGCAGCAGCAGCGATGGCTGGCCTTGGACAGCATGCAGGTACCAGGAAGGAGCAGCATGGTAAGTCCAGGAGCAGGTCTCAGGTGGCAGGCCCAGGAGAGAGCAAGTCTCAGGTAGTAGGCCCAAGAGAGAGTCCATCAGTATGCAGGAACCAGCTCATGACGGTTCTGGTGGCAGAACAGTTTACCATTGTTGCTGATCCCTCTTTTATCCATTTTTCTTGCCTACACGAGATCCCTGGGTGCTTGGGTGCCATGTGAGTACCTCCTGAGATGACTATCTCCCTATCCACAAAAGACTCAACATTGAGCTGCAGCTCTCTCTTATTGCCCCAGGATGTGTCCATTGGTGTCACTCAGACAAAGAATTTCTCAACCCTTAGCCAAGACTTGCTTGGACTTGTCATCTGTGTCCCTCAAACAAAGGATTTTGCAACCCTTGCTTAGACTTGTTTAGACTTGTTCATCAGCAAGCTTTGAGACAATTGGCAAAAAATAATAATCTCTTACAAGCTGGAAAAGAAGAAGTCATTGTCAACTGAACTACATTACCTCTGATGACCCGACAACCCATCGCTACTGAATATCAATATCTGAACTATGAGTTATGCTGGAATCCTGGTGGTGACTCCCTCTCTCTCTGTAGCATTCTACAAGGACTTCTTGTTTTCATTTCCTATCTCTTTTCTGTTGCCTGTCTCCCCTTCCCCATCTCCCTAAGTAATTAGGATTTGTAATAAACTGGTCAGGCTAACTTTTGACCCACTGTGTCTTAATCTTGCTGTATGGTACACATATATCAAAAGAACCTCCTCTCCATCCTATAAATTAGAGCAAAACACTTTGAAAACTGTTGCTTGAACTCTTTTATGAAACTGTCTCACTGCTGCCACTATTTAGGGCTAGTATTCCTTAAAGTAATAGAAATCTTGAAGTTATCTTAGTTTCATTTTAATTAAAAGAATGATCCTAGTCAGCAGTGAGTAATAGTACTCATAGTTCACAATTTTATTCATTAATGCCAGCAATCACATAGAATCACAGAAACATTCATAGATTAACAAAATCATAGAATGGCTTTGGTTTCACTGATCTCAAAAAATCAACTAGTTCCAAACCCCCTCCTTTGGGCAGTGTTGCCAGCCACTAAAGCAGAAATTAAAAAGCTTTTTGTCTACCAGGACCCCCAAGTCTTTCTCCCCAGAGCTGCTCTCAAAGAGCACTTCCTTCCGTCTGTATCTATATCTGGTATTGCCGAAAGTACAGCACTTCACACTTGACCTTGTTGAACCTCATAAGGTTCACACTGGCCCACCTTTCAAGCTTGTTCAGGTCCCTTTCTATGGAATCTCTTCCTTTTATCACATCAATTGCACCATTAACCTTTGCTGTCAAGCACAAACTTGTGGAGGATGTACTCAATCTCTTCATTTACATAGTTGATAATGATGTTATGTTCAATGTGGTATGAGATTTCATGCCATGATTTCAGCAAAGCATTTGACACTGTCTCCCACAGTATCCTTAAAAAAAGTTGAGGAGATGTGTGTTCCACATCTCCTGTGAGTGGATGGTGAGGTGGGTTGAGAACTGGCTGACTGGCAGAGCTCAGAGGGTTGTGATCAGTGGCGCAGAGTTCAGTTGGAAGCCTGTACTTGGCAGTGTTCCTCAGGGATCAGTGCTGGGTCTGGTTCTGTTCAACATCTTCATCAATGATGAGGGTATAAAGTCCACTCTCAGCAAGTTTACAGATACAAAGGTGGGAAGAATGGCTAACACACCAAAAGGCTGTGCAGCCATTCAACAAGACCTGGACAGGCTGGAGAGTTGGGCAGAGAGGAACCAGATGAGGTTTAACAAGAGTAAGTGTAGAGTCTTGCACACAGGGAGAAATAACCACATGCACCGGCACAGGCTGGGGGCTGACCTGCTGGATAGGAGCTCTGAGGAGAGGAACCTGGGGGTCCTGGTGGATGACAGGCTGGCCATGAGCCAGCAGTGTGCCCTGGTGGCCATGAAAACCAATGGAATCCTGGGGTGCATTAAAAAGAGCGTGGCCAGCAGGACGAGGGAGGTGATCCTACCCCTCTATTCTGCCCTGCTGAGGCCTCACCTGGAGTATTGTGTCCAGTTCTTTGCTCCCCTACAAAAAAAGCCAGGGATCTCCTTGAAAGAGTCCAGTGGAGGGCCACAAAGATGATGAAGGACATGGAACACCTCCTTTATGAGGAAAGGTTGAGAGACCTAGGTCTGTTCAGCCTTGAAAAAAGAAGACTCAGAGGGGACCTGATGCATTTCTATAAATATCTAAGAAGCAGGAGGCAAAGGGACAAGGTTGGAATCTTCTCTGCAGTATGTGGCTATAGGACGAGGGGAAATGGCCACAAACTGATGCATAGGAAGTTCCACACAAATATGCATGGGAACTTCTCCACAGTGAGGGTGATGGAGCACTGGAACAGGCTGCTCAGAGAGGTTGTGGACTCTCCTCTGGAGACACTGAAGACCTGCCTGGATGCCTACCTGTGCAACCTGGTCTAGGGAGCTGCTTTGGCAGGGGGGTTGGACTCAGTGATCTCTGGAGGTCCCTTCCAACCCCTACAATTCTGTAATTCTGTGATTCTGTGAGTATAAAAGTTTAGAAAAAGCAATTAAAACAAACAAACAACAAGTTACAGAGGGCACAATATAATCTTATTTCATTTAGTGAAATTACACAGTTACTACTTACAGAAAATAATGGAGTAATTTTGTTTGTGTTCGTTGAGAAGTAACAACTGACGGGGCAGACAGAGTCGACCTCACTGAAAGAAATATGTATTACTTTGCAAACTGGTTGGCCAGTTTGGTTAGGAAGTCTTAAAACTAGATAAAATATGGGAAGGAGAGGGTTACTGAAACAGGGTAAATAGGCAAAACATGTCTTGGTCTGTGCTGTCAGGGGATTTCAACAGCTGAAGAGATGCACACAGAACATTTTAATGGAGGATCCTTTTGTACTCCTGGGAAACTCACAGACTTAATTACTTCTCTTAAATGTCTGTACAAAAGGGATGCATTAGAGAGAATAAACAGGAAGAATTAGATATCTGTTTGCATTCACAGGGAAATTACGGAGACCTAGAGGGATAGTTCTGTCAATGGTTAATGGGCCAGTTCAGCTCTGTTCCATGAATAATGGGGCAGGGTACTCATGGACCCACACCCCCTAAAAGGGGAAAGGAGAAAAGGGAAAGGGCAGGGAGATGCACCCAAAAGCAAAACAGTGGCAACAATCCGAGGAGGAAACCTAATTTACTAAATAAGATATTGGAATGCAAAATAACAAGATATAATACAATATATTTGGAATTGAAGCTAATAAATCAAAGTGAGAGAGAGAGTGTGTCTGAAACCAAAGGTCTTATGCTAAAGCTGAAGGCAAGACAGGTAGGGAACCTCCACTGATAAGATGACCACCAAAAAAGGAAATCATTGGACTTGTGTACAGCTTTATCTTTCCCTCTGAGTGGAAAATGGGAACACAAAGTCCTCTGGGGTATGTAGTTTCTACCCAGAAATTTGGAAATTTGGCAGTCCACAGACTTGGACCATTATCTCTTTAAGTCCCAATTCCTCACATGATGTTATGATGTGAAATACCAATAACAAAAATCATAAAACCATGACAAGTTCACATGACTGGAGTCATTTTAGGAAAAGAATGGGACAGGAATGTGAAGTGATGGAGTTGTCCTTTACATTAGAGAACAATTGGAATATATAAAGCTCTCCCTTGGGTGGCTGAAGAGTGAATCAAGAGCTTAAAGAACAACTAAAAGGCCATAAAGGGTAACAGTATCCTTGGATGATATTAGGAATAGTGTTGCCAGCAGACAAGGAAGGTTCTACCTCCCCTTTACTCTGCCCTGATGAGTCAAAATATGAAGTACTGTGTCCACTTCTGGACTCCTCATCACAGGAAATAAATGGAGCTCCCAGAGTCCATCAAAGGGCTATAGAGATGACTAAGGCTATAGCATCTCTTCTAAAAGGAAAGCCTGAGACAGCAGTGCCTGCTCAACTTGGAAAAGAGTTGTTAATCTTCTTAATGTATACAGATATATTATGGGAGGATATCAATAGGATAGAGTCAAGACTGCTTCTGTAGTAACTATCAACAGGAAAAGACACAGCTCAAATGAAATACAGTAAATTCCATCTGCGTATGAGTGAAAACTTCTTCACTGTGAGGGTGAGTGAGCCCTGGAGCAAGTTTCTCAGAAAGACTGGGGAGTCTCTGTCTCTGAAGATTTTCAAACTTTGCCTGGACATGATCCAGGGCAATGTGCTCTAGGTGACCCTGCTTGAAGCAGGGGGATTAGACTGGGTGGTATTCAGAAGTCCCATCCAACCTTAAACATCCTGTGACTCTGTGTAATTTATATTTTCACAAGTTATATTAAAATATGGCACAGAACTCAAGTAAAGACATTATGTTTCTTCTATGAAACTAAAAAAAAAAAAAAGCAAAAAACCTGAATTTGCATCTCCCAGCATATTCTGTTAGAATGCCCTTTTGTTCTTACACAAGCTCCGTAAGTAGACAGCCAGCAGCATTTATTGAAGAAAATGTATTCTCCAGTCTACAGTCTAATCCTGGTACACATCTCCAAGCCACTATGTCAGCCATGTACAATCTCCAAGCCATGTCCACATGTCATGTTGGAAGCTAGCAATGTAGCCCCAAAACAACATATGTTACATTATTGCATTATTGATTATTGATATTGATATTATATTATTGATTTTTAGCAATATTTTTCATGCGCTGATTGTTTTATCACAGACTGCTTAGGCAACAACAGAGCACTGTGGAACAGAGGGTGCAGTACCATGCTGATTCTACATCTTGTACCCACCACACACGCCCAGGTGAATCAGAATCCACGTATATTATACATAACATGTGCTTGTGCCACTTGATAAGTAAATTATCTTTCTGTTAAAGTGGAGCAAAATTTTAAATGAAATTTATGTTTTAATTAATGTACAGATTATATACATATATAAACATGTATACCCAAGCTGCCATAATTCCTTCTGCATGAATTGACATGAACATTTATAGCCAAGACACAGACTCTGAAGCACAATGAAGAAATTACTGTTCCTGGTTTTGAATCCAGAAACTTAGCATGCAGAAAAGAAGAAAAACTATATGGATTCTATCCATTGTATCATTCACATAATGTAACTAACAATCTCCAAAATCATGGCAGCCTCTGAAACACACAGTGACTACCTTTCCTTAATAAGCTATTCAATAGCCTCTGCTTCAGCTGGCACCATTCATCTGTCCACAGTCAAAAGATGACTGAATGTCTGCAATGGAAGATGGTATTTTTCACAAAATAACAATTCCAGGGTTAAGTGCTTCAGGCTAGTATGTCCACATGCACCAGAATACCAGAAGAATTTATGCACAGATCTTAAAAAAAAAAGTGTTCTGCTCAACATTCTGAAATGCTGTACATATTAGCGGTTTGCAGGCACAGTCGTTTGCTCTGTTCAATACTTGTTTTATGAGTCCATAAACATTTCTGCAACAAGAGAAATCAATCCAAGGAACTGATCTAAGCAGCTGGTCAGTGTCCTTTTTGTCCTTCTCATTGTTCTTCCATCACAGCTGTAGGCATTTATCTACCAGCAGCACTGCCAAAACCTCTGCAAAAGCTGTTTGATAGTCTGGTATTGGCATGAAAAAACTGAGGCTGATTGTCAACAAAACATCAAATATGACTGAAAAAGCTGTAGCTCATTTGTAATGACTGCTGTCACAGTGCTAACCTTCAAAGTGGTGAAGGCTAACTAGTAAGAGATAGATCACAGGCAGCTGTGTACCCAGGGACTCTAAGATTTGCACCTGCTTCTGCCAGCTTGTAGGATAAAGTAACACAGAATCACAGAGAACATTGTAGGAAATAGTCCTGCCAGGTGACAGCATAGGCTCATATAAACACCAGCATGGTAGCAGCATACCAACAAAATGTATTTGATGTAGCATCAGCTAGATATGCCATATGCAAGCAGGCACTAAATGTTTTGTGTATTGTGAGACTAAAAAATCCGCACTTCTCCCAAGTATTGTTTTTTTGCACAACTTCTCAAATCACTTAAATGCTTTAGCATTGCAAACTATTGTGATCCCAAAGGTAAAAAAAAAAAAAAAAAGAGTTCCTTTAAAATCTATTCAAAACTATTCTTTATATCCATTTTGGTCAGCCAGTACTTTGCCCAAACTAAATATTGTTCCATGAAGCAATGACCTTATCTTAAATGGAAATCTTCTAAAAGAAGAGGGTCACCTGCTAGAGGGTGTTGCTATTCTTTATCAGTTAAGCTTTGTAATTAATAGCTTGTTTTTTTATCTTTAGTCTAAACATCTAGAGCTGCTACCCTTTAATTTAATGTATAAATTGATTTTACGCTGCTTTACCACACCTAATGAGCGTATTTGGATCTTTATCAATAAAAGCTAATGACTAAATGAAGATAGCTAATCAAATTAAAATAAATATATGAGATATTTATTTTATAACAGCTTAGGAAATACTATTGACATCATCGTTATATGTGGAAAAAAACATAGACTGAGCTTCTTGTATCTTGTTGATACCAACAGGCAAGACCTTCAGGCAAAAATTACTTTAAAGGTTATGCAAAGGCATTAGAAGATATACTAAATTTGTCAGACAAGGCAGTCATTCTACTTTGAGTAAAAAGCCTCATCATACATAAAGAAAACTATCACATCTTGTCCTTCTTTCTATAAATGAGTATTGCTCATCCTAAGATAAAATCCTTGAGAAATACACTGTAACAGAATAGAGGGAGTTTTATCTATTTTAGCCTATTTTTACCTATTTTAGAACTTCAGTGTGCACTGTCAAAAAACATGTGTAAGCGTTAATTTTTTTGGAATGTAAATAAAAGAAAACAACGTACTTTAGATACTTTCACTGGGGAATAAGTAAACAAAATAAATGAATATAACAACAATAATCATTATTTTTTCCCTTCTTTTTGACTGAGAAAATCATATAGCAGATACTCAAATAGGTCCACATTCTCCCACTGAAGAATGGTTCAGAATTATGTCTACGTAGTGAGAAACCCTTCAGCCCAGTATCTCTTAATTAAAATCAAAAAGGGCTATATACCATTGAACACTCATGAAAGAAAGAGTATGTATATAGATTAGACAAAGACAGGGATAAATCTACTTTTTTTTTAATTTTCGGAGTGAGTTATTACTATACTCTACTTTCCATCCAGTTCTCAATACACGCCACTTACACAAAAGAAAACAATAGGTATTCTTAGTAAATGGTGTGGATAAAAATTACAGAAGCGAGTCTTTGGATTACATTCCATTTTACTTCTGAGCTAAATGACTAATGTACCTTTTCTCCAAATCACAATGAGGAGAGTTTATTAAATACTTAATAGTTTGTACTGCACAGTGATTTAGTGGAAATCATTAAATACACAGTAAAATTATGTGAACAAAAATAAATCAGGGGGAGGATTCAACACCACTAACATTTTAACTCTTAAGAATTAGTTTTTATTGTGCTTGTATTGTCCATCAGTGAATCTCAAGTGATGCTTAAAAAAATAAAAAATAAAAAACAATAAAAAGAACATTAAAAGAAACATTTACACACACAAAATTGGAACCTATATAGGAAATAGTCAATTATATTTTGGGCTGGATTCTGTGTCCATAAGTACTCAACTGGAATGTAGTTCTCAGGATCAGTTGGCAATGCCTTCAGACTGGATATTATTACTATTTTGTGGATCAATTTTTTTTTATCTGGTCCTTTAAACTAACTTGATTACTTCCTCGTGACTAGCTTTTATGTAATCCAGTATGCCAGAATTAATCACATATATTTTCTTGATTCCCTGGTAAAATTTCACTCTCTATATATACACTTGAATCTTTTTTTCAGGATGGCAAAAAGAGGAATTCAAAGCTCTTTTTTTCCAGACAAACTACAGAAATAGGAGTCATAAACCCCATTTCAAGTTGTAACTATACTGAGAGCAACCTGTGATATTTTCTGTTAGTGTCCTCTTCACTGGTCACTCACATAGTTACAGTCATGATAATAAATTAAGACATTTTATCTTAAAATTTTCTGACTAGTCAGCTCTGCTGTTGACATCCATTCTCTCACTCTGTTGCTTCTCTGAGCCTTTTAGAAGTGAAATCCCTTCTAAGATTTCAAAGTCACTGAAAATTTGAATAATTTTACTGCACCATAGAATCATAGAACCATAGAATCATAGAATGACCTGGGTTGAAAAGAAACTCAAAGGTCATCTAGTTTCAACCACCCTGCCATGGGCAGGGTCACCAACAACTAGACCAGGCTGCCCAAAGCCACATCGAGCATTGCTTTGAATGTCTCCAGGAATGGGGCAACCACAACCTCTCTGGGCAACCTGTTCCAGTGCATCACCACCCTCTGAATGAAAAGCTTCCACCTAACATCCAACCTAAATCTGCCCTGTCTTTGTTCAACACCATTCCCCCTTGTCCTATTAATATCAACCCTTGTAAACAATCATTCTCCCTCCCATTTATATGCTCCCATCAAGTACTGGAAGGCCGCAATGAGGTCTCCCTGGAGCCTTCTCTTCTCCAAGCTAAACAAGCCCAGTTCTCTCAACCTTTCTTCATAAAAGAGGTACTCTAGCCCATTGATCATCTTAGTGCCCCTCCTCTGGACCCATTCCAAGAGTTCTGCATCTTTTTTGTGCTGGAGCCCCAGGCCTGGATGCTGTAGTCCAGATGGAGTCTCACAAGAGCTGAGTAGAGGGGGACAATCACCTAACTCTCCCTGCTGGCCACCCCTTTTTTAATACAGCCCAGGATATTGTTGTCCTTCTGGGCTGCAAGCACATACTGCTGGCTCATGCCCAGCTTCAAGTCCACCAGGAACGACAAGTTCTGGGGGGCATGCTTTCCAGGAGTTCTTCCCTCAATCTACATAAATACATGGGATTTCCCTGGCCAAACTCATTAGGTTCACATAGGTCCACTTCTCCATCCTGTCCAGGTCCCTCTGGATAGCTTGCCTTCCCTCCAGTGTATCAACTGCACCACTCAGCTTGATGTCACCCGCAAACTTGCTGTGGGTGCACTCTATTCTATCATCTGTGTCACTGATAAAGACATTGAAAAGCACCAGTCTCAAGACTGACCCTTGGAGGACATCACTTATGACTGGCCTCCACCCATGTAACTGTTGATCACACATAATTCAGTTTAAATGGAAAAGAAGAATGTGAAGAACATGTTCTGAGCTATGTATTTTCACATCCAACATCATGTTCAGAACTTCATTATAATCTCTATTCTCATTCTTAACTATCATCATCCCAGGATGGAAGTTTTAACCTTACTTGTGATCCAGTACACAGAACTTTGCAGATCTAACGTCTTCCTGAATCGTGAAAGGAATTGGTGTTCCAGAAGAGTGCACCTCATGTTGAGATAGGAAGACCATCACATGCCAACAGCTTACAAAACTTATAGAGGGATCTTGTCTTTCAGCTGACAACTAAATTCTCAATTCATATCTGAAATGAAATGATACCAGAAAAAGTTTCAGCTTAAAATTCTAACTGGCATAAGAGCAGTGCTTTAAGTAATCAATAATTCCTTCTAATGGGGCACTAAAATTAAAAAAAAATTAATTTAGTCTGTAGTCTAATGGCACAAAACAGAACAAATCCATTTGTTATACACAGTTCTATGGAGTATCAGATATTTTATCATTAGTTAATGGACAATCAAACCAAAAGGTAATATATGAATAAAGCTGGACATGAGCCAGCAGTGTGCCCTTGCAGCCCAGAAAGCCAACTTCATCCTGGACTGCATCAAAAGTAGCGTGGCCAGCATATCAGGAGGTGATCCTATCTCTGTATTCTGTGCTGGTGAGATCTCACCTGGAGGACTGTGTCCAGATGTGGAATCCTCAGTACAGGACAGACATGAACTTGTTGAAGCACATCCAGAGGAGGGTCACAAAAACAATTCAAGGGACGAAATACCTCCCCTGTGAGGAGTTGTTTTCAAAAAGATAAAGCTCCAGGGAGACCAGAGAATGACCTTTCAGCATCTTTCAGTATCTAAAAGGGGGGCTATAAGGATGATGGGCATGGACTCTTTAGCAGTGAGAGGACAAAGGGAAATGGATTCAAAGGAGGGAGATTTAGACTGGACATAGGGAATATTTTTTTACAATACTTTAACAGTAAGAGTGGTGAGGCACTGGAACACATTGCCCGGGGATGTAGTGGATGCCCTGTCTTTGGAGACATTCCAGATCAGTCTAGAAAGCCTGACAGGACTCTGAGAAACCATCTAGATGTCTCCACTCGTATCAGAAAAGTTGGACTAAATGACTTTTGGGCAACCCTTTCCAAGTTAAAAAGTTATATGACTCTATGATTTGAATATGAATTGAAATCTATTCAGAGATCTTCCCTTGACTTCAGAAGAATTAGAACTGATCTTCTTTCAAGTAACTTTTCATCTTGGATTTAGATTTATGGTTAAGGTTTTATCATTTCGTCTTTCCTTTCTTAGGTAAAAATACATAGCTGAAAGAGATCCTAGGAGGTCAACAATTCATTATCTGCCAATGAATCTGTTCCCCACAGATGGTCATTTAATGTACCCTAACATACCCCTGTGAAGAAGAATCTGCAATAGTCTCGGATTGTTTGATGTAGTTCACTGATACGCTACAAAGCATGTTGGCCTAGAAGGCCAACATTATCCTGGGCTTCATCAAAAGTGGGGTGGACAGTAGGGTGAGAAAGATGATTGTCCCTCACTACTCTGCCCTCAAGATGCCCCATGTGGAGTACAGCTTGGGACCCTCAGCTCAGGAAAGGTATGGAGCTGTTCAGATCCATAGGAAGGCCATAAAGATGATCAAATGTCTGGAGCACTTCTCCTGTGAAGACAGTCTGAGGGAGCTGGGCTTGTTTATCTTGGAGAAGGCTCAGGGGAGATCTAACAGTGGCTTCTCAATACTTAAGGGTGCTTGTAAGCAGGAAAAAACAACAGGTAGGCAAGGGGGAATGGTTTTAAAGTAAAAGTGGAAATCTATGTTAAATTTTAGGAAGAAAATCTTTATTCAGAGGATATTTAGGCACTGGAACAAGTTGCCCATAAAATTTGCAGATGCCCCATCCCTGGGGTGTTCAAGGCCAGGCTGGTGAGGCCCTGTGCCAGATTTAGTGACTAGCAACCCTACCCACAGAAGGGGAGATGAAACTAGATGAATTTTGAGGTCCTTTTCAACCCAAGTCATTCTATGATTCTGTGATTTTCATATAGATGTGTTGTCCATGGGTTTTTGCTAGGGTTGATGTACACAGACTGTCCAAGTAAAAATCTTAGACACTACTTTCTGAGGACAGTGGTCCTCAGAAGCAAAAGATACTAATGGGCTAAGGGGCTTTGCAAATATAGATTTAATCAGCTATGAAATAGAAATTATATATATATATATTTTTTTTTTTTTAAGTGACAATACAGAAGTCACCGAGAAATGGTTTGTGAGGTAAGAAAAGAACCAACCAAGGCATACATGTCTTTCCTAAAAGGTAGAATCCTGAATCACAAAAATTCACAAATACATTATTAGAGAACAGAGTTATTTCCAATTTCAAAAATGGTCTCCTGCATTCAGAGTTTTGGTAACATACCCAGATTAATCACAATTTTAAAAAGAGCAAAATCAAAAAACAAAAGTTTAGAGTCCTTTGACAGCCTTGCTAATGGTATTTGTTAGCTGTAGGACAAGAGACAAATGAAAATGTAGGAGACTTCAAAGGTCAGTGTCTAAAGCAAAGGTAATTTAGGAATATCGTATTTTGTTATTAATAGTTTTTGTTTCTTTAAAAAATTTATATATATATATTTCTTGGAGGAAAAGTTACATATATATATATATATGGATATATGGAATATATATAATTTTTATTTATATATAGATATAAAATACACATATATAATATATATAATATATATAATAATATATAATATATTATATATATATTATATAATATATAATAATTATATAACAATTAATAAAAATTGTTTGACCATTATCTGTGATATATATATATATATATATCACAATATAAACAATATATATAAATATATATAAACAATTTTTTTTTATCAGCAAACATCCATAAAATTTTTCCAGCACTGTGTTTAAATAAGCTCATCTTCGGTTGGGAAAGCAAAATTGCTGTTGACATGTGAGAGACAGAAAATGAACATTGATTTTTGTAAATAATTCTTCTAACAGGTAGGTTACTTTTATTTCATACCACGTGTAACCTTTTCATTCAGCAGAGTTTAACATACCCATACCTCAGCCCTGAGTCAGAAGATCACAGAGGCAATTGCTGAATTTTTGAACAGGATTAAATATTCTTTATTCATCAAATCTGAGCATTAAGTGTTTTTTTCACTAAAGGAACAGGTTGTATTCCCTGTTGAACTGGAGACATGACAGGACCATACTCAACAAATCTGTCTGTAAATATGTATGTAGATATGTATCTACAGATATCGACATGAACAAAAAATGTGTTAATCTACTTTATCATCACTAGTTAGGAATTATTAGAATAATGCATTTGAACTATAAAGTATCTTGGGAATAGAGCATATTTTAATTGTCTTTGCTGGACTATCTATTTTCCAACAAAGTTGTAGTACTTATTATTATTTCAATTGACCAAACTCTCATTCTGAACAGCAGAGTCACAGTGTTTGCCTTGAGGGAAAGAATAAAGGTGAGAACTCTAACTGTAGCCTCTGAAGTTAGAGCAAATGTCAAAATGCCTGTGCTGGTGATGCCTCACCTGAAGTATTGAATCCAGATGTGAAGTCCTCAGTACCGAGAGACATAGGCCTGTTTGAGTGCATCCAGAGAAGGGCCACAGAAATGATCCATGCAATGGGACATCTCTCCTATGAGGACAGGCTGAGAGAGCTGGGGCAGACAGGCCTGGAGAAGAGAAGGTTCTGAGGTGACCTGATAGCAACTTTTCAGTATCTAACAGGGAGCTACAGGAAAGAAGGAGACAGACTCTTTGGCAGTCTGTGGTGCTAGAATCATAGAATCATAGAATCATAGAATCATAGAATCATAGAATCACTAAGGTTGGAAAAGACCTACAAGATCAACCAGTCCAATCATCCACCTACCACCCATAGCTCACACTAAACCATGTTCCTCAACACAACATCCAGTCATTCCTTGAACACCCTCAGGGAAAGTGACTCCACCACCTCCCTGGTCAGTTCATTCCAGTGCCTGACCACCCTTTCTGAGAAGTAATATTTCCTAATGTCTAACCTGAATCTCCCCTGGCACAGCTTGAAACCATTCCCTCTAGTCCTCTCAGTAATTACACGAGAGAAGAGGCCAGCCCCCAGCTCAGTACAGCCTCCCTTCAGGAAGTTATAGAGGGCAATAAGGTCTTCCCTGAGCCTCCTCTTCTCCAGACTGAACATTCCCAGCTCCTTCAGCCTCTCCTCATATGGCCTGTGTTCCAGACCCCTCACCAGCTTTGTCACCCTTCTCTGAACATGTTCCAGGGCCTCAGTGTCTTTCTTGCAGCGAGGGGCCCAAAACTGGACACAGTACTTGAGGTGCGGCCTCACCAGTGCTGAGTACAGGGGAACAATCACCTCTCTACTCCTGCTGGCAACACCATTCCTGAGGCAAGCCAGGATGCCGTTGGCCTTCTTGGCCACCTGGGCACACTGTCGGCTCGTGTTCAGTCGAGCATCAATCAACACCCCCAGGTCCATTTCCTCAATACAATCCTCCAGCCACTCCACCCCAAGCCTGTAACATTGCCTGGGATTGTTGTAGCCAAAGTGCAGCACGCTGCATTTGAACTTATTAAACCTCATCCCATTGGCTTCAGCCCAGCTCTCCAGCCTGTCCAGGTCCCTCTGTAGGGCCTCGCTACCCACAGGCAGATTCACACTCCTGGCCAATTTGGTGTCATCCGCAAACTTACTAAGGGTGCACTCAATGCCCTAATCACATCCTCAGGATGTAGGACTGGAGCTTGCTTGGGGTGAAAGAGCCAGGATTTGACCCTTCAGAATGGGCTCAGATTGCAAGGGTTTAGGGCCAGAGATTGAGGCCAGAGAGTGAGGATTACTAACTACTGCATGGGAGGGAAATAGTGAGGTTTTGGGGCAGGATTTTTGTGTGGAATAGCAAGGATAGTAGCAAGAGCTTGGGGTGAAATAGTGAGGGATTAGCTCAGGAGTTTAGGGTGAGATAGTGAGGGTTTGGGACTGAGTTTCTGGGTGATGAGCAAGAAATTGGGAATAAAGTATGGGGTGAAACAATGAAGATTTTGGACTGGAGACTGAGGTGAAATGCTGATGGGTTGGGCCTGGAGTCTGATGTGTAATACCAGTGATTTGGGGCTGGAATTAATTGGGAAAGTGTGAGGATTTGGAGCTGGAGATTGGGTTGAGGCAGCAAGGATCTGGGAGCTGATCTTTGAGACAAGATACTGAGGGTTTTGGTCAGCAGTTTGGAATGAAATAGAGAGGGTTAGAGGCTGGAGTTTGGGGTGAAATAGCGAGAAGTTGGGATGGAGTTTTGGATGAATTAGCCCAGATTTTTTACTACAGTCTGGGGTGAAATTGCAGGATTTAGGGCCAGAGTTTAGGGTAATAATGATGACTGGTGACTGCCGTTTGGAAGGAAACAGTGAGGCTTTGGGGCAGGAATTTATGGCTAGAGTTTAGTGTGAGATGGCAAGAGTTTGAGGCCTAATTTCGGGAGGAAGAGCGAGAATTTAGTGCTAGAGCCTGGGGTGAAATAGTGAGGAGTTGTGGCTGGAATCAAGGGAGAAATAGTGAGGGTCTGGGACTGCAGTATGGGTGGAATAGGAAGGATTTGGAGCTGGATTTTGGGGTGAAACAGTGAGGGTTTACAACGGGAGTTTGAGAAGAAATAGCGAGGGCACAGGACGGTATTTTGGGATGAAACTGTGAGGGTTTGGGGCTCGAGTTTGGTGTGGAATAGCGAGGATTTGGGGCTGGAGTTTTGGGGTGAACTACTGAGAGTTAGGAAAGAAGGACTGAAGGTATGAGAGTGGAGTTGGAGGTGAAAGCATTGGGGTTAGGGACTGAACAAGGGGAAAATAATTCAAGGTCAGTGAGGGTAGATTTAGGTTAGATACAAGAAAAAGGTATTTTAAAGTGAGGAACAGATTGCCCAGTTGTTGATGCCTTGTCCCTGGAAACGTTCAGTGTGAGGCTGGATAAAGCTCTGGGCAACCTGATCTAGCTGTGGTCTCCCTGTTCATTGCAGGGCAGTTGAACTAGATGGCCTTCAGATGTCCCTTCCAACTCAAAGGATTCTATGACTCTATAATCAGTAGAACTATAAATAGCATTAACAAACAGTTGGCTTCTCCATTCCTGACGACAATAAAACATAAAGTCTTACAGCTCACTGGCATGCAGTATATGCGCTGTTGGAGCTATACTAGGATTGCTGATGAAGGTCCAGGCTAAACTTCTGAAAAAATACTCTAAACTCTGAAGTTTCATAAAGCAATAAAAATATCTGAGAGCACATCTTATTAAAGACTTGGAACAGAAAAGATGACAAAAATTAGAAAAATATTTTCATTACAAATCTCTGCCAAAGAATGTCAGGTAGCTTAAAAGTGGGGGAGATACAATATCATCAGGAAGCTGTGTTGACATTGTGTTCAAAATTTCTTTAGAAAAGTGAAAAATAAGGGTTCAATTTACTCAGCCATGCTCAGAAGATACAAGCAAGTAGATGCCTACTACAACAGTGATATGATACTTCAGATTTAAAAACTGCTAGATGATATTACTGTCAACCTAAACATCTTGAAATAATCTCTTGCTTGATGTTAAAACAATTAGTACAGCCATCTCATTGCATGGTAGACTATACTGGTTGCATTAGTATTGGGAGCTTGCATAGTACTTTGAGGAAGAAGATCAATGTAAAAAGATTCCATATTCTTTACTCTAGTATTCAACTACATACAGAATGTAGTTTGCCTGTAATATTCAAAACAGTTTGTAAATGTGAACTAGATAATCTCCACAGTATTATTAGAATTACTTGTACTCCTTAGTTCAAAAAACACTGGGCACATGCCCTAGCTTGCTTTTGTGTCTATTCTGTTAGGGAATGCAAATGTCAGAAAATGAATCTGTGTTTCTGCTAAGAGAATCACTTGTTTCTTATTCTATATATTTAAATTGGTTTTAATCATCAGCACTTCATATATAACACATCCTTTATCCGTTCCCACTGCACACACACTCTAAATTTAATTAAAATAACTGAAATGAAACTACAGATAATTTGTTTTTTAAATAGACTGCCACATGCTCCATTTACATAAAACCCATTAGTTTGCATTAAATACAAATTAGCTGTTGATATGAAGTAAATCACATATAAATAGTTCAGAATAGCCTAAAAACCATGCATTTTAATTAACATAACTGTTAATCAGATTTATCCGTAAAGTAATCAAGACTCTCACTCACTCATTTTTCAGTACAATAGCCCATAGAATGAAGAGCTATCCTGTACTACTGTTCTTTTACCAGTAAAATAAAAACATAGAGAAGAAAGAAGGAATGTGTAGATTCAGACATTTATAGCAAATTATGTTGTTTTCAAATGATATTGCAACAGCCAAACCAGAGGCAATATGAACAAGATCTGCATTGCTGGGAGAAAATCTAGATTTCGAGAATCTTTTCGATCTTTGATGTTCACTTGTTGCAAAAAAATTAGGAGTTAAAAAATTAGGATTCTCATAAAGAAGCTGTGAATCTTTTTTTTCTTTTTTTCTTTTTTTTTTTTTTTTTTTGCCTAGGTGTTTTAATAACAAAAGGAAGATATACTATGACAAAATGAGTTTTTAAGACATTTCTTTGTTAATTGTCATATGATGAAAACAGTCATTCAAACATCAAGACTTTCAACATCTATCCCAAGAACTGCAAATACCAGATAAAAAGCATAGAATCTTGCTAATCATTTTGTCAACTTCAAAGATGAGTACAGTAATTTTTACGTGAGAATTCAGAACCTGGAGTATACTGGAAGAGTGTAAAACACTGACAAAATGTCGTCACTATGACTCTTTATAAATGAAAATTTTAAGTTAGTGTTTTGTCCTGGTCTCCTCCCCTCGCCTCCCCTCCCCTCCCCTCCCCTCCCCTCCCCTCCCCTCGCCTCCCCTCCCCTCGCCTCCCCTCCCCTCCCATCCCCTCCCCTCGCCTCGCCTCGCCTCGCCTCGCCTCGCCTCGCCTCCCCTCCCCTCCCCTCCCCTCCGCTCTCCTCTCCTCTCCTCTCCTCTCCTCTCCTCTCCTCTCCTCTCCTCTCCTCTCCTCTCCTCTCCTCTCCTCTCCTCTCCTCTCCTCTCCTCTCCTCTCCTCTCCTCTCCTCTCCTCTCCTCTCCTCTCCTCTCCTCTCCTCTCCTCTCCTCTCCTCTCCTCTCCTCTCCTCTCCTCTCCTCTCCTCTCCTCTCCTCTCCTCTCCTCTCCTCTCCTCTCCTCTCCTCTCCTCTCCTCTCCTCTCCTCTCCTCTCCTCTCCTCTCCTCTCCTCTCCTCTCCTCTCCTCTCCTCTCCTCTCCTCTCCTCTCCTCTCCTCTCCTCTCCTCTCCTCTCCTCTCCTCTCCTCTCCTCTCCTCTCCTCTCCTCTCCTCTCCTCTCCTCTCCTCTCCTCTCCTCTCCTCTCCTCTCCTTTCCTCTCCCTCACTTGTTTCTCCTCCAATTCTCTCACCATCCTGCCATGAAAGTGCATACAGAAATGATTGTGTGGCACTTCGCTATCTACAAAGTTAAACCATAGCATTCAAGACTATAAATCATATATTTTGGAAATATATGTCCCTTTTTAATGGAGGATACCTCCAAATTGCACTAAATTTTGAAAGAGCTTGTATCTAATAGCAACAGAAGTGGCATACCTCAGCATCTCATGACCATTCAAAATTTGCAATATTAGAGAGGTCTTTAAATTGTGGTATTTAACAAATCAAAGAAACACCATCCTGTGAAAAGCAACACATAATGAATTTGGTTCCACTGCAGCTGAATGTAATCTGGATACACACACACACGCACAGAAACCCAGAAGTAAAACAGTCCAGTTATATAAATTATTTGGCAGAACAGAGAGCAATTGAAGTAGCACTAATGCAGAAAATTATACACTCTCTTAAGGTTTTGAACAAGTTAGACTGTTCACATTCCAGTTGTTGCGATGATATATACAGATTTGCTGCTGCTACTGTGGCTATGGGACATAGTAAGTCCAGGCCAGATGTTCAGTGGTAGAGACAATATTGAAAAGTCATTGATCCAGTTTAGAATCATCTGCAATAAACAGAGCCACCTCATGATCATGAGTAAACAAGGTCTGAGTGACTCACTAGCTTAAAGTAAGATTTGTGTAAATGTTGAGCTGGAATTTTTCTCACATCCAGAGAGTAGTAAAGCTACTTCAGATCAAAAATGATAGTTTTAAACTGTTCTTTGACTGGTTTCATATTTTTAAGTTCTGCACCTTCAAGAGGATTTTCTCTAATCTAAAGATGAATTTTTCTCTGTCATAATTTAATTTCAAGTTTGTTTGACAAACCTCTTTTTGTATTCAGCATGAAATTTATACAGCCTCAGTTGATCACAGAATTCAATGGATTTTATAACATTATATGGAGAAGGGATATTTGATTATTCTGCAAAAAAGATTCAATCTCTGGGACAATTTTGGTATGCATATACACTCAGAGTAATTCTATTCAGTTCAGTCAGGAAGAACAAAGCGTAATTAGCAAAGCATTAGTCACCCTAGATTCACTGATTCATCTTAACTGTGTTTTACATAAAGCATTAATATACATGTGTCTTAATTTTAAAGTGATTTAGGAATATTAAATTCACCATAATATTCTCTAATATAGTACAACTGACACTAATATCTCGAGTAAATGCACAAAGGGAATTATCTGAAACAGTTCTTACACTTTTAAATAAAAACAAGGAAAATATGCTATGCAATAGCACCTCTGAATAGAAAGAAAATCCATTATTATTATTAAAATAATGTTTTTACATGACTCAGCTTAGCATGGATCATGTCACACATGAAGACTCATGTAGAAAAGAAACAGTGCTTCATATTGCTCCAAAGAGTCAACTATCTACAACAAATGATTTGTTTTACTGTGCAGTTATTAGTGAAGTTAATAATGGCAAAACAGCTTCTTTACTTCACAAAAGTCACCTTGTTCTGGAAATGTTGCTTTCAGAAATATATTAAATAACATATAATGACAAGAAACGACAAGATGGGCCCTGTCTCAGGGTATGTCTAGAAGAATAAAACAGGTACAATGTTCCACAAGAAAAGGAAACACAAACAGGCAAGTAACCCCAAAATTATCCTATGTATATGGGATATAGGGTATAGGATATATATGGTCTATATATTTCAGGTGTGTAAATTATATGTATTATGTATTACATATTATGCATTATTTTATATATTTATATTCATTTATATTTAGTAAGCCCAGCTACTCAATAAAGGTAACCTAAGTGAGAATAAATAATAATAATAATAATAATAATAATAATAATAATACTCAACTTACTGAAAACGCTGACCTCTAAAACTGATGAGTACAACCAATCAGAACAGATTAGTAACACACAATCAGAAATAGGATCAAGCTAACTGAAAAACTTGCTTTCAACTGTTTTGCTGTATTCTGGCAAAGAAAAAAAAAAAAGTATTCAAAATCTAAGAACCCAACAAAAAAATGAAAATTACTGGATGAAGTACGCTGTGGCAGGAATGGTTAAATAGATGTTCCAGGTCAATTCTTTGGAAAGACTCTTGTTTTATACTTCCTGTAAGATTCTATAGCCCTGGAATCAAACAAGTGTATTTATTTCTTTTCTTAATTTATCTAAAACTACAGTAGAATTCAGAGCAATATTTTAACATTTCAAATTAACTACTGAAAGTAGGAAATTTTGACTATATGATACTCCTAATGATTAATAAATTTTTTAAATCCTCATCCATCAGTTCACTGACTTTTTACAATTTGCCAGGACAGGGTCTTCTCAATGACAATGGAAAGATACACAGAAGTTTCTTTAAAGTGTCATTAATTCAATTCTCTCTTAGTTACACAGACAAATTTGAAATTACATTTTAGGTAAATCTAGCTGCATTGTGACATTGTAGATACACTTTGCTTAGTTGTTGAACAGTAATTGTACTGTAATTTTTGCCACTTAATGGAAACTTGTAATTGAGATACATACTGTTATTAACCAAGCTCCAATATGAAGTTGGCTGCTGTAATAATAGGAGTAATTATTGACTGATGAACTGCTCAGACTGGAAACTGATCCCAGATAAATACTAATGTTCAAAAGGGAACAGAGGCCAAAATCACATTAGTAGCACACCCTTGACATAGGTCCAATCTAGGTAGTAAACGATTTAAGACACTGAGCTTTAAAATAACACATAGAGCATATAAGAACAAAAACATAATAATTTGGGACCTGAAGATGTAAGCCTGTTTTCAAGATGAAATTACAAGATTTACCCTCTGCTAGCTAGAAACTCACATAGCAAATATAGAGAACGTATCAAAATTGTGTGGAAGATGCACCTTAATGTAGATATTTTCAGTTTTTTTTCTCTGAGATCTAAAGATACCCTCAAGGATTATATCTTTGTACATGTAATCATGAAGGAGTTAAGATCAGATATTAAGTTGTTGGAGTTATCACAGTTCTGAAGTTTCCCTGTCTTTGAGCCCAATACCATGTTAGATGCATTATATCAGTGCCTGTCAATTGTGGAAACAAGAAAAAGAATACTTTCCCAACTGAATTTCCTGGGGAAAAAATGTGACTTTCTTGGTCGTCTTTGAGTACCTTCCTTTTCCAAGACAGCTGAACCATCAGTTTCCTGAACAAGCTGATCAAAAGGATCTGAAAACAGTATTCATCCTCACTAAGCTACAACAAGCAAAATTCTGTCTGTCTCGTGGCTGGTGCAGAAGGTTAGAAACGACACATGAGCTACAACTTTCTCACAAGTATTTAGGATTCATGTTGGGCCCCAGAATAAAAGCAAAAGCACAGGAAGAACTCTATAGTGGTAAACGCTATCTGGAACTAATAAAATCTGTAAGCACAGTAAGTTGCATTACGAAAGATACTCCTATTAAGCCAACTGATACTGGAAAGTATCCATGACAATTCTTTAAATAGGAAGAAGGAACTTAAAGCCAGCTATAGTTTTTTTCTGGGAACAGAATCCCATTTTGTCTCAATTATTAGGATTACTATGCAAGAAAATTTGAGTATTAGTACTAATAATATCTGCAGGAAGATTCTTAACAATATTAGCAATAGTGCTAGAGGGAATCACCTCTAGTTGTGCCAGGGCAGAGTCAGGATTGGTGTTAGCAAAAATTTCTTCTCTAAAAGGGCAATCAGGGACTGAAATATGCTGCCCAGAGACAGCGTCCCTAGAGATGTTCAAGAAATGTTTTGATGTTTTGCTAAGGGACATGCTTATTGGGGAAATATTGGAGGTAGGTGGATGTTTAGACTGGATGACCTTGGAGATTTTTTCCAACCTTGGTGATTCTATGATTCTAACACTGGAGTTTAGATTTTAATCACTAAAATTCTGCTTCCCACTTCCATGTTGATTTATATAGCCATCATATAATAGTTCATATATTGAAGATGGATTGTTATTCTCCTCTCCCCCTCCACTTTCTTTGAACCCTCAAAATAGAGTAAGAATATAATCATTTTAAAATTAAGGAATATATAGTAATGTGATTCTCTAGCCGGAGATGAAGTAAACAGTAAACTCAATATCTAAGCTTGTGGTTTCATGATTGGCTTAAATCTATCTGAATTTTTCCTCTCTACTCACCACTGCCCACAGCTGAACAGAAGTTTCAACATGTTCTTCAGGCCATTATGCTATTTGAGATTTTGATTCGTGGCTGGGTTTGGAAGTTGAGGGGAGATTTTTTTAAGAAAGAAAGGGATTACTGGAGTTGACAGAATATCTCTAAGGGTTTCTAGCAAATAGAAAAAGAAAAAAAAATGGACTATTGTCAAAATGACTAAAAAAATATTTCCACGCAGTAAAGTTTTTGGCTAGGTAGGTCCTCAGTTACAAATACAAAATGATATGAAATTTAGATATGCAATCTACTGAATTATGCTTTCCTCTGATTATATATTCGGTATCCAAACTACAGTTACTTTTAGACCCTCTAGGCTGGATTAGCAGGCTTTGCACATTTTCACGTTTTGCTGGTTCGTGCATTAGCTGAAAATGTGGCTTAGTTATTTTACATGACACAGAACTAATGGAAGAAAATGAGATCACAAAGGAAATAATATCCAAAAAAAAATTCAGGACTTCACAGTAAATTTGTGTTTCATTTAATTTCATTCCATTTTGTACACATCTGTGATCTGTGTTAGTAGATTTTTTAAAAGAGAAAGATTTCTTCCTTGGATGTTTTTAGAACCATTTCTAAATTCTCTAAAAGAAATTTCAGAAATGAGGAGATGGTTAAAATTGTATTTGCACTCACACCTTTTTCAGACATTTTGAAACTCAATCTAATAGTACTTATTAGTCTTGGAAATATGAAAATTTCCTTCACCATAGATTATGAATGAATGACTTCTCCCTCCACAGCAACCTTGGTGATTATACAAATGATAGCTGAATGACCAAGCCTACAGAACTGTAGTCAGTAATGTTAATTCTAGTTGGAGAACAGTCACTAGCAATGGTCAATATTGGATCCAGTCCATTTTAACATCTTCAGAGGATCATGCTGTCATCCAGAGGGATGTCAGTAGGTTGGAGAAATGGACTTACTAAAAGCTCATGTGGTTTAGCAAGAAAAAGTGCAAAATCTAGTATCCGGGAAGGAACAACTCCAGACACCAGATCAAACTTAAGGAAACCTAACTGGAAAGCAGTATTGCAGAAAAGGACATGTGATGTTAGTGGATACCAATTTGAACACGTGTGAGCAATTAGCACAGTTATAGTCCATACTATCAACTGATGAATAAGGAAATAAGTCATTTTTTTTCTCAGTTAAAATGAATAATAAAACTCTCTTTATCAGATTGCCACAATTTTTATTCAAAGCAGCTCACAGAGAATGCAGCTATCCATCTCATTGAGGTTTCTCCTTTCAGATAGCTCCATGTTCAACTCATTTACCTCATGTAACTCAAGCAACATTTTTCTCATTCAGGACGTGAGATTTTCTCTTTTTTACTTAGTTGTTCTTTTATGCAAACCAGGTGCATAGAAGAAGACTATAAAGTTAAGGATGCAGGTAACACCACTTAAAATTAGAAGAGTGCTAACAACCAAGATCAGAAAATTGAAACAGTGAAAATAGAGGGAATTTATTTAAGGATAAGTGTGTGAGTTTGTGAGAAAGAAAGAGAGAGAAAGAGTTAAATAACTTTATGAATTTTTAAAAGCTCTATTGAATGGTCTCACTAAGTAATGTACAATGTTTTCCTCTCACTAGCTACAAATTTCATTAGATAATATTACATGAATGAAACAACAAATGTACTCTGAGAGTTGAAGAAGCTGTTCTGTGAATATCTCACTTGAGGCATAATGGAAATATCCTTTAATCGATCCTACATGTGAACATTATATAACAGTATAAATCCTTAAGATGTTAGGCAGATCAAAGAATCATTGAATCATCTGAGTTGGAAAAGACTACCAAAGAGTATCTAGTCCTATTCACCTGAAAGGAACAAGAACATTTTCAGCTATTTCTGGCTGCATGGAACCTTGTCCAGCTTGACCTTGAGTGTATCCAAAGACAAGGCATACACCACTTCTCTGGGCAACCTGTTCCAGTGCCTTATCAACTTTATTGAAAAAAAAATCCTCCTTGTATCCAATCTGAATCTCCTGCCTTTTAGTTTGAAACTATCTCCCCTTCATCCTATCGCAACAGATCCTGACAAAGAGTCTATTCCCTTCCTTCTTATAGCAACCTCCTTTAGATACTGAAATGCTGATCTCAGGTCTCCCTGGAGCCTTCTCTTCTCCAGGCTGAGCAGCCACAATTCTTTCAGACACAACAACAGGGAAGATGTTTGAACTTCTGGATCATTTTTGTGGCCCTCCTCTGGGCATTCTGTAACAGGTCTATATCTCTCTTGTACTGAGGATTCCACATCTGCGTTCAGTACTCCAGGTGAGATCTCAACAGCACACTGTAGAGGGGCAGGATCACCTCAGGTCTCTAGAATGTATCTCATTGAGAACACAGACTTACAGATGTTCAGGTTCCTCAGGAAGTCAAATATCTGCTTACAGCAGGAGGGACAATGCTCCTCCATTTCCTACCTTCTGAACCAGTATTATAATATATAAATATATATTATATAATTGTATATAATACATTAACTATTTTTCATGTTCACTCTCCTGCTATTTAGTAACCAATGCGCTAGACTGGTAACTACAACATCACAGTGCAGTCTTGAAAATCAAAATTCTTCCTTGACTGCTGTTTTAATAATCATGCATATTTATGTATGACCTCTGTCATGAGAGATACCAAAGGGAAGAATTCTGGGTAACAGTTAATTAGATATGTGACTCTTTAATTATAACAATAATTTCATTTCTAATTCAGTCTTTAGTCTAGCCATAGGCTTTTATATTTAACTAAAGATATTTCTAAAACCTTCTTTGCCCCTTTCATAACGTATTTTTCTGAAGTTAGTTAGAGTTCATAAAAGTAATACTCATTGCAATTAGAAATTTAACTTGTATTTTAGCTAAACTTTTTTTTTAAATTGCATTTTTAACAGTTTTCTATTTCAAACTATACTTACACAGTTTATATCCTACACAGTGGTTATAACTTCAGCTAATGCATCTATTTTTCCTTTTTTTTCCTTCACTTTTTATGAAAAAGTACATCAACCGTGTGTACTGGTCTCATATTATATAGTACACCAAAGCTGATTTAATTGTTTTCAGTCCTTGAAATCATAATATGTGTATTTGTGAAGAAAGAATGTACCATTCAAATGAAAATACCTGTCATGGTTTTATGATTTTTGGTATTGGTATTCCACATCATAACATCATGTAGTGCACTGAGAATTAAAGAGTAAATGCTTCAGCTCCGTGGATCATCGATAGTTATGGATGGATATACCGGTCTCAGAAACTATGTTTCCCAGAAGGCTTTGCGTTGCTTTGTATCTTTACATATTTCCACTCAGAGGGAAATATGTACAAGTTTTTACTGTTTGCGTGTCACGAGACGTTCTCTTTCCTTTGGGATCGACTCAGCAGCAGGTGCTCTCTGCTGTCTTGCCTTCAGCGTTTAGCATGAAGCCTTGGGTTTATCGGACACTCTCTCTTGCTCATTTTATTTGATCTACGCTAGAAAATCATGATACTGACATCACTGACATGCCACAATAGGCCCTTCCCTCTTCTGAAATGGATGCTGATACCTGTGAAAGAAAAATATTCCTTCAGAGATGATCTGATGCCTGAGAAAAAGAAAAGGTCTGATATAGAAAAGAGCATCCATTATTTGAGAGAATGTGCTATGGTGGAAATGTTACATGACCCTGCATTCATTCATGACAAACGAGCTCATAAACCACTGACAACACCTAAGATCTGAATCTCAATTCATAGTTCTACTACAAAAGAGGAATAATGCTAATAAAATCACATGAGTGTGTTACAGTATTATAGAATACATTATCTTTGTCACTTATCTTGCACATCTATAGCTACCCACATTCTGGAATTGTTGGAAATATTCTACTTTTCTTATCCTTGTTCATGTTATCACAACAGTGAGTTATGGGAAAAATTTCCTTTGCCAGAACATACATGCCTTAAAACTTAAAAGAATTCAACCATAAACTTAAGGAGATAGATACATGGGTTCTCCAAAATTATACAACCACAAGTTTGAAAAGGACCGGCAAGATCATCTAGTCCAACTGTCCACCCATTACCATTGCTACCACAAGCTACTAAACCATATCTCTTACCTCCTCATCCAGATGCCTTTTGAACACTGTCAGGGGTGGCGACCCCACCACCTCCCTGGGCAGGCTATTCCAGTGCCTGACAACTCTATGAGAGAAAAAATTTTTCCTTATGTTCAATCTAAACCTCCTCTGGTTCAACTTGTGGCCATTTCCTTGGGTCCTGTTTGCTGCCTGGGAGAAGAGGCCAAACCCCTCTTCATCACAATGTCCCTTCAGGAAGTTGTGGAGTGCAATGAGGTCTCCCCTGAGCCTCCTCCAGTCTAGACAATCCCAGCTTCCTCAGCTATTCTTCATAAGACTTGTGCTCTAGACTCCTCACTAACTTAATTGACATTCTCTGGACATGTTCTAGGGCCTCAGTGTCTTTCCTGTAATGAGAGACCTAAAACTGAACACAATACTCGAGGTGCAGTTTCACCAGTGCAGAGTGCAAGGGGATGACTACCTCCCTGCTCCTGCTGGCCACACTATTTCTAATACAGGCCAGGATGCTATCTTGGGCACGTGGGCACACTGCTAGCTCATGTTCAGTCGAGCATCAAACAGCATCCCCAGAATCACCAACACCCCCCAAACCATGCATGGCTGAACAGGAAATATTTTCTCATAAGTGTTCCGGTGTTTCAACATTTTCCTACCGTAGATTGTCAGTGAAAGGTCTAAAAATACGAGTGTCTGAAAAACAGTACATGTCTGTTTGAGCCAGAGACATTCTAAGCAATTTAGAATTTGTGTTTTCTTCTTTTCTTTAAATTAGAAATGTTTATCTGCCTAGACATGGTTCACAAATAAGACTAAAGCCAAAATCGTCTTCAAGCTATTAGCCATGGATAATTCCTTAGCCTTGTAAAATAGTATTATTCATCTCTAAATAGTTTATATTTTCCATACTAAGACAAGATAGAAAATCTTCACTGAAATTGAATTTATACAGAACAAATGAGAATAACCCCCTGGAATTTTATTGTTTTGTTAATAAATTGCATTTTGGAGCAGCAGCTAAATATTATTTACTCCTACAGTGAGCAACCCTACAGTCTACAATGCCATAAAATTGTTATTTTAAAAAATCCACGCCTTTTAAATGATATTTTACCTCTATCCTCATGTTTTGACTTTCTTTGCAATGACTGCCATTTTAATTTTGGCCCCACCAAAGAGTATAAATATCCTAGATCCCAAATCAAGGGTACTCACGACAAAATTTCTAAAGCTAGACAATGTAGTAATAAATTCTAAATGCCTCCATTACATGGAATTTTTAGAATATACTTATTGGTCAAAATCAAGTACATACTGATAACTGTTCTCTAGTTTAAGAACAGTTATTTCTTTTCTTTTGGGGAAATACTGCTAAAGACACTAGACACAAAGTTTTTATACTTTGTTAATTTTTTTTTTTACCAAACAGGTTGTATTTTTTTTCCTGAAGAAATTTCTTTCATTTATATAATTAAAATATAAATTCTTTATATTTTGCTGTGTCACCTGGGAACATTACAGGAATGCTCTTCAGAGTTGCAGAGAGGGGATTTGGAAACCCAAGGCACTGAACTTGGCAAGGGATATTAAGAACAACAAGAAGGGATTCTATAAGTATATTGGCCAGAAGAAGTGGGCCAAAGAGAGTGTACCTCCTTTGGTAACTGAGAAATGAGAACTGACTATGATAAATATGGAAAAGGCTGAGATGCTCAATGACTTTTTTGCCTCAGTCTTCACTGGCAACCAGGATTCTTATATTTCTCATCTCCCAGAAGCTCATATCTCTGAGTCTCTAGGTGGGAACTGGGGGAATAAATCCTGCTTCACTGTAAGTGCAGAGCAAGTCCAAGACCACCTCATGAGACTGAATGTATACAAGAATACAGGGCCAGATAACATACCTCCCAGAGTCCTCAAGGAGCCAGTTGATGTGGTTGCTGAGCTGCTCTCCATCACATCTGAAAAGTCATGGCTGTCAGGCAAAGTTTCTGGGGACTGGAAAAAAGGAAACATCACTCCCACTTAGAAGAAAGAGAGAAAGGAGGACCCTATGAACTAGAGGCTGGTGAGCCTTAACTTTTAACTTAAGCCTGGGAAGACCATGGAAGAGATCCTTCTAGAAGACATGTTAAGGCACACAAGAGTTGTGGAGGTGATCTGAGACAGCCAGCATGGCTTTACAAAGGGAAGGTCCTGCCTGACCTATCTGGAGGCCTTCTGTGTTGAGAGTTACAATTTTGAGGGGTGGACTACTTGGTGGATAAGGAATTGGCTGAAAGGCAAGATGGTTGTAGTGAGCAGGACTGTGTCCAGATAGAAACCAGTGGCAAGTCAAATCCCCAGGGGTCTGTCCTGGGACTGGTGCTCTTCAACATCTTCATCAGTGACATTGACGAAGCACTTGAGAGCGCCCTCAGCAAGCTCGCTGATGACACCAAGCTAAGTGGTGCAGTTTACACATTAGAATAAAGGTATGCCATCCACAGGGATCTCAGCAAACTCGAAAGGTGGGCCCCTGTGAACCTAATGAGGTTCAACATAGCAAAGTGCAAGTTTTTGCACTTAGGTCAGAATAATTCCAGATACATACACAGACTGGAAGAACAACTCCTTGAGAGTACCCTGTGGAGAAGGGCCTGGGGGTCCTGGTAGATGAAAAATTGAACATGAGCCAGCAGGGTGCTCATGCAGCTCAGGGGACCAATGGTATCCGGGGCTCCATGAGGAGAGGGTGGCTAGCAGAGACAGGGAGGTGATTGCCTCTCTCTACTCTGCCCCCTTGAGGCCCCATCTGGAGTACTGTGTCCAGGCCCGGGGATCTCAGTGAAGCTGTGCAGCAGTTGGAACAGATCGGTAGGAGGGACACAAAGATGGTAAGAGGGCTGAAACACCGCCCCTATGAAGACATGCTGAGGAAGCCGGGTTTGTTCAGCCTGAAGAAGAGAAGGCTGCAAGGAGACCTCATTGCAGCATTCCAGTATTTAAAAGATGGGTGGTGTAAAGGAGGGTAAACAACTTTTTAGTCAGGAAGACATTGATAGGACAAGGGGGATCAGTTTTAAGCTCAAGGAGGGAAGGTTTAGGTGGGGCATCAGGGGGAAGTTCTTTACAGAGAGGATGGTGACTTTCTGTAACGAGCTGCCCAGAGAGGTTGTGGATGCTCCATCCCTGGAGGTGTTCCACAATCAAGTGGGATGGGGCACTGGGCAACCTGGTCTCATACCAGATAAGGAGGTTAGTGGCACTGCCTATGGTGGGGGGAGTGGAACTTGATCCTTGGAGTCACTTCAAACCGAAGCCATTCTGTAGTTCGATGATTCTGTGATTCCATGAAAAGTTACCAAAAATATTGTATTATTATTATCATATGATTAATTTCACAGATTCTCCTTTATCAGTATGAAGAAGACTGGAGCTGTAAATAATTTTTCTGTTTTTTGTTCTGTTTTTGTTTTGTTTTGTTTTAAATATATTAACATCAATGGTGCTGGCATCTCATCTAAATGGACTGATCAATAATTTCCCTACTTGGTGCTATCACAGAAATATTTCACTGTACCTTTGTATAGTGAAAGATATCTGAAAATATGATTGGCCTGGTCAGATAAAATCTAGAAAAGAGTAGAATATGCAAACAGTCAATTTCAGCTTCTTGGACAAGCCAGCTGTATGTTTCTCAGTGCATTAGACTAGAATCTATTGTCAAGGTCAGGGTGTGCCTTTTCATAGAGATCAAGCAATTTGTACCTTCATTTTTGAAATGCTGCAGAAACTGCATAAGTTCTGTCCAGGACCTTCACTGGCTTTCTCAGATACTCCATCCATTTTCCTGGTAAATTTGATATATCACTCCTTCCTCACTGCAAAAGCAGCACTGCAGCAGGTACAAGCAGGCAAGCATAGGCTGCTCTGAAAAGAAGGAAGACACTGAACTGCAATGTGCACATCACACCAGTCACGGTCCCTAGTGTTTTCCATAACCCTGTTGTGCACATTTTCTTTCTCTCTGTGACTTATGTTATGTTCTGTCTGTGATATGGTTTTAACAAAGTTACTCTTACTTCTACCTTCAGGAAGTATTAATTTTCTTTTCTCTCTTTGTCAAAATATGTTGGTTTTGTTCACGCTGTAAAATGTGAAAATGTAGCCAAGTGTTCCATAAAATGGACCTTGTAAGTGTTAGAATATGCCATAGATGTTACTCCTGTCAGAACATTCAAGGACTTCTCCACAGTAGTTATATTAAATAAAAAACCTCAACATATTTCAGAAGACTTTAATCAGGAACTTTTTTATTCTTTTCAACACTGAAAAAAATTTTAATGGAAACCACAACACTACTTATTTATACAAGGCACTTTGTTACTGATGATGTGGCAATTGTCTTACTCATAATGGCCAAGACAAAATTTCAGCTTCACAGTATCTATCTAAATTTTACTTTCTTGTCAGATTAGCTCTCAAATTGTAGTGTGAAGAGTTTAACAGCACATCTTCCTTAAATGCGTGAAATCCCTTGAATTTATTTGACAATTTTTATTTGAAAACTAGAACTGGTTATTATTTCATGGTTGTCTACCTGCCTCATTATAAGCAAGTTTCTGCTGCAAGCATTCTTTGACAGTGAAATTGCCTCTATAGCACTTACATAAAATAGTACCTTCACAAATATTAATATTACTAGGCCATTGATACTAAAGCTAGAATCATAGATTGTTTTAGTCTGTATACTGATTCACATTGCAATAGACTTAATCTTTCTAGTAGCTGGTATGGTGTTGTTATCTGGATTTAGGATGAAAGAATATTGATAACACAGGGATATTTTAATTGTTGTTGATGTGCACTTCCTCACTTCCAGAAGTCAAGGACTTCTGATACTGCCCTGCTAGACAGGAAGCTGAGGGTCCACAAGGAGAGGGGAGTGGACAAAGCTAGAACACCTGACATAACTGGTCAAAAGAGTATTCCATAGCATACTACATCATGCTGAGCAGTGAAAGCTAGGTTAAGAAAGGATAAAGTTGTGTCGGTGTTCAAAATGATGGCATTTGTCTTTCCAAGAAACTGTTAGACATGATGAGTCCTATTTTCCTGGAAGTGGCTGAACATCTGTCTGCCAACAGGAAGTAGCAAATTATTTCCTTGTGTTGCTTGCACAAGCAGCTTTGGTTTTACCTATTAAACTGCCTCTATTTTAACCCATGATTTCTCACACTTTTGCCTTTTTGATTCTGCCCACTATCCCACCTCAGGAGATGGAATGTGTGGCTACATGGTTCTGAGCTGCTTGTTAGTCTCAAAACATAATATCTATAATAAGGTGGAAGGGAACATTTGAGATTTAAGGTCCAAACACTTGCCTAAAACAAGAATAAACTTTCTGGCCATTTCATTAGAGGTGTTTTCTTTTATTTATTTATTTATAAATTTATTTATTTATTTGTAATATTTATTTAAATATTTTACATGTCTCTTTTTCTTTTCATGTCAGTTTGTTGCTCACATAGCAAGGTATGAGCAGCTTCAATCATGTGGAGTCAAACAACATAGGTATTCTGTGGTCTTAATCTTTAACTATACTAAAGCATTCTATCTCATTCCGGAAAATATTCCCAAACTCTAATTCCAAAGACATGTGTTGTAAATGTGAAGCCATCATCTACATTATACAAAACCAAAGAATTTAATAGAGGGAGAAAAAGTGAAAACATTATTTCATAAATTCCACTCTAGACATTTTGGAGCACAGAGGTGAGGTCAAAGGAGTATGAGTGGCCTGGATCTCCAAAAGTGGTTGAAACACCAAACACATCAGTAAAGGTAAGTGACCCAGAAGTGATGAAGCCCTGTGGCCTCTTGATGGAGCTCAGACACCTATAACAGACTAAGAGGAGAAAAGTCTCCTACTTCCAAGGGGTCAACTCAGCTGGGCCAGTTCATATCACATTTAACATGTAATACATGCAGCAAATGTCTGTGAAGAGCCAGGTGAAAAATTATTGTCTTTATGAAGCAGGAGAGCAATTAGAACATTTCTCAGGGAAAGAGGAATTGGATGGAAAATGTATCCCTGGGCATGAGGACTTGTAACTGGCCTCCTGTCTTCCGTGCCAGGTCCACAATGCATGGAAAACCCTCCCTCAGGTGGGGAGGGCTTTCACACATGCATACATGCAAAAAATGTACAGTTAACAGAATCTGAAAAAGGGCAGAATTTAAATGTATGGTAATGAATTATAGATGGATTTTCCTGTTACCACTGTTCTCTTACATGTTTAGACTTTACACCTCTCTGTAATATATCATTTGGACACCTTTTCTACAGGTTATATTTTCTTTAGTCTTACACAGAAACCATCTTATAACTGTGATTATGTTTTCTGTCTTCTCTATGATTTCTCACTCTGCTATACTTTGTTAGGTTTATGTGGCAAGGTTTTGGTAGCATAGACTCTGTATGGCTCAATTTTGTGAGTAGAGTCCAGTATATGCCCCATGTCAGATCAGCAGCCCCAGCTGCTTCAAAAGGGACTTGTTGCTGCCAGAAGCAATCCCTAAGCAACAGTGTCTCAGGGAGAGTAAAAACTGCTCCATTACATCATCTGGGAGGGATAAGTGAGAAATTGTGAGTGGAACAGCCCTGCAGACACTAAGATCAGTGGAAAGCAGAACAGGATATTCTCTAGGAACCAGAGCAGAAGCTTCCCTGTAGCTTATGGAGAGAGTATTCAAAATAATAATTTGCAACTTCTGCAGCACAACATGTAGACTTGTTGATCTGTTTTTTGTTTTTTTTTCTAAACCTTGCAGAAAATGTGTTTGGTTTTTTTTACAACATATTTACTACTTTCATTTTTCTGTGTTGATAGCTCTAATAAGCTTATCTTGATTTCACAGATTTTTAAAGCAATTGTATCTGATTCCATTACAAGTTTTGGTTAAATATTGTAATAGTCCTTTCAATATTGCTTATCGTTGTATAGAATCATATAATAATTAATGTTTGAAAAGACTTCTCATATCATCTAGTCCAACCACAAATCCATCACCACCATGTCTGCTAGCCATGTCCCACAGCACCATATCTACAGATTTCTTGAACACCTTCATGTATGGTGACTACCTACCTGGGCATCCTGTTTCAATAACTTACCAGTCTTTCTGAGAAGAAACATTTCCTAATATCCAACCTGAACCCCTAAAGCACAACTTAAGGATATTACCTCTCATTCTATCTGGAAGAAGAGACTGACTCCCACTTGAACTGAGTCATGTACACTGCTGAGAACTGATGGACTAAACCAATAACCATTCCTTCATTTTTAGTTTTCTGTTTACTATTTACTCCAAGGTGGTGTAAAAATATTTGCATCATGTTTTTATTATTGTGTGTATTCTGTTTTATTATTAAGCTCTGTTTATTTGTCTAGAAGGCTAATTTACTTCTCCTGCTGTTGTTATGGAGTTTTCTGCCAACACATTGTCTTTCTTCTTAGACTCTACCTTTTTTCCTCTGGACCATCAGCAGCTTTTCCTTTCCTCTCAGTGCAGCAGGAGACTAGTGTTCACTTTTTTTTTAATTTAAAAACAAATTGAATGGAAGAAGACCCAGTTCGATTTGTGCATTGGTCTTCTGTCTTGTTTTCTAAGGAGCTGGACGTGATATTTTTGTCTGCAGCTTTCATTGTTTGGAGACAAATAATTAGAACTGAGTTATGAAAAATAAATACAAGAAAACATATTGTTGTCTCAGAAATACATTAGTATTTTTGAGCTACTCAATTACATTGTCCTATAACTATTTGGTGTCTTCCTGTCAAAATAGTCTCTTTCATCATAAATGACATTGGAAGTAAATTTATTGTCTTTAAATGAATAGTGACAGTGTTAACAGTCTTCTGCTGTCAATGAAAGGATACTGTAATGTAAAAAGGAAAAACGTTATTCTTAAAAAATATATTAATAAAAGAGCAATGAATATGAACTGAAGATGATTTACAAATAAGATTCAGTATGAACTGGAGTCAAAGGTAGCTAAGTGGTATGCTACAATTGATATTACCTATGAATTTTTATCAATCTCTTCAGCAGTAGAGTGCAGGCCACAGTTTGGTTTCTCTTGAAGGGTTGTCCAGTGCATCAGGAACTGATTGCCCCAGGGTGCAAACGCAGGTATACCATTTGTCATAGAATGACCCAGACTGCCTTGGAAGAAGGACAAGCTCAAGAACACCTGCAATACATTGATTATTTCATCAGGCAGGGCTACATAACATAGGAAGTTTTTGAGAAAGGGAAGAAAATAAACCAAATCCTTCTTAAAATCAGTTCTGCCAGAAAGCAAAGTAAGATCAAGGGATCTGCGCAGGAAATACAGTCCTTAAGAATAAAATTACAAAATGAATGTTGTCAAATCTCTATGGAAATGATCAACAAAAAAGCTGCTATATCTCTACAAACTAGCAAAAAGGAAACAGAGGCTTTTTTATGTGCTTTTGGAGAATGTATATTCCAGACTCTGATTGCATACAGGAAAAAAATGTTTTCATATGAGGCCCTGAGCGACAACAAGCCTTTTAAACAAATAAAAGAGGAGATAGTTCATGAAATAGCCTTTGGGCCTGTCTGGGAAGAATAAGATGCGAAAAATGTGCTCTACACCACAGCCTGGAAGAATGGCCCCCACCTGGGGCCTCTGGAAGAATGCACCAAGGGTGACTTGAGATCAGCCATACAGATTTGGAGTCTGGGATATACTACTGAGTATACTCAGTATATACTCCAACTGAAAAAGAGACATTGACAGCATATGAAGGGGTCCAAGCTGTTTCAGATGTGGCTGCACCTCTTGGCACTCTGGCTGCCTGTGCTGGACTGGATGTTAAAAGGGAAGGTCCCAACCCACACATCATACAACAATGTGTTGCGCTGATAACACAATGGGTTTGAATAGGAAGCTCCTGTCACACAGGTATCTGGAATCTGGAAGTGATCACAGTCTGGCCTGAAGGCAAACATTTTGAAATACAATCAGAGGAGGAGGTGACACATGCTTAAGAGGCCCTAATATATAACCAGATATCAGAGAATGCAAATAAATATATCCTGTTCGCTGATGGTTTCTGTTGTATTATGGGAAAGAGCTGAAAGTGGACAACTGGTTGTCTGGAGTCTTATACAAAGTTACAGAAGCTATTGAAGGAAAAGGTGAAATGAACCAATTTGCAGAACTGATGGCCATTCAGCAGGATATTGGTGACTGAGAGAAGTGTCCAGTGTTCTACCTCTATATTGATTCATGGATGGAAGAAAATGCAGTTTGGGACGGTTACAGAGTAACTGGCAGAAAGGAGGAAAACCCATCTGGGCTGCTGCATTATGGAAAGACATTGCTGCCCAGGTAGAGAACATGGCTGTAAAAGTATGTCATGTAAATGCCCATGTATCCAAAAATCATGCCACTGAATAGTATCAAAACAAACAGCAAGTGGATCACACTACTGGAATTGAAGTAATTCATGTGGATCTCAACTGGCAACATGACAGTGAATTATTTCTATCTCAGTGGGCCTGTGACACTTCAGGCCAACAAGGAAGAGATGTAACACATAGATGGGCTGAGGACTGAGGAGTGAAATAGACCACGAACACTATTGTACAAGTTATCCATGAATTTGAAACATCTGCTAAAATAAAGCAAGCCAAGCAAATAAAGCCTCTTTGATATGGAGGACGATGGCTAAAAAATAAATACAGGGAGTCCTGTCAGGCTGACCATAGCACACTCCCACAGACATGTCGTGACAAACACCATGTGCTTACAATGGTGCTTACAGTGACTGGAATGTATCCTGTGCCCAATGGCAATGCCAAAACTACCCTGGGCCTTGAAAAGCAAGTCATGTGGTGACGTGGCACCCCAGGAAGAACTGAGTCAGGTACTGGGGCTCCTTTCTGAAACAACCTCATTAATACATGGGCCTGAGAGCATAGCACTGAGAGGTTATATCATATCCCCTATCACACACCAGCCTCTGGAAAGAATTGAATGATACAACAGACTATGAAAGACTACACTGACAGCAATGGGTGCAGGGACATTCAAACACTGGGATGTATATTTTGCAAAAAACACCTGGTCAATAGTTGAGAATCTGCCAATCGAGCTGTTTCTCCACAATCGAACCTCTTACATACTGTGGAAGGAGATAAAGACCCTGAAGCACACAAGAAAACCATATCGAGAATGACAGTTTGGGTTATTACTGCGTCAGGTAAATGGGATTTCTTTTTCTCAGGGGTCTGGGTGCACTTAGTGTATAATATGGAAGAACAGGGGGACATCCAAGTATGTACCTCAAGGGGATTTTATGCTGCGTGAGAATAGAAAATAATTTGAATTGTATGATATATTAACTGCCACACAGTACTGGTTGACATAGTTACTATGGTTGTTATATGCCTTATCAACAGTATTATAGTAAGAATCACCCAGATTAAAGAAGAATAAATGATGCTGGAACCAGAAATGGCCTCTGCATACATTAATTCAACACCACACATCATCTTCCTTGCACTGATGGACTGTTATGACAGATGGAGCCCAAAGTCATGGCCTAAATGAACTCCATGGACAATTTAGATGGTTGGGCAATAGAATATGGAAATGATATGTGTGTGTATATATCAAAAGGCAAGACAGGTGATGGTAATAAGTTGGGCTGTATGGGAAACTGTGAGATCTGAGCATGATGTAAACTTTATAGGGTAGATATTGTCCTGGTTTCAGCTCTCTTGTTTTTTGCATATATAATTATCACTACTGTTACTTCTCTCTTCCTTTTCTGTCTTAGCATATAACTTTAATCTCAGTCTAAGGTTTCCACAACTTGCCAGGTTAAACTATCAACTACTATAGAACCATAACTTCTGCTGCAAAGTACTTTATATTTGCATACTAACACCTTTAAATAAAAAAAATACACACTTTTAAACTAGTCATGCAGGAGAAAAGACTTTAAAACCAATGTATACTCAGAAAAAAAATGTTCACAATGTCCTCTTGAAAAGGAACAAATAGTTTGGGACAGACATGATCAAGTACTTCTATTCATACCTGTGTACGACTCTACATTCAAGCTTTCAGATCACATTTAGTATATATATATGATAAGAAATATTTACAGTTCTGAAGACCAGCCAAAGATTTAAAATTATGAAACTGTATACTGTACCACCACAGCACAACTAAACCAAAGCAATCACAATGAATTTCCACATGCAGACAGCTTCTAAGTCACTTCCTTCTCCACTATTTCATTTTTTTTCTAACATTCTAAAAATATCTGAAATATTGCTTTCTGTGACACAGGTGAAACATACAGTGAGGTGAGAAAGTATATTCATATTTGAAATAGTCCAGAATGCACTGTTTTTGGTGGACACCACTCAACACCAAAATACATAACTTCTACGTGGAGCTAGGAAGGACCCAGAAGAGAAGAGCTCATCTGTACAAAAACCCTGTATTTACATCATATATAATTAAAATGGGGCAAAAATTACAAAAATAAGAAGAGCACACAAAACTATTAAACTCAAGTTATAAGCTAATTGTGTGCCACTGGAAAGAAAAGTTCAATTCACATCATGAATATATACTATAATAAACTCATTTCCGCTCTGAAGATGCTAGTACTTTTTTAAGTCAAGATGTTAGAATACATCTGTAAAGGATTTGATCTGCTATAATCTCACATACTGTCTGTATTTTTGTACATGACATGGAAGTATCATACTATAGTTTCATATCCTTTCTGAACCATTAAAGAAATTTACCCAGTGATGTCTAAAGTAAAAAAAACTAACAGCAACTTATTTTAGTAACAGATACATAATCATAAAAAAATCAGCCATTTCTCTGGTCATCCTGAAGTGGACTGCTAGTTCCTTAGATGTTACCATTGATGAAAATTATAAATGATTCTGAAGGTCATAACGTTTCAATTTTTTTTTTTTTTTAACAGAGTTATCATAGGAAATGCAGCAAATCTACATTTGCAATTCAGATGATGGTGTTGAAACTAAAACTTGCTCAATTTTCCAGAGTGAAGAAATATGCCCATTCACTTAAAGAAATAGAATATCCTTGCAAAACAATTTATTTTGCTTTTAGAATTCAACAGGAACTGAAAACCTCTTTCTGTTTTGGTGCATTCTTTCTTTCATTGGCAACAGGCTATAATAATATCATATTTTCGTTTTACAATGGACCCAGCGGTTTCTCTCCTTAATAGCCTTCTTAGACTTTCAGTATCATTGTAATGATTGCAAGACATGAATGCCTCCCACCGAGCTTAAAGTGGCTTCAGTGTATAACATAACACATTTTTATAAGCAAGTGACACTTCCTTGTGTTTTCAGTTCTCCAAAATAATTTAGAATGTACATGATGAGTTCAAATAAATGTGTTAACTAATAAGACTGCAGTAATGCAAAGAAAGATTTTATTTTTCTCTTCTAAGAGATTCTTTGTTCAATTTCTCTTGCATCTCATTGCAGTGTTCAAAGAAACTAATAAAATGTGAAGCAATTTAAAAAAGCACATATGAAAACAGTTTCAGATATTGAAGGCTGCTTGTAAAATGAAAACATACATTTTGAAAGGAAAATAGTATGTTACTCTTTCACTTAAAGAGGGGCTCGTGTTTTTAATCCTGAGACTTTACAAGGTTGCTCCAAAAGTTATGCCTGCTGTTTTATTATGTTAGCCCATGATGTCAGAGGCATATGTTAGTAATACGGTAGTAGAGACTGAACCATCCCACCAACATTCCTCATTGTGTTGTCATGCAACAGATGGCAAAAGAGGGGCAGTCTGACATGGAAGAGCATATGAAGAAAAGGTGTGTCACTGAATATGGAAAAAATAGCATCCACTGACATTTCTTGATGTTTGCTGAATATTTCTGGAGACCAAACTGTAGATATTAGCACAGAGAAAAGGTGGGAAGTGTGTTTCAGCAGTGGTAACACGCGTGTGAAAGGCAGGACACATTCCAGACAGCCACACACAGCTGTCACATCCAAAAATGAAGAGCACCTGAATCTGTTCATCCATGCAAATTGGTGGATTAGAACCAGGGAATTGTGAACGGAGATGAATATCAGCTTCAGTGCCTTGGAAATAGTGGTTGCAATGTTGGAATATCACAGAGTTTGCACCATGTGCATCCCATGAATACTCATTCAGAAAAAGAAAGAACACTGCATGCAAATTTGTCAGGAGCCATTGAACAAATGCAAGGCTGAAGATGACAGTTTCCTGAATTGTCATTACCAGTGACAAGATGTGGTATTACCACTATGAGCTAAGATGTAAATGATACTCCATGGAATGGCAACACATGAATTCTCCTTCAAAGTAAGTGTCCTAGACACACCCTTCAGCAAGTGAAGTGACAAGCACTGACTCTTGGGAAAGGAAATGGGCAATTATTTTTGATTTCCTGAAAACTGGACAAAGCATCAACTCTGACCACTACACTGTGATGCTGACTAAGGTGAACGCTCAAACTTCCGGAGTCAAGCTACAGAAGTCCTGTGTTATTTAACATATTCACAGGTGACATGGACAGTGCGATCAAGTACACTCTCAGCAAGTTTGCAGATGACACCAAGCTGAGTGATACAGTTGACGCATTAGAGGGAAGGAATACCATGCACAGGGAACCTGGACAAGCTTGAGAAGTGGGCCCATGCCAACCTCATGAATTTCAATTAAGCCTAGTGCAAGATCCTGCACCTGAGTAGGGGCAATCTCAAACACAGATAGTTTGGGAAGAGAATGGCTTGAAAGCAGTCCTGAAGCGAAGGATTTGGCAGTGTCAGTTGATGAAAAATTCAACACGAGCCAGCAATGTGCACCCACAGTAAAGAAGGCCAATTGTATCCTGGGTTGCATCAAGAGAAGTGTGATCAGCAGTTCACGGGAGGTGACTCTGCCCCTCTACTTCGCCCTCATGAGACCCCACCTGGAGTACTGAGTCCAGTTCTGGAGCCCCCAATACAAGAAGGTCATGGAGCTGTTGGAGCAGATCCAGAGAAGGGCTACAAAAATGATCAGAGGGATAGAGCATCTCCCCTATGAGGACCAGCTGAGAGAGCTGGAGCTCTTCAGGGGCTCCGAGGAAACCTTATAATGGCCTTCCAGTTCTTGAAGAAGACATACAAAAAAGCTGGAGAGGGACTTCTTAGAAAGGCAGGTAGAAACAGGATGAGGGAAAATGCTTTTAATCTGGAAGAGGGTAGATTTAGACTAGATGCTAGGAAGAAATTCTTTACTGTGAGAGTGGTGAGACACTGGAACAGATTGACCAGTGCAGTTGTAGTTTCCCGCTTCCTGGAAGCATTCAAGGCCAGGCTGGATGGGGCTTTGAGAAACTGATCTAAAGGGAGGTGTCCCTGCCTATAGCGGGGGGTTGGAACTAGGTGATCTTAAAGGTCTCTTCCAACCCAAACTATTCTTTGATACTATAATGCTGTATTAGTGACAGAAAAAAATAACAAAGAATTAACAACAATCTTCAAAGATTGCTCTCCACCAAGTCGTCCCTGATGAAACAAACATAGATTACATGCCTGGAGCTACATCTGATTACCACTGAGAACTCACACTGGCTGGCTGAGAATGTAGGAGTTGTGAAAAGGCAATAAAGAAAAATAAGATGAATGAAGATAAGAGAGAAAAAAAAATCAATATAATAATAATATAGCAATAACAATATGCATAGCAGCAAGCATGGACCAATCAAGAACAAATCATAGAAACCCACATGGAGTCTTTCTAAAGCAAAGTAATCGTGAAGTCATAAAATCATAAAATCATAGCATATCTTGGATTGGAAGGGACCATTATGGTCATATATGTTTATGTATTATTTAAAAATAGTTATTTAATTGCTATGATCGAATGATATCGTTAAGCACTGAAATTGCTTATGGAAAGATTCATTTACATTTTTCTGCAAATATTAGATGCATTCCCTAATCTTTGGGGTAATATATTGCAGACCATTATAAGTTATTCCTCCTTGTGTTTTACTTTGATTTTTTTCCTATTACCTCAGTCATTTCACTATTTTTTTTTTGTCTTTACAATTTCCTATTGGAAGGTAGTAAGTACATTTGTACTGTTTAAGATCGTCTCAAGTGAATAGAGCAAATCCTCTATCAGAAGGAGATTTGATCCATGCTGTTTTTTTAAGTAGCAGAGGAAACCATTTGAAATAAAAGTTTTGTGATTCCATATGCCGTACTGATCTTTCTGTGACACCAGGAAAAGCCTAATATTGGTATCCTTTAAGGACAAAAATGTGTCAAGCGGTTTTCCATATGGTGTCTCCCTCAGTAGAAATCAATCTCTGATTTGGAAAATATAAAAAGATGTACATAACCTATGAAATAAATTTGCTTTCAATTCATGAAAGCAAAAGATAGCAAGGAACAGGGAGACTTATTTCCCTTGATGCACATTTTGTCTATATTTGAATTAGAATTCTTTGTTAATATAAAGAAAACTTTAATGTTTACAAATATTTTTTTATTTGCAGACTGCTGCAAGTAAATGATAGAAAATCATGAGCAAACCCAAAGACTGTGCTTCAAAGATTTGAGAGAATTTTGGCCTCAAGAGCACTTAATATCTGGCAGATGTTCAAGACTAATGATATACTCCTCACTACAATTAAATTCTAACATCCTCAAAACTAAAATGAGAACAAATTATGTTCTAATGGATTGCAACAGCAAATACAGCTTGAACAAGTTTATGGATGTAAAATATTTTGGATGTTTTCAGTTCATCATTTTAAAAAATTGTATAGACTACTTGACTCCAGGTTGCAGCTTGTATTCCCTGATCCAAAGCTTGCAGGTATTTATGGCTTTGTCCAACAAAAATAGTTTGTGAAAATAACAATTTCAGAAACAAGACATAAGATTAAAATGTTTTCAGAAATCTCAGCTCCATAGACGTAAAACCAAATTAATAAGTATATTCTCCATCACCTTATACATATGCCCACTGCTACAAAAGGCTATGTATTTTTTATAGATCATAAATAGAGAAAATAATAAACTGCAAAATTCATTTGAACCCAGGTCCACTATTAGGACAGTCTTTATTTACTGCTGCTATGCAAACAAATCAGGTTTGATTTATGATTATCCTCAGACTGGAAGCCTATTTTATTTTAAATAAATAAATGAAAAATTACATGACCGATTGGCATCTTACATGAAGTGACTATGTTAGTAGTTGAGTAGTACTTTTGACTCTGAGCTTTTCCTGGGGATATTTTCCATTTATCAGAGAAAATCCATTCCCAACTTTCCTGTGTCCAATTTAGTCTATCAGATTTTAGAACTGTGATCTTAGTCAAATACAAAACTTCCAATATGTGATGAAAGAAAAGAAAAAAAAGAAGTATTATTTCAAACTATGCAGCATAACAGGACAACCAGGGTATCGGGCATAACCAGCATAGGTTCATGAAAGGTAGGTCCTGCTTGACCAACTTGATCTCCATTTGCAGATGACACCAAGGTGGGGGAAATGTCAATCCTCATGGGGCTAGGAAGGCTCTACAGAGGGGTCTGGGCAGGTTGGATAGCTGGGCTGAGGCTATCCCCACTCTCACACAAAACTAGAACAAAATGCTTGAGAACAAATCTGTACCACCCTAAGAATTAAAAAAAAAATCTATTCTGAGTAGATCTATTAGATACCATACATATAGTGAAAGGAAACTTTTCCTGGTACATCTAATGAGCCAGATGATTGCACAACTTTCAATTCATCTATGCATGCAGACTATGTAATGTCAAACACAGTATGTGACATCTTCACATACCAAATAGCATTTGAGAACTGAGCAACCTACGTTCATATAATTACCAACATATTTTGAGGGTTTTTAATGTTTCCTGAGTAAAAACAGTGAAAACAAACCAAGATTAAAACTCATGAAAATATCACAGATCTGATGAAACATATATAAAGTGCTAAATGAATGCTTGTAGGAAAATCTTATTTCATTCATGTTTAAAACAGTGCTCAGTAAAGCAGAACACTGTGAATTCGAGTTAGTTCATATGAATGACAGCAGTGAAAATTTTAGATCATTAAAGCAATCCAATGTTGTGTATTGAAATCTGTATCTTAATAATATACATTAAAGAGAGGGATATTTTGACTGTGCTATGTAGAACACAGCTTGACCTCTTAAGATGTAAATACTCTTGATTATTTTAAGACAACAATAATATAAAATGAAAATATTTCTAAACATATAAAAACATGAAAAGAATATTCAAAATATCTAGGTCAAGAAAGTTGAGAGCATATGATAATAAGGTTAGTTTTTTATTAAACTTTTCCACAAGGATTTGAGGAAAGATTGCCTACACATCCTGTTAAAAGGAATTCTTTGTTAAAATGTGCTAGTGTACCCATAACTTCTTTTGCTTGGAGTATATGTGTACTATTTTTCTCTCCAGTAAAAGACTTTCTCCCTCCCACTTGTGATTTTATGTTTACCTCATTGTGTGTGATTTCTCTTGTGCTCTCAGTATCACTATAGTAGGCTCACTCTCTTCTTCTGACAAAAAGCTCACAAATGTGGGGGAATTAGCAAATTTCATTTCAGGTGATGTGAAACTCATAAAAAGACTTCCTGAAAGCACTGCAGAAGCCGTGCATTAAGTATTTTGCATGATAGCAACTTACAGAATTAATTTCGAACGGATAAACATAGACTAACCAAGACTGATAGAATCCAAGTGCAGACCCTGTAATTAGAGACCTCATCTCCAAAACCAGAACAAAAATCATGATGATACAAAATTTTGCCAAAATCCTATCTTAAATGTTGCCACGAGTTGACTTACTATCAGTCAGTCCTTTCAGACATTCCTCTGATTCACAGAATGATGAAAAAGCATTAAAGGAAAAAGACTCACAAACTGAAATAAAGACAGTCCAGTAAGAACAGCAAAAGCCACGTGCTCAAGTAACCATAGAAGAGGAAATAATTCACTGCTTCCCATCATCAGAGGATAAGCAGCCACTTCCTGGGAAGCAGGGACTAAGCACAAATAAACCTGCCTGGGAAGACATATGCTATCCTCTCAAACATCTTCCCACTTTGAACTTTTATTTCTGAGTATGATGTTGCATGAAATGGAATATTCCTTTGGTCAGATAGGGTCAGCTGCCCTAATTATTTTTCCTCCAAGGCTCTTGCTCATCTCCAGCCTCACATGTGGCTGGGCATTGAAGAGAGAGATATTAGCATATTATCAATGCTATTTAAACTGCAAATGCAAAGAAAATATTGGCTGCTATGAATAAAGTTAACATCACAACTTCATCACACCTGGAATCAGTACAAAAATAGAAGCTGAGAATTTGCAAAATCAAAATCTTCTACAGTAGAAACCATCTAGCTCTAGCAACACCTAAATGTTGAGTTTAACACTTTCACGTGTTCTATTTTGACAGTTTTGACTATTTAGAACCTGGAAAGAAGATGCTGCCAGCTCCTCTCCCCCAAAGTGTTTTATCCAGGAAATATTTTACAAAGCATGCTGGACTTTCAAGCATGAACTAGGAGGGAACTTGCACTCATTAAATTGTCATTTCCTACCACAGCCAGACTCTAAAGTTCATCATTATACACGGACATCACATTACTCATCCTGATAAGCTTATCCAGAAGTTCTATCTTACAATGGCTAGACTGAAAATTAAGTTTCGTATATACTGATAGAATAAAATTTTAACAGTTCATGTAAATCTGAGCAGTGGGTTGGCAGATCAGGAGACAGTGAATGGTGCCAGCAGTTCTGTTCATGTATATGTGATAGGATGAATTGAATTGAAAGAGATGGAATTCTCTTTTTCTATCTCTTACATAATAGGATAATTGCAGAATAACCAACAACATTACTGAAAATAATCACAAATATTAGCTTGAAGAAAAGTCTAATTTTTAATGTCAAAAGTTTGAAGTTATTTTTTCCACTGGTCTTATAATTTTGAAAATTTTCGACCACCGATCCAGACACAAGCTGCTATTGATGACAAAAGGCATCTGAACTAAAAGCAGGGATCCCACAAGGCTCAAGAGAGACATTTTCAAGAAGTCACACTGAAATAATGGTGGTAAAGGACTCAGAATAGCCGAAAAGACCTCACACAGCATACTTAGACACATTAAGCAGCTTTGGAAAGCAACTGAGAAGAAAAAAGGTAAAGTGGAAGGAGCTGGACAAAGTTCTTTGAAAAATTAACACTGAGAAAATCAAGGTGATAGGGCTGGGACACTTAAACTTGTTCCCTCCTTCTCTGACCACACTCATTTGGAATTTAGAACAAGTCGCATAAATAAAACTGTTCCTCTTCAGATTTGTAGAACTGCAAATTAAGTCATTAGTAGATGCTTTCAAATACCTGGAGTGCTCAAGAATATTGAACATGACAAAAGAGAACCAAAGAAGAAACTCTCACTGCTAGTACTGTTTTTCTTAATGTGGTTTGGCATCTCCCCTAAATATATCCATGGAGCTATTTTGCAGAATAAATATCAGGTTAAATTCCTGTACGTACTTGTGAAGTTTTCAGCTACTGCAGTGACAAGCACAGTAAAAATGAAGGAAGAAAAAACTGCATTGCCAAAGTGAATTTGGAGAGTGTGTAGTTGGGTAAATCACAGTTTTACATAAGACAGGTAGCTAAAACATTGACTGGCTGCCTTTTGAACAACATCACTCATCACTTCCAGGGAATGAATCTGGACAAGACATCAGTGCTCAACATAAAAATAAACCGTTTCATTGTGTATATGTAATACAGAGTGATAATAAAGTTAGCAGGCATCTTATTTTTATGATTTTATCATCTTATTTTATGGAAGAAATGAGGTTCATTTAATGTGATTTTCTAATGGAGAAATAAGTATCTACAGCCAAGAAATTCATTTCAATCTCCTACATGCTTTATCTACGTAAACTTTGCTTAATCTCCCTGAGAGTTCAGTTTCAAACACGTATTACAAACCTACTCTCATGAATGAATGTTTTAATACAGATATTTGTATTCAGACTCTAACTACCTCAACTTTAGTGAGCCTCTGTCTCATAGACTTGAGTCATTATTGTTATGCTAGCAAGTTTTCAGCTTCTCAATATCATTCTCTAATTTAGTTCTAATTTAAAATACAGGAGCCTTTGCTTAACATCTGTGACAGAGAAATCTTCCCGATTCTATTCTTGATATCTAAGTTGCATTAATTCTTCAATCTAGATTTAAATCAATGAAAGCATGATGTTAAAATGTTTTTTCATCCAAAGAATTTGATATGTTCTTAGTACCAGCATCTCAGTATGTACCCAGGATACAAGAAAAAAGCAATTTTTCATCTTTTGTTACGAGTAAGAGGATGCTTATACTTGAAAGATTCTTAAGCAGATGTGTATCATGAACATTTCCAGCTTTTACCAACAGCTCTGACTTTGGAAAATATACCACTAGCGTCTGAAAAGTAAAGAAATTCTCAAACTCAAGTCTAGTTTGAATGAAACAGAACACTGCTTGTTCAGTGTTATTTATCCTATTGTATCACTTTGGCTCATCAAAATACATTGTTTATTTATGAAGACACACAAGACTGTGAAACAATCTATCATTTCTAAGAGTAATGCTAGTGGTATTTCTTTGCAGGGCAAAGTAGTTGCAAAGAAAACAGGGTTTGTTGTTTTTTTTTGTTTGTTTTGTTGGTTTGTTTGTTTGTTTTGAGAATAAGAGTTTACATTTAGCAAAACAGAATTATTTAGATATGCTATTAGAGAACATTTGTAATGAACAGAGTTAAAAACTATGCCTTAAATTTACAATTTTCCTGCATCTGACATCCATGAGAAATGCTTAGATTGCATATGTATTCTTTGTTCATAAATACACATTGACACTACTACACTGCACAGTGATGTAGAGTTATTGAGTATTTTTCTGCCTATAGTGAGCGTGACTTTCAGTTTCACTAATAATATGAATAGTGCCAGATCCCCTCTCTTTAGATGACACGGACTCATCCTGCACAAACATACAAAATCTTTAGCTCATTTATCAAAGTTCAGTAATTAAAGCCTATGTCAAATTAAATGAAAGCCATTAACAAAATATTCCAAAATCCATTCCATAGCAAAAAGCCAAGGCAACTTCCACGCTAATGGAACAGTTCAAGAATTTCCCAGGGCTCAATCAGAGGGCCAGACCTGTTCAATACTTTTACCAATTGTCTGAATGCCAAATGCACTCTCTAAACTGAGAGGTACTGTTGAGTCCCTGGAGAGAGAAGAGGCATTATAAAAACATCAAGACATATTGGAACATTTGGACTAACAAAGTGACATGAATTTCAAGAAAGGGAAATGCTGGGTTCTGCACCTGGTATGGAGCAATGCCAGCCAGATAAAGGTACAGACTGGGAGATTAGTGGCTGAAGAGCCACTCAGCAGAGAGGGATCTAGAGGTGCAAGGACAACATGAGGCAGCAGTGTGCTATGGCCACTGAGAGGGCAAACCATGTTGTGGGGTGCATTAAGCACATCATACATACTCAGTCAAAAATGGTTCTGCCACTGTATTTAGCATTGGTGCAGTCTCATGTTGAGTTTTGTGTACAGTTACAAGCTCCACAATACAAAAAGGATGCTAAAGTCTTTGAAATCATCCAGGGTAGAGCAGCAAATCTGGAAGGCATGCCCATGAGAGCTGAGCTATTTAAAAGCAAATATTATTTTAGATGAGTGAATATGACAGTATTGAGTTTTCACTGAAAAAAAAAAATGTATATCCAAGTTGGTGGAACTAACATCAGAACTTGCAAAGACGTTACCTCAAAAATAAGAGCTCTTGTAGTATTTTCTGTTCTGTGAATGGATTTATAAATAGTACATTTACATACATCGTCCTATTTATACAAACATAAAAAAAAATGTTTTAATTCAGCAAAATATCAATATATTAATTTGATGGAGGAAAACTTGCCAATTGCACAAAACAAATGTGAATTTGTTTTGTACTTCTGCAGTTTGAAGTCCTTGAAAGAGATATATACAATTTTACTTTTTCTGACCTGGATCCATCACTTTAAGGCACTGCAATTTCCAGTATTTATGCTATAAAATGAGATTAGATATTATTGTAATAGGGTATTCTAAAACAGTAAGCAAGAGCCTGTCAACACTATCTTGCACTCATTTTCGGAATAACTTACTACTTTGCATATCTTTAGATATTTGATCAACAAATCAAATAAGCAAAAACGTTTTGACGCCTAAAACATGCATTAGATCCAATCGTTTAAGAAGTCAGAAAAGTATTAAAACACAAAAAGAAATTGTTTACAAATATCTAACTGAATCCTCTATTCACATTATTTCTAAATGGTCTATGAAAAAGAAATGCACAAGGAAAAAAAAAAAGAAAAAAAACCGGCTCTAAGAATCACTCATTTAATCATGTAAAAGCATACTTACAAACAATGAAAAGAATACAACCAAATTCTGAGCAATTTTGCATAAAGTTGTGATTTTTCTTCTCCAGAAATAATCTTTCCCCTCTAAATTTTCAGCATTCTTTCTCAAGTATGAATATTTTCAAATTACCTTAGTCTCAAGAATTACCTATCTCTAATATGATCATTAGCATATGTTTCTATTTATCTGCCTTCAGTTCCTCAGATATTTGGCTGAGATAAACTTAATATCCCTGTGCTAAAATTAAACAATAATCTGGAAAGAAAGTAAAAATTTAGAAAACTATAATATCTACATTAGAAAGAGACTATTACTACAATCTATTTTTGTGTGTTTTCTCTTCTTACACTGTTCTGGAGTTAATGATCAGTTCATTTATTACTATTTACTATTATGTTGCCAATCATCTTAGTTTCACTTGGGATGCTGTTGCTCACCAATCCCCACATGATGCCCAGTTAGTCCCTTAAGCAGCAGAAGAGAACAAGATGAACTCCCATTCCCTTCAAATTTCCTTTTGCATGAACTCATATGGTACAGAATATCCCTTTGGTCAGTTTAAGTTAGCTGATTCCATTCCCTCCAAGCTCCTTGGGCCTCTAACTACAGTGACATACCAACTAATGACATACCAAAATTGGCCTCAAACTTACTTACGCAATCAGGAGAAATATATTGCTTGCTTAAAATAAAAGGAAAAAAAATATTCCCTAAAAATTATCTTCAGTGGTTCAAAACATAGCAATTGTACAAAGAACTAGCTGGCTATATAAACAGAACTTGATGTATAAACCAGTCTCCCGTGAAATTCCTAAACTCCCTGTCCAATAGAACACAATTCAGTTAAATGGCAAGCAATTTATTTTTTCATTAATTTAGCCAATCAGGACCTATAGAGAACTACAAATTAAAAACTACAGGTCAGGTTTTCCATGTTCTCATTAAGTAGGAGACCAGCATAATTCTATTAGCTACAATATTCAGTACTGGGTATCAGAATGAGGCCCAAGCTTTTGAGGAGTAATGGAATTTGTAGTATGAAAATTTTAATTTGTATTATAATTTTTTTAGAAATAATACCATGCTTCATTTCTCAAGTTTAGTAGATATTAGACCTCTTAGGCTGGTTCTTCTCCCAGACACAGATGTAAATCTTTAACACCACCCTATTCACCATACTTTGCTCAAGCACAGTGTCAGAGAAATTCTGCAAAGCAAAAATTATTTTAAGGGTAAGGTGTCTAGAACAGCTAAATATAGATATTCTTTCTTTCTTTCTTTTTTTTTCTTTGTTACATCTCATAGACTGAGATACACAGTGCTTTTAATTAAATATTTGAATGCCACTCTTAGCTAAAATAAAAACGTTGTGAGGAGAACTGGTTAATAATGAACAAATCTAGGATCTGTACAGATATTTTTAAGTGAATGAAATCTCTTATTTCCAGCTGGTTAATTTAGATAATCAGGAGAATGTACACGTACAGTTCATCTAGAAAATCAGGGACAAAGGCTGCTCTTAGGGATGCAATCATTGGATATGAAAAAGTTTGACATATCATAAAAATTTAGACACAGGAGGAACTTTAGGAAGTCACTCCTCTCAGATACTATACATAGATAGTTCTGTTTAACTCTTATCTATCATTTAATCCTATTTTCTTCAAAAAAGAGAAACGTGTTATTCATTGCACTGTAATATTACAAGGTACCATAGTCAAGCCAGTGAATTCTTATTGAATTCTGTTTCACCACATTCAGCATTTCTTCAAGGCCACTTGTTAGTAGTCTTCCCATTTTTTATATACACTTGAGATTTTTATGCTCGTGGATTACTATCATGAACTGATTCTTAATTCAGAAGCTTACATTTGCTCCATTTATGCATGTAAAATACAAGAACTGAAATTTGTATTTAATTGGATTTATTAATCAAGAATCAAAGCCAAAATTCCCTCTACTCAACTAATGAGAGACCAGATATTACCTTGTTTCTTTGACAAGTTACCATACATCTTCAAGTTTCTTCTGAGCACATTGACAACAAAATCTTTTCCTTCATTAACAACAAACAAGAAAAGACTTTGACAAAAAAAATCAGCAAATCCTGTAAACTATCTCAAAAACAGAATAAATATCTAAAGTACACTGAAAAAAAAAATAGGGATATCTTCAAAGATAGGGGATAACTTTTAAATAAAAGGAATATATTAGAGCTAGATATAAATAAATAATTAAATAAATAAGCAAACTGAGAGCAGGAAGCAGAGACTTTTTAGAGGTGTAGCATGTCTAATTCCATGGAATATCACAGTCTGGATATGCCCTCAATAACAATACAAAGTGAGTTTTTCAGATGTCAATAGCTGAATTGCTGAAATTAGTCAAGTACAGACAATTAAAAAATTATCAGATGAGCAGATAATTGCCCATTTCTCTACATAGACATGTAGTGCAACTACTTCAAATGTACATGTCTTCATCTACTAGTATCTATCAATTTTGTTATATGAACCCACTCTTAACTAATCTTGGTTGTCAACTCTAAGGGATTATTCAGGCACTGAAGAACAGAGATAATATATTTTCATTCCTAGATGTGGTTTTCATAGAACAATTTCAATTTGCAAAAAAGGCAAAGGGAAGGAAAGCTGACTTCCTCGATGGATCAGAACACTATTTCTTCTGTAAGATGGAGCATTGATGAGATTAAGGCTCTGTAGATTATTGTCTCATTGATGAACAGTAGATCAACATCAACATTTCTGATTCTGCAAAAATCTGTTGCCTCAAAGTTAGGGAAATATTTCTGGTGTGGGAATATGACATTTGAAGCAAGGAATGTGGTTTCAAACATTTCTGAGATCTGGAATAAGATACAAACTATGTCATACAAGACCACATCTCTATTTTGCTTAGCTTAGACTATTGTTATAGGAATCAACATTTGTTATCAGGCTACAGAGAATTTCTAATCTTGAATAAAAAGTAAATATGTTTAGCTTCTACAGAGCTGAGAGGAAGAAAAAAAAAGGAGTAGAAAGAGGAAGTTTGTATATGTTTTCCCTGAAAATAGATACATATATATATATAAATTTTAATAACAATCAATGTGATGGGAAAAAAATAATTAAAAGGAAAGGAAGGGAAAAGGAAAAGGAAAGGGAAAAGGAAAAGGAAAGAGAAAAGGGAAAAGGAAAAGGAAAAGGAAAAGGAAAAGGAAAAGGAAAAGGAAAAGGAAAAGGAAAAGGAAAAGGAAAAGGAAAAGGAAAAGGAAAAGGAAAAGGAAAAGGAAAAGGAAAAGGAAAAGGAAAAGGAAAAGGAAAAGGAAAAGGAAAAGGAAAAGGAAAAGGAAAAGGAAAAATACCCTGCTTTTTTAAAAAAGGTATTTGCAATATTTGCATTTAAGATCTTTTTGCAGACAAATATCTAGGACACATAATATGAAAATATATAATGGAAGAGTATAAATGACAAGATCGAAACAGAACAATTGCATACATTTCAAAAAGCTGACCAGGAGACAAGCAGTCCTCCAAGTTATCCAAGAAAGTCCTGGTTTCATCACCTCAGTATAAATATGTGACTGTAAAGTTACTTAGTAAATCATATCTCCAAACACAATGTTCAAGCATGTCAGCATAGTTGTGAAATGATTTTCAGTTTTACAGTTTTCCTTGATAGTACTACCTATCCATTTTGCACTTCATTGCCATTAAAGAAACAGTTAAATTTTTTGTCGCTTTTTTTTAACTGAAATATAAATTAGATAAACAAATTCAAAAATAAAACCAAAAAACCCTACTCATTGAGATCTTTAATATGAGGACATAAGAAAAGAAAAAGAAAATTACAGGTCTGAGAAATTTGATCAGGAAATGTTACCTGGAAAAGCAGAAAAGAAATGAGATTGTTTTGACATTTTAAATTTGTCTGTTGACATTTTGTAAAGCAGGTACATAACAGAGGATACCAACAAAAGATTATGAAGTTTTTGCCTGCCTGAGTTTAGTAAACTAATTGATGTTGCAAAAACTGTTGCTTTCTTAGCTTCACAGTGTGAAATTGACATTGATATGAAAATTTTTTTCTCATGTGATTTTTTTTTCAGTATTCTTGAAAATATTCTTCATTATATAGTGAATAAATCTCACAGTGGCTTAAGACTAAAATATTGACACCTTGATATGCATTGTGATACCACTTTTTACAGCATTTTACAGATCCTGCATACAAGCTTAATTATTATGAAATTAATCTGCTTCTGGAGTTTCTGTGTCTGCTCTTAAGAAATGTAACAGCTGTTATCAGGGCTACTGTAGTAAAATGCAAGCAGGGAAAACACAGGTGAAAAAAAGCACCTTGATCTTGATCCAAAATGCTGACAATTCACATCACCTTGGAAGCTCAAGTAATTAGAGACCATGAGCTCCTTCTGCTTTGAAAATCAGGTATCCAAAATAAGTATTTTCATACCAAATATACTTGTCTCTCTCTTTAGATATGGTGCACATACTGAAAACACTTCTCTATAATTTTGTCCTTCTAATCATGTGCCCTAATTATCAGAAGCATCAGATAAAGAAGGAAGATTTTGTACATGCTGACCACTCCTCTGTTCATAGCCCACCTGAGGGCAGGATTTCTTCAGGGTCACCTTATGCAAGACAGGAATTGGTCACATCCTTCAGGTGGCAGGTTAGTTGTCACACAAAGTACCTGACTGACACTGCTATTATTTCCATCTCATCTGAGGCTTCCTAGAAAGATTAACATCCCAGAAGAATACCTGACACAGATACATACCATTGAAACACAAATCAGAGCTTTCTATATTTAATAGACATAGATCTCAATAACAGCAAAAGCCAGTTTACACTTGCAATGACTAGAATACAAAATTACGTTCACTCTTTTTTTTTCTTAAACATAGAAGAAGATTGCCCATCAATGTATTGAGATTTTTTTTTTCAATTTTCTTCCATGTTACCTTACTTCTACATTTTCTATTAGTCTTTCAAATTGAATCTTTATCTCACATGCATATTCTGCATGAGAGTGTAATACTACTTTTCTTATTTATACTCAGGAAATATTTTTTTCCTGCAATGTTCTCTTTCTGGAGAGAAATAATGAAGAAAAGAGCACCAAAGAAGAGTGATAAAATCTTTTTTATGATCCATATCCAAAGGTATACTGTTTTGAAATACTATCACACTTTGTTATTGCTTCCATCAAGAAAAATATTTCTGTCATTTCCCGCAATTAGTACTGAGAAGTTTTAATCACATATAATCCCAATCATGTTACTTCTCTGATCCTCTTTATCTTGCTGTGTCATTTTGATGTCTTCTTGTCCTGCGGGTTTGAAATGTGCACTATTATTAGCTCATTAGGTCTTCTACCCTCTGGCTCAGTGAAGAATGATTCACTATATTTCTTAGCTATTGACAGTTTCAATTTTTTAACCTCTAAATTTCCCTTGATAGATAACTATGCCTTACCCCTTCTTATTTCAGCTTTCCAGAATATCTATTGTCACTATGTTCTGAAGTCAGCACCATAATCCCATACACAGCAAAACTAAGTAAGCTTAATTTTCCTCTGCCAGTCAAGATTTTAATTTAGACAATTTGTTCTTAATTCATTATAGATTCTACTAACTGACTGAACTGGTTATTTAATATTTAATAATAAGTGGTTCAGCTTCTATTTTTCAGTTTGGATTTTTGGATTTAAATACATCACTCCTTCTTAAAAAGCTTAAAAGCTGTTTTAAAAACAAACAAAATAAAATAATGAATTGTCTACCTAAGTAAATGCTATCTAATTTGCTGCTAACTGCTTACATTCATACAAATTATAATTTTCTAGTTAATTTACTAGCAATTTTGATGTTGTGTCTAAAGTCTGTACAGCACAAAATCAACAGTCTGAGCTTACTCACACTAAGTCAACTGGAAGACTACGTTCCACTTTAGTGGTATGAAGACAAAGATCACTGGCTCTCTTTTTTATTGTACAGCTGATAATACGATTCACTCCAGACACTTAATGCTTATCTCCTTAGTTGCTTTAGAAATTAGTTCCTAAGTGAGAAAACATTTGGTAAATTCAGGCTCCAATTACTGCACTACTGAAGCATATTCTATCTCATTTAAACTCAGAAAAGTCTGCTTTTTCATTCACAAGATTATTTGCATTTACACAACAGGGAAAAAAAAAAAAAAAAGGATATGTTCTTAGAACACTGGGGAAATGCATTTTTCTTTAAAAAAAACTCAATTCACCTGTAAAGTCAATACTGATAGCAGTGCATATTCATATTATTACAAATGTAATATTCAGAAATCTTTATCTTCCTCAGTCAGTGTTCTTGTACATTCAAATAATTCTCTGATCTTTGTTACATGACTTCAGTTAACCAGTTGTCTTTAATTGCACTTCCAGTTCACAGTCACAATAGTCCAAGAGGCTGTTGTCGTCTTTATAAAACAAGTCTTTGGTTCTCAGAAGGAAAATCCCAGATCTTTCTCTGAGTTAACTATAGTGGAATTAATTTTGTTTAAACAAACCTTTGGCATTATAGAATTCAAAACATAACCTTTTTATTTAATTTTTTGAATATTATTTGAATATTAGCACCATACTGCTTCTTCTCTGGGAGTTTATCAGCGTTGCCTAGATTGATTATAACAATATACCCACAATACTGGATTCTTAACTAATGCTCTTCCTACTGTTGAGTACAAGCTATGCAGTTTTGCAGATCATTTAACAAGTCATCGTACCTTTCAAATGTAAAAAAAAAAAAAATCTTATTATTGATAGATCATGTAAGATTGTGATACTTCATAAACATAAAAGAGTGATTTTAAAGTGACTCTACATCCAGCCAAGCAACTTTATTGTCTTATCTATGATAGTATGAGAATGAAAGAGCATGAGAGAAGAAAGAGGGAAAAAGAATTTCTGTGGAACTTGGTGTTATTAGATGGCCCAGGGGATATTTTCACTATTAACTCTGTCTTATCTGGTTATAAACTGAACCTACAGTTACCTTCCACCATATTTAAACTCATTCAGCCAGATCCCTAAGATTTCCATATCAACTACTGCTCAATGCTAACAAGGTAACGAAGAAAATCAGATCATTTTGCTTCCCCAATGACCAAAATATCTCTCTATGACTGTAACCTACAAACTAGCCTGGACCAGCAGTTCAAAACCACATTGCTATCCTATGGTTTATAGCTTCAGAATACAAAGATCTTCTTTACAATAAAAATATTTATTAAAAGTACTAGATATGATTGTGTTCTTTAAAGTGCATACAAGAGGAGAAGAAGCAGATATTTGCTGTGTTACACATATGATTATTTGACAGTATACTAACACCTATCAGATTACCTTAATTAAAGAAATCCCATACTTCATTAAAAAGCTGCATCCTTTCCAATCCTTTGTCAGTCAACCTACAGTCTCAAAAAGAGAAAAGTAGTATTCAGTGTAAGATAGTTAGCTAGTACCCATTTATACATAGTCTTTGAAAAGATCCAAGTAGTTATTAGTATGCAGATCTTCCAGTGGTAAAAATTCATAATTGATTTTGCCTTGAAACTTCACAGATGTATCTCATAGAGGAAGAGACGCCATCCAAAGAGAAGTGGAAAGCTTAAGATGTGGATCCATTTGAATCTAATGAAGTTCAGCAAGGTCAACTGCAAGGTGTTTACTTGAACCTGGACCATCCCAGATACATGTTCAAACACGGGAAAGAACTCCTTAAGACCAGTCCTGTGGAGAAGGACTTGGGGATTATGGTGGAGGAAAAGCTTGACATGAGCCAACACTCGCTACACTTGCAGCTCAGAAGGCCACTTGTATCTTGGGCTACACCAGTGGTGGTACTCCTAGCCAGAAAAGGAAGGAGACTTTCCCCCTTTGTTCAGCCCTTAGAAACCCAATCTGCAGCCCAGGCCCCTGATCAATGCATAAGAAGATGCAGAACTACTGAAGCAGAAGCAGATGAGGACCATGAAGATGACCAGGGTGCTGGAGCATCTTTCCCATGCAGAAAGTCCACAGGAGCTGGGCTTGTTCAACATGTAGAAAGAGAAGTTTCTGAAATGAAAGAGAAGAGATCTAGATTAGATGATACACGGAACATTTTCTCTCAGGGGAAAGAGGCGCTGAAACAATATGCCCAGAAAAGTTACAGATGTCCTATCCGTTGAGGTGTTCAAGGTTAGCTTGGATTGGGATATATGCAATCTGATCTAGCCCGCTAGTGGGCAAATCCACCCATGGCAGGGAACTTGGAACTAGATTAGCTTTAAGATCCCATTCAACTAAAGTTGTTCTATGTATAGTTCTATGACTCCGCTCAGCAAGCAGGGGGAGAGGGAATGGTGTTTGGAGTGAGTTCACAAGACTTCCCAAAATCCCATTTTGCCCTTGCTCGACATGGGATCCCTCCTACAGGGTGCCACCTCTCCCAGACAGATCCTGAATGAGTTTCCCATGTGGTACAGCTTTTCAAGCACCGTTACAACATGGGTTCGTAAGGCAGGGTCCATCCTTCAGTCACTGCTCCAGCAGTGTCCCATGGGCGACCACTCTCCTAGCCCTTCCACACCACCGCAGGCCATCCCCTGTTGACTGCAGCTCCAGCACACCTCCTCTGGGCCCCGTTCACATACTCACCATGGGCTCCTCAGAGATAATTGCTCAAAGACGCTACCCCTGCAGTGCTCCACAACCATAATCTTGACTCATATGGTCGATATACAAATACCAAGAGCTGACAAATTCTTCATACTGCAGAATTACTTCAGAAATATCACGTGCAATATAATTATCAATACAATACTTTTTTATAGAGCACTAATATTTTTTACTGTGGTAGTTTAGTAATAAATAAACACAACAGCATGAGATGTTTGGGGGAACGTTTGATTGAAGATGGCTGAACAAAGAGATCTGTGGAGAAAAATACTCCTGCACCCATAGGAAGCATTATAGTACTGCTTTAGATTTACCAGTTACATTACTAAAATATAGGAAGCTATTGTTTCCACAAAACAAATCTTGTGAAGACAGATGAATCTTTTAGACCACTTCTGAATCATAAACAAAGACCTCTTCATATGGCTACTGAATGAAATATTAAGAGCAGAGTACTGTACTATCTCTATTGAATTACTTACACATTTTAGCATAGCAATCATTAGAAGCTGTAGAAATGAAAGATAACAGCTTCAATAGACAATCAACTTCTAAAGAGAATGTCTTGTTCCCTAAGGTTTCACTGTTAAATTTAGATATTTCTAAATCTTTCTATTTTTGATGTAGAGCATGCATAAATAATTATACAAATCTCATCTGGAAAACTCTCTGGAAAGATTTCCTGAGGAGCTGATTGGATCCTTCTCTTCTAGAGGCTTAGATCAGTTTGTTACACTGTTATTCCCTTCTTTACACTGCCTGCATTCTGTTGATAGGTAAAGAGCTCAGCATTAGAAGCTGGATTGTGCATCCTGAGATGCTATGATGAACCATTAAACTTTTCTTCTTAGAATACAAGTTAAAGACTTCCAACTGGTCTATCACTATTCAATAGATGCTGTAGTTTGGCTAATTAGAGTAGTTGCAAATTTGTTCTTGGAAGTCAAGAGATCAGTTACACAGATGGCTCTAAAGACAATTTAAAGAAAATCTCTACATTCTAACTAACTACTATAAACCTCTTTTCAAGCATATTGTATGTGTTTTTTCTCAAATTATTTCAGGACACTCCATAAAAAGTCAATAGTAAAATGGCTGCTCAAATAAACTGCATTTTCAGCAATTGCTTGTAACATTAGAAGCAGTTTAACACAGAAAGAAAACATGAAGGTTATTCTATACACTTTAAGGTGGTTGTTCAAAAGATAAAAAGTCATTTTACCCATTATCTTAAGGGTATTGTAAAGTTTAATTAGATAAGGCTTACAAAGTACCTCGAGACACTCGAATCATGAGTTGAATATATGCAAGAACTCGCTCTATTTTTATCATTAAAGACAGTAATAGTCCAATTATATTTAGCATTAACTATCTAGTAACAGATAGGAGCCTGACTTGTGCTCTGACCTTTACTTGTACAAGATTTTGAGCCACAGAGCTAAATCTATCAGTTTAATGTAACAAAATAAAATACTGCACTAATCATTTCAAAAATCTACGTGAGTAACAAAAGTTCTGACACACAATAAGGTTTGCTTATTTTTCCATTTGGAATTTTTAAAGATCTTTTGTATGTTGTTGAGAATGAATAAATTTATGAATATTTAATGGTTTCTACAGATAGCATTAGAAAATATTAAATAAAATATGTAAACTAAAAGTATTTGATGAAGTCAGAGAGAAAACAATCATCTTGTTCACTGAAGATGTGGAAACTAAAACTTACAGAACTAGAGAAAATTAAGACAGTGTGTGTCCTCCTCTACCCACCTCATCCATTGTCACCAGCTGCTGTATCTCATACAGCTACATCAAGCAATGTGTCCTCAGGAGTACCATGGCTAAGCGTTCCTCAGCTATATTAGAGCTTCACCTACTGTTTTGTTAAATCCTATGATTAGAAATTTCGGAATACCTCACAACAACAAATACTGTCAGAATGTGTCTATATATGAAATGAGGTGCTTCCTGAAATTAGGATCTAAAAATTCTAAGAGCAAGCCTACTAAGAAGAAATCAAAGTATAAAACTACCTTGTCTAAAACTTCACCTTCTCATTTTCTTGTATGTGACATACTAACTGGCAAAGTTGGAAGATCTCTGCTGTGGAAGTTGATGACAAAAATGAAGTGCTTTTCTTCAGGTCTGTCTAAATACGATAGCTTAGCTAAGAGGTTGTCATTCCAAGGGGAAAATAGGGCAATTTATGGCAGAACAGGACAATGTTAAATGGATACAAATTCAACAATTATGATCAGATTAGAAGAGAGAAAAGGCAAACAGAACAGTTTGATCATCTGTGTATTAGAAACTAATATGAGTCTCAACAAAAATTTAAAAAATAAATCATAAAGACAGAGAGTATTTTTATGTGAAGGAAGTTTGAATTTTGTAGATTACAATTATGAATTCATTTACCTTTTTTATGGATCAAAAGGTTACTTAGAGAAGACTGAAATGATAATCCTATAGCTATAAAGTTCATAGTCATTATAAAATCTATTGTGCATGTACAAGAACAAACTCAGAAGCAAAACATCTATGCAAAATGATTGTATTAACCTTAGTTCTATTTCTCTCTCTTCCCATTTCCTCTGTGACTTCTTAATTCACTGATTGAAAGTCCTGCTATAGACTTTCACTTGTAACAACCCCTCTAGAACATTTACATAAACATGTTTATGAGAACAATCAGACTGACAGCTCTGAGAAGTTTTAAACAGTCGGTGGTATTTTATTAAAAGGATTGTAGTCATTGAAAGACAGTAGAAAGAAACAGAAAAACTTCTTGTCAATAGGACTAATAATTAGGTCTACTAATTAAAGAACACTTATTATTTAAATACCTTATATTTTACAAGCAGATAACCAGATTACCATACAGAAAGTATCAAAATATCCAACACAAAGTCCTGGTGAGATAGGGTGTTCTAGTCTGTTAGATTCTCTATCTTTGTTTGATTACATGACTAAAATGTGAAAATACTTTTCAATTAGGAGTGTCATGGTTTTATGATTTTTGGTATTGGTATTCCACATCATAACAACATGTAGTGCATTAAGAGTTAAAGAGTTAATACTCCAACTCCATAGATCATTGATATTTTCCGGGTATACCTGTCTCAGAAGAGAAGAACTATATTCCCCAGAGGACTTTGCGATGCTTTGCATTTTTACTTATTTTCCGCTCAGAGGGAAAAGATAAAAACCCTCTGCGATCATGGGACACTCTCTTTCCTTCGGGATCGACTCAGCAGTGGGTGCTCGCTGCCGTATCGCCTTCAGCATTAGCGTAAGGCCTTCAGTTTATCGGACACTCTCTCTTGCTCATTTTATTTCATTTATTAGCTTCAATTCCAATTATATTGTATTATATTGTGTTATTTTGCTTTCTGATATCTTATTTAGTAAATTAGCTTTCCTCCTCAGATCGTTGCCGCTGTTTTGTTTCTAGGCCCATCTCCCTTTTTCCTTTTCCCTTTCCCCCTTTCCCTTTCCTGGGGCGTGGGTCTGCGGGTCCCCCACACCAATCGTCACGGAACCGGGCCGATCCAGCCCGGTAAAACGCTGACATTTTTTGGCGCCCAACGTGGGGCAAAGCAGCTGCCTTAGCCGGGCAGAGACATACTCTTAGAGTGAATCTCTGTCTCTTGCTAGCAAGCTTATCTGTACTTCTGGTACTGTACAGCATAACACGACCTTGAAGTCTGGGCATACTGCCATTTGTTCTGGGATATTTGTAAACTTTTTTGGGTGCTGCCAGCTTGTTTTAGTAAAAAGAAAAAAAAATGCTCTCGCTTTTTAAACTGCTCTTAAAGGGGCTGCATTTCATTGTTTTTTCCCTTTTAATGCTCAAAACGTACTGGGACCTTTTCCCTGAGCACCTGCAAGATCCTGAGAACTTGAGCAGATATTTGAGACAGGGATGTTGCGGCTCAGACAGATCTGAGGAGGCCCAAATTATTTGGAGTCTGGCTTATGCCAATCAGACCTTATTCAGTACTATCCCAGAGAGGCACAGTGTTTCTGAAATAGAGCGAGAGAGTCTCCGAGCCGAAAGGGATAGTGTCCAGATCCAGAAAGAGAGTCTTTTAGCTGACAATCAGACTCTCCTGAACAATTTAGACAGCCTCCAGTCTGAGCAAGACACCATCCAGACCAAGCAAGTTGCTTTTCAGTTCGAGAAAGACGCCCTCCAGCCTGAAAGAGATGCCCTCCAAACTGAGCGAGATGCCCTCCAGTCTGAATTCAATAACCCTCAGTCTCAACAAGATGGTCTCCAGTCTGAACGAGGCGCCCTCCAACCTGAAAGAGACACCCTCCAGTCTGAGCAAGACGTACTCCTGTCTGAACAGTACTTCTTCAGAACTGGGCGAGGTACCTACCAGACACAATAGCCTCTGCCCCCCAGCCAGGTGGGGGAGAGGGATAGTAGAGTGCATTGGACTGTGTAGATTCGATGGCCTGGCACATCAGAGCCACAAAAATATAAGGTATTGGTGGACACTGGTGCACAATGTACTCTAATGCCTTCAAGTTATAAAGGGACAGAATTAATCTATATTTCTGGGGTGACTGGGAGTTCCCAAGAGCTGACCAAGTTGGAAGCTGAAATAAGCCTCACTGGTAAAGACTGGCAAAAACATCCTATTGTGACTGGCCCAGGGGCTCCATGTATACTTGGTATTGATTATCTCAAAAGGGGATATTTTAAGGATCCCAAAGGGTATCGATGGGCTTTTGGAATAGCTGCTGTGCATGCAGATGACATTAAGCAGCTGTCTGCTTTGCCTGGCCTGTCAGAAGATCCGTCTGTTGTGGGGTTGCTACAAGTGGAAGAGCAACAGGTACCAATTGCTACAAAAACAGTGCACAGACGGCAGTATCGCACTAAAAGGGATTCCTTGCTCCCCATTCATAATCTAATTCGTCAGCTACAGAGCCAGGGAGTGATCAGCAAAACTCACTCTCCTTTTAACAGCCCCATATGGCCAGTGCATAAAACCAGTGGAGAATGGAGGCTGACGGTAGATTACCGTGGCCTGAATGAAGTCACACCCCCACTGAGTGCTGCTGTGCCAGACATGCTTCAACTCCAGTACGAACTGGAGTCAAAAGCAGCCGAGTGGTATGCCACTACTGACATTGCCAATGCCTTCTTTTCAATTCCTCTGGCCACAGAATGCAGGCCACAGTTTGCCTTCACCTGGAGGGGCGTTCAGTACACCTGGAACCATTTGCCCCAGGGGTGGAAGCACAGCCCAACCATTTGTCATGGGCTGATCCAAACTGCATTGGAACAGGGTGGTGCTCCTGAGCACTTACAATACATTGATGACATCATTGTGTGGGGCAATACAGCAGGGGAAGTTTTCGAGAAAGGAGAGAGAATAATCCAGATCTTCCTGCGAGCTGGCTTTGCTATTAAGCGAAGCAAAGTGAAAGGGCCTGCACAGGAAATCCAGTTCCTAGGTATAAAGTGGCAAGATGGACGTCGTCACATCCCTACAGATGTGATTGACAAAATCACTGCCATGTCTCCACCCACCAGTAAGACAGAGACCCAAGCTTTTCTGGGTGTAGTGGGTTTTTGGAGAATGCATGTTCCAAACTATAGTCTCATTGTGAGCCCTCCCTTTCGGGTGACACGGAAGAAGAATGATTTTGTATGGGGCCCTGAGCAGCAGCAGGCTTTTGAGCAAATCAAGCAGGAGATAGCCCGTGCCGTGGCCCTGGGGCCAGTGCGGACGGGACAGGATGTAAAGAACATCCTCTACACTGCTGCTGGAAAGGAAGGTCCCACTTGGAGTTTGTGGCAAAGAGCTTCTGGAGAGACCCGAGGCCGACCCCTTGGTTTCTGGAGTCGAGCATACAGGGGGTCTGAGGAGCGCTACACTCCAACTGAGAAGGAGATCTTAGCCGCGTATGAGGGGGTTCGAGCTGCTTCTGAAGTAATTGGTACTGAAGCGCAGCTCCTTCTGGCACCTCGACTGCCAGTGCTGAACTGGATGTTCAAAGGAAAGGTTCCTTCCACCCATCATGCTACTGATGCCACTTGGAGTAAGTGGATTGCGCTGATTACACAGCGAGCTCGGATGGGGAACCTCAGTCATCCAGGAATCCTGGAGGTGATTATGGACTGGCCTGAAGGTAAAAAGTTTGGAATAACACCAGCAGAGAAGGTATCACGTGCTAAAGAGGCCCCACCATATAATGAACTACCAGAAGATGAAAAGAGATATGCCCTGTTCACAGATGGATCGTGTCGCATTGTGGGAAAGCACCGCAGATGGAAATCTGCTGTGTGGAGCCCCACAAGACGAGTAGCAGAGACCACTGAAGGAAAAGGAGAATCAAGTCAATTTGCAGAGGTAAAGGCTGTCCAACTGGCCTTAGATATTGCTGAACGAGAGAGGTGGCCAGTGCTTTATCTTTACACTGACTCATGGATGGTGGCAAATGCTTTATGGGGGTGGTTACAGCAATGGGAACAAAATGGCTGGCAACGGAGGGATAAACCTATTTGGGCTGCTGAACTGTGGAAAGATATTGCTGCCCGAGTAAAGAATATAGTTGTGAAGGTACGCCATGTAGATGCTCATGTTCCTAAAAGCCGGGCAACTGAAGAACAACAGAATAACCATCAGGTAGATCGAGCTGCCAAAGTTAAGATGGCTCAAGTAGACTTGGACTGGCAACATAGGAGTGAATTATTTTTAGCTCGATGGGCCCATGAGACCTCGGGCCATCAGGGAAGAGACGCAACCTATAAATGGGCTAGAGACCGAGGGGTGGACTTAACTATGGACGCTATTGCACAGGTTATCCATGACTGTGATACATGCGCCACAATTAAACAAGCCAAGAGGATGAAACCTCTTTGGGGGGAAGGGCGATGGCAAAAGTATAAATATGGGGAGGCGTGGCAGGTTGATTATATCACCTTGCCACGATCTCGCAATGGCAAGCGTTACGTGCTCACCATGATGGAAGCAACCACTGGGTGGCTTGAAACATATGCAGTACCCCATGCTACCACCCGAAACACCATTCTAGGTCTCGAGAAACAAGTCCTATGGCGACATGGCACTCCAGAAAGAATTGAGTCAGATAATGGGACTCATTTCAAAAATTCTCTTGTGAATAATTGGGCCAAAGATCATGGCATTGAATGGATTTATCATATCCCCTATCACGCACCAGCTTCTGGTAAGATTGAAAGATACAATGGGTTGTTAAAAACCATGTTGAAAGCAATGGGTGGCGGAACATTTAAGCATTGGGAGAAGCATTTGGCAGAAGCCACTTGGTTGGTCAACACCCGAGGATCCATCAATCGCGATGGTCCTGCCCAATCCAGCTCTCTACCTACTGTAGAGGGAGATAACGTCCCTGTAGTGCATGTAAAGAACATGTTGGGGAAAGCGGTTTGGGTCTTTCCAGCTTCTGGAAAGGGCAAACCTCTCCATGGAACTGTCTTTGCTCAGGGACCTGGGTCCACTTGGTGGGTGATGCAGAAGAATGGGGATGTTCAGTGTGTACCACAAGGGAATTTGATGTTGGGGGAGTGCAGTCAGTAATTCCATGTATATACATCTATATATATATATGTTGTGTGTGTATATAATGCATGTTAATCATTGTTCTTCTATATGTATCAAGCATGATGTAATGATGTGGAATAAGGGGTGGAATGTCATGGTTTTATGATTTTTGGTATTGGTATTCCACATCATAACAACATGTAGTGCATTAAGAGTTAAAGAGTTAATACTCCAACTCCATAGATCATTGATATTTTCCGGGTATACCTGTCTCAGAAGAGAAGAACTATATTCCCCAGAGGACTTTGCAATGCTTTGCATTTTTACGTATTTTCCACTCAGAGGGAAAAGATAAAAACCCTCTGCGATCACGGGACACTCTCTTTCCTTCGGGATCGACTCAGCAGTGGGTGCTCGCTGCCATATCGCCTTCAGCATTAGCGTAAGGCCTTCAGTTTATCGGACACTCTCTCTTGCTCATTTTATTTCATTTATTAGCTTCAATTCCAATTATATTGTATTATATTGTGTTATTTTGCTTTCTGATATCTTATTTAGTAAATTAGCTTTCCTCCTCAGATCGTTGCCGCTGTTTTGTTTCTAGGCCCATCTCCCTTTTTCCTTTTCCCTTTCCCCCTTTCCCTTTCCTGGGGCGTGGGTCTGCGGGTCCCCCACACCAATCGTCACGGAACCGGGCCGATCCAGCCCGGTAAACCGTTGACAAGGAGTTGTCATCATTCTTCTTTGGAAGCTAAAATCAAATTCAAAGAGAAACAAAATGAGTTGTAGAAAGCTGGTTCAGATTCTCTATGACACAACACTCATATATAACTCTTCTTTATCAACCACTTCTGAGATATTTCTAACAGCTGATGTTCCTCATGGGTAATCTGATGCTTTGCTGCATTTTTTGCCAAAAAATAAAACTGAAGTACTTTCATTAACTTGTAGAAACAGCATTTTATCTCATTAAAGCAATAAAACTTGAAATAGTCATGCAAGAAACAGAGAACCTGTCATTACTGTGAAAGATCAAAGCATCTTACTTCTTTAAGCAATGTCACATAATTATCCAAACCACGCTGTTTGGACCACTAGAGCGTTATCAGCTATGAAGAAGGTAAAGCCCATTCTCCAGAACTGCAAATTTTTCAGAGTCTGTGGAATATTTATTAGAGATGGCTTATTGAAATATCCACCTCTTGAGAGAAGGTGTAATCTTGAGGATGGATTGCACTGGAGTTCCATTATAGATACCTAAGCAATGTGACCCATGATGCTAGAATCGCAGAATCATAGAATAGCCTGGATTGGAAAGGACCTCAAAGACCATCTAGCATTAACCCCCCACTGCCATGGTCAATGTTCCCAACCATTAGACCAGGCTGCCCAAAGCCACATCCAGCCTTGTTTTGAATGCTACCAAGGATGGAGCATTTCTCTTTTTTCCCTCAGTTTAAGCTGCTGCCCACCTACTCTGCTCGATTTCTTCTGCTGGGGAACGGAGAGATCTTGTGCTCACAGAAGGGTGTCCTTAAAAAGCTGCCAGCTCTGTTCTGTTGCTATGCTCTTAAGGGCAGTATCCCAGGAGATTCCAACTAGCAGTTCCTTGAGCAGCTGGAAATTATGCTCTCCTGATATTCAGGGTCCTAATTCTGCTTTTTGCCAAGGCTGCAGTCCTCCAGATCACAAACTCCAGGGCATGATCACTACATCTCAGGCTGCCTCCAGTCTTAACTTCTCTAATGCTCTCCTCTGCATTGTTGAGCACCAGGTCCAGTAAGACTTCATCTCTGGTCGATCCTTCGAGTACCTGGACCAGGAATTTATTCTCAACAGACTCCAGGAATCTCTTGGATTGTCTGCTTCCCAACATGCTGCTATTCCAGCAGGTATCCTGGTGACTGAAATCTCCCATCAGGACAAGAGCCCAAGAGTGTGGCACCTCCCACAGCTGAAGCAAAAAGGCCTCATCAGCAGGCTCCTCATGACCAAGTGGCCTGTAGTAGACCCCTACCACTAGATCTCCTTTACTGGACTGGTCCCTGATTTTAACCCATAAGCTCTCAACCTCATCATGGTTATTAATCAGACACAGCTCCTTGCAGTCTATCCATTTTCTAACATAGAACCAAAATCACCCTCCTCTCCTTCAATGCCTATCCCTTCTGAAGAGCCTGTAGCCCTCAATCCCAGTATGCCAGTCATGAGATTCATCCCTTCACATTTCTGTGATAGCCATCTGATCATAATTTTCCAGGCACATCACTTCTCCTGCTTATTTCCCATGCTGTGTACATCAGTGTAAAGACACTTCAGCTGGGTTTTCTGATACACTACATTTCTAGAGGCACCCTCCCTCAAACCACTGAAAGAAATCTGAAGTCTTCCCCCACTGGTTCCTAGAGGGACACAAGAAGGTTTTGGATGGGTGTTCAGCAACATTACCTCTGCTGAGGAGTTCCCAGAAGATCCCACAGGACAATTTGGAGTTTTTTCCCTGCAGTGTTCTGGGGTGACAGCAACCCCAAGCATCTCTTTGTCTCACCACACTCAAGACTTTCCCCACCGGACATTAGTAGCCAAACCCCTTAAGAGTGGTCATGAGAGCCCACTTTCAAGGCATGAATAGCTGTTGCAGCAGATTACACAGTATTATTGGCATATGCATGCCAGATACGTTCATATTTGCTTCTCCTACAACTTATACCATCTTCAACATGGACACTGCCAAACATCTTTTGGGGAACTCATCTTCCTTTAACCACAGATTGAAAATGAACATTTAGGAGATGGTTTTATAGTAATTTATTTCAAGAATATTTGCTGTCATTAAATTCAAGAGATTGTAATTGAAAATTTTCTGAACACTTTCAATTTCTGTCTCTGAGGTCTCGATCTCAATTTCAGACAGCGAAGGGCAACAAGCAGGAAAACAAAACAGTGTTGCCTTTACTCTGTGTGCTGTTCCTTTGCTATCTAATTTGCAGAACTGGCATCAGTGTGACAGAAACTGCACTGATGACTTCAGAAAACCCACAGAATACCTGGAGTTGCATAATGCCCTTCAACACTACAGTCCCTGGAGGAAAAGCCGTCTTAGTCTTGCTGCAAAAATCCTGACTTTAAGCATACATCATGCTTGCAATTGCGTTCATGGGACTGTGAGAATCACTAGAAACAATTTCTTCCAGTACAGCATGTCTACCTTGGTTGCTTTGGTGGGAAAAGTAAACAGTTTACTTTGAAAGATATCTGCTAAACAATGTCTGTTTCACATACAAGTAGGCAGAGCCATGACAAAGTATGACAAAGATCAAGAACATCTTCATAGAGTGCCTCGGAATAGCTGTAAGCTGGGCACTGAACAAGAAAAAATACAAGGATTAGAAAAAAGATACCAACTGTGGGAATGAAAGTGCTGCCATTGCAAAAAGCCATTACCATTGAGGGTCAAAAGGCAGATCCGCCCTAGAAGGGAAAACGAGACTGGGGAATACTTCGATTCTGTGATGAAACAGACTTGAGGAGGAATTCATTCCATCTCAAAACTCATTATAACACTACGCAGTGTGTGGTGAAAAATAATCCATGAAACAGACCAGTGTGTCAGCTGAGACAACCAACAGAATTAAGCATTTGTGTGGATATTTTCACTTAAAAATTTCAAATTTTAGTTTGGCTTGCTAACAATAAATACAAAGCTTACAGATTTCAAGAATCTATTAAGGATTGAAGACTGAAGAAGCTATAATCGTGGTACTTAGAATTCAGAGTTTCAGCTATTTCTGCTTTTATTTGTACAGTTATTTACTAAAAAAATTGACAATCTCTTCCAAGTTCACTCTTCACCCTGACAAAATGTGTCTGTCAGAACAGCTGTCTCATCCTGCATACAGAGATCCATTTAGAACAGAACATGATCTCTTACTCATCTATTTCTCCAAACTTCAAATAAAGCTTGAATAACAGCAGAGTGCAAATCTACAATAATTGTTGCAAATAATTTTTAAAGTCACATTATATAGAATCATATATTTAAATTGAGGAGCACAGCATTGTAAACAGTTCTCAATTCTGTAAAACTAATCTTAAAACAGCTTTGCAAATATTATCTACTGAGTTTATTCATGTCTACATGTCAAGCTCTATTAACGTACCCCACTTTCTTCAGCTTGCTTAAATGCTGAAATTTTTACCACTGGTCAGAAACTTCAGAACAGAATACTCCTTCTGTATGGGATTCTTCTGAACCTGATCAAACAGGTCATTTTTCAGTTCCTATATTTTTTAATTATTGAATATAAAATTCAAAATAGAGTGATGTTATAAAGATCAAATCTAAAATCATGGCTGTGATTGGACCCAAAACCACTTCAAAATTAGTCTTTAGAAAAAAGTCAGACCGAAAAGGTTAGATAAAACTTGAAGAGAAAAAGATTAGAATGATAGGGGAAAATTAGTTAATGGAGAATCCAGGGTGCATTTTTCAAGAGTTCAAACATAAAAATCACGTGTGCTATTGTATTATGAAGCCTTGGAGATTCAATGCAATAACTGAAGATGAAGAAGTTTCTTTTTATTATGAGAGATGTTTACGCAAAAAGTGAAATAGGCTAGAGAAAGCAACGGCTAAAGAATACTTGATGGGCAGTTTAATCTTCTATTAATATGCAAATTTTGTTCTTCAGGACCCTACAAAGAGGTGGGGTTTTTGCGTTTTTTTTTTTGCTATTTTTTTTTTTTGCAGGCTATTTAAAAATGTCTCACTCTCCCAGAGATCTTTTTTGTATGAATCCAAGTGAAACACTGTATTTATGCTAATTCCCCACATACTCCTGCTTGCACCTTTTTTTTTTTTTTTTAATTACATAGAGTTTATTGAACTGCATTTGTAAAACATCCCACAGCTGATTTCATTCTGAAGATCTCCTTTAATAGAGCTGAATCCTCTGTTGGTCTGTGTTGTCACATGAGGATGATCAGAAAACCATATTTAACCACGAAAAGAAAAAGCCTGTTAAAAACAAAAGCTCATACGAGATTGCGAACAACACTGAACAATTTTTTCTTAACAACAAAACCTAGTCATATCAGTGGCTTTGCGAATATGCAAAAATACTCCAAATAGTAATACTTTTTTTGTCTGTGATATCCCTATAAGAAAAATAAAAGAAAAAAATTAAAAAAAAAGAAAGAACAGTGCTTTAGTGCAGATAACACCTCTATTTGTATAAATACAAGAATGAAATAACTGATTTCCTCTAAATCTAGACAAAAGTACTGTCGCTACAGTGAAAATAAATAGAAATAGAAACATAAAAATAATACTGCTTGCTATCACTGAAAGGGAAGCTCAGAGTTTTTTTATTTGATTGTTGTATTTGTGTATTTAGGATGCTTTCACCTATTTGGCCTGCAGCAAGTCAATCATCTTTCTCTCTCTACTTCCTCAAGAGAGATAGAAAAGCCTTATGAGCCAAAATATGCCTCTCTTGCAAGAAGACTTGCTCATCTGAGTATTCATGAATAAGGAAAATGGGTTTGGCTTTAAAAAGTCTCTGTGGAATTAGGAATCAACACAAAGACTGAATCCTATTTGTCTTAAAGGCTGATAATGATTTTGATCTGACTTTCTACTAGGAATCCTCTTTTTCACTGATCCCACATGAATACCTACCAGATTGTATGCCTCATTGATTGAGAGTCTGGGATATGGATCTCTTTTAGCACAGGCTTCTATGAGATACGTATTACTCCATCACTATGAATACTTTTGTGCAGTTATAAAACTGGTAAGGGAGGGAGATTCATGCCCTGAAATACCATCAACATGACCCATTAAGAGAAAGTGTTACATTACCTTTTTGTCTGTAGGCATATTATGGAAAGTACAAAAGAACTCTAAATGCTGACCACAGAAAAAATGACAGTCTTTTCTAGGACTACATCTTAGTTATAGAGATTAATTTGATTAATTATTTATTTGTTTTTAATAAAAATCATCTTATATTTCTTATTTGCTCTTAAAGAGAGAACACAAATCATGTACCTCTAATTGTGCTGATGTTTGTTGTCTTTAAGAAAAACACATGAGAATTATAATAAAAAAGCAACATACACTATTCATTTTGTAAAATAATGTGTTAATCACACAGAGTTGTTTTTCAGGCTCGTCAAAGGGCATGATAACAGTAAATAAAAGTCACACATGAAAAAAATAGTATCATAGGAAGTAAATATGTGTTTCTGTAGAGAGTTCTTGTAACATTATAAACTGCAATCTGGATTGGGAATAGGAACCTGATGAATTTGACCCAGTAATAGACACAATTCTGCCTTTGGAGGAAAAAAAAGGTGGTTTTTTGACAAGGCAGGAGGAGGGACAGGAAAGGTAAAGGCAGAATTGCCCAAACTAAAAGTCACAGATGGTGAAGGATGACTGTGAGAGTGACAGTAGTTGTTCAGAATATTTTTGCCAAAATAAACAGTTCTGTAAAAATTAATTAAAATGTAGCCACAATCAAATCATTTAGTCAACATTTATTTAATGAATAAATTTAATGTGATCAGATATTACCGACATAGACACAGTGATTTTCATATCCAGTATGGGGAAACTTAAGTGCAGAAGTGAAGCATGGGCATTGGTGCGGTAGACTGAGTGATCACAGACAAGAAACGTATTGGTAATGCATTTCCAAAGTCAGCTACGCTCATCTGTGAGCTCACTTAAATTCACATTAGGAGTTCTCACTACAAAGACTTTGCATGTCGTGAGCATTTAAAATCATAGAGACATAAAATTGTAGAGTGTCTTGTGCTGGAAGGAGCCACAAGTCTCATCATGTTCCAACTCTCCTGCTACAGACAGAGTTGCCAACTGCCAGGTCAAGTAAGAGATCAGATTGCCCAAGACCCCAGACAACCTGGCCTGAACACCTTCAGGGATGGGGCATCCACAACTTCTCTGGACAACAGGTTACAGCACCTCACCACTCTATCAGTATAAAACTTCCCTCTGACATCCAATATTAATCTTCCCTCTTTTAGTTTAAAACCATTCCCCCTTGTCTTATCACCACCTACCTGTGTAAAAAGTTATGTCCCTCATGATCATAAGCTCCCTTAAAATATCAGAAGGCTGCGATGAGGTCACAATGCAGCCTTCTCTTTTCTAGGATGAAAAAGCCCAGCTCCTTTAGTCCTTCTTCATAGAAGAGGTACTCCTGCTCTGAGATCATCTTTGTGGGCCTCTTCTCAGCCTTCTCAAATCTCATGGGGCAGTTTTGTCACAACTCAATGTTTCACAGCTTACACTGAAGCTAGGAAATAAATGGTACCATCCTATAGTATGCTCTTAAATCTGTTGCAGCAGTGTTAACACTTCCCAGTTGAAGGAGGGCTGAACTTCCATCTATGTATGAAAGTAACTCTCATTTGGCCATGGGGAAAAAAAAATCCTTTTTTTTTTGTTCTATTTTTAGTATTCCTTGACAAGTAATTAATTAACTCATGAACACACGCAGCATCAACATTCACATTCAGCCATAGTGTCTGTCCCCCTCACCCAAGACCTTGCTTTCCTCAGAGTAGTAGAGATTAATGTGCATGTGGTCCTAGTGCTGTCACTTTCTGGATTTGGCATATTTATTCTTTCATAATTTTCTTATCCATCTTGTATGCCCATTTCTCTGTTCCATGCATATTTAAAAAACATGTGAGCAAAATTATTCTGCCACCCGGATAAAATCTATGCTTGAAACTTATGATTGTCGTATGATACCTGGTATTTCTGAAGTAATTCTGCAGTATGGAGAATATGTTGGCTCTGCAGCTTTATCTGTGTATTGGCCTCACATGGCAAGATTTTGGTAGTAGAGCACTGCAGTGGTAGCCTCTGTGAGCAAATCAGAGCCTGCTCCAGTTGCCTCCAAAAGGGACCCGCCACTGCCCAGAGCTGAGCCATGAGTGACACCGACTATGCCTCAGAGGGAGCAGATTTAAGAAAGTGGAAAACTGTTGTACAACAGTAACTGAGGTCCATGGAGGAGCAGGCCTTCCCCCTGAAGTCCGAGGGCACTGGGCACCCCACGGAGCACAGAGGAGCCCACGGTGCTGTGACGGACGGAGCCCAGATACCCGTGGAACTAGTCCTGGGTGGTGTGGGAGGGCAGGGGATCCATTGCCTGGGGGGACGGGGCCGGAGCAGGGTCTGAACGGTGGATCCTGTGGTCCTACAGTAGTAATGTGCTTGAAGTAGTTCATCAAGTTTATTTCTAAAGTCCATTTCCAAAGGACCTGAAAATATTTTGCTACAATTAATGCAAATAATTACGTGTGAGCAGGTGGTTTATTGTATGCTTTGAAGAAAAGCATAAAATTACAAAAAAAGTTAGTTATTCCTTGAAAAAAAAAATCCAAAATCAAAGTCTGATTAATGTTAACTGTAGTAACTGATACAGGTTTGATAAACTAGCACTGAACTCTATAGTGTTGTGAAGATCCCTTTTATGACTCCCAGACAAACCATAGCCAACATACATAAGACTCCATACTGGCAAAGCTCTACCAGGACATCCAAGGCTCTGCTTATCAAGGAGAAAATTTTAATCTCATAGATGCTGTAAAAAATCTGTGTTAACATGTTAGCAATCTCGGACTAGAACAGCTGGTTAGATGGTTTTGTCCCAAATCTCTCCAGGACTAAGACCTGTTCCCCAGCACCTTCCCCAGTGCACACATTTAAGGACAAGACTTGCAGATTTCAGTACAGAGAGATTCTTTCTTGTGCTTGCCATTTGGGTCTTGGTACCCACAACTGGCAAGCAAGGAGAAGAGGCAAACTAATCTAAAGGGTCTTAAATCCCTCCATAACCCCACAAGATTTTCTAGATTATATTGCTTAATGCTATGGAAGAAACTTCCAATTTAACTGTATTAAAAGAAGCACAGAGAGGTGATGTTTTAGATGTCATCAAAATAACCAAGATTCACTTGATTATTTACTGCTCTTTACTGCTCTAGTTAGATGATATTCACATTAAGTTATTCATAGATAGCTCAGGCAGGTCAGCCTTTAAAGACAAATACAATAGCACATGTTGACAAATATGACATGGAAGTAAATTTAGTTTTAGAAATAAAAGCTAAAAATTATTGAAGGAAATCAGCAGAATAACATGAAAGTCTATAAAGTATGAAGAACTTTTTGTTAAATCTTCAAGATCTGAATTGTCCAGCATGTTTTACAGTGATACAGTACACAGATATTCCATGCTGTATACAAAGCTTCTGAAGGGCAAGACAGTGTGTGTGTGTGTGTGTGTGTGCATTTCAAAATGGAAAACAAAACAAATTATTTTTGAGTCATAAACTCAGCAGTGATAAAGACTGAATAACCTTAAATTTCTTAGTTACACAGCCTTACAAAGTCAGTTCTTCAAAGTGACGGAAACATTAACCCCCAAACAGTTGGCAGAAACAATTAACAAGAAATTCTCAATTATACAATGTCTCAGTCAAACAGATACTTCTGGATTTTTCTCCCCATTAATGTAAATCAAATTAGTAATTTATAACAAACTGAAAGCAATTTTAACTCCATTAATTCTCACCCCCCTCCATCTGTGCACATATCTAAATGAATAAATCAATCTTTAAAAAAAAAGTAATTGACAAGAACACACCATTTTAGTTATTTAGATATGCATCAACTTAGTTACAATATATTCATCTGCGGCATGTAAACAATTTTTAAAGTGGTCTTCTCATCCAGTCCTGCTGTGTGCATCCCTTTCAAACAGCTAGAGTAAAAATGGACTACGAGTATATTCCATATTCCATTCCAATTGAATTTGATTACCTAACAGAAAAGTTGCTCTTCAGTTAACTGCAAACAACTGAGATGTTTATTGTCACGTAATTAGAATACAAATCCTTGCTACACGGGATTCCTATTTTAATTTGTAGACTGCTCAGAAAGTACATAACCATAGAAAAAAGATACACAGAATGTAAGGGTGTTTCTGCATAATGAGTCTTCTGATCTTGTGAATGCTTCCATGTGTCCTTAATTTAAAACTGGCTAAATCTCACACTAAATTAGTAAGAATATTTTCTTGTATAACAATTTGCCTTTTATGTCTCCCTCCATGACAGGCATACAGGTTCCAGCCTCAAAGTCTTATTTGTCAGCTTAATCTGAGATTTGTTATTTTAATATGGTAATCTTTTGCGAAGACCCCCACACTCTGGTAATCAAACTAAAAAAAATTGGTTTTGTGGAAACAGACTCTGCAATATTGAATTCAGTGGCTTTAAAGAATTGCAATTTACTTAGTTAATAAAAAAATAACAATATTTTTTACTAATATCCTTAAGATATTACTAAGGAGTCATTAAGAAAGAAGCTGGGATTATGTGCTAATGAAATCTTTGGAAAGAAAATTACATTAACACACTGATAGATCTAAGCTTTCCTGTTATTCCTTACAATATATCAATTTAATTGCAACACATTTAATTCATTTAAACTATTGTCTGGAGGGACATACTTATACTTACTGGATAGGCAAAACACAAGGAGCTTTGCACCTCAGAAAACTACATGAGCAGTCTCTTGTATTTTACAATGAATATGAGGTCCCACATAAAAAAATAAAATAATATTATGTCAAAGGAACACCACTTTCAAACTTGCTATTCTTCCTCAAAATCAAGCCACAACTAGAGCAAAAATAATGGTACTTTTCTTTTAAAAAAATCTATTAGTTGTTGTGTTATAGCTGATAGGACTGCTTAACTCTGATCACTGATGTGCACATAGCTCCTACATAAATACGGGAAGCTAGCACTGAAAACAGTTCTTTCAATCCATCTATTCTTTCCTTTTCTCTATTAACTCTACTAAAGAGTGCAAAAAAGCTGATTCATCAAAATCAGACAAATCTGCACAGTAAGAAGAGCATTTTAAGACGTCTGAATAATTTCATTCTACCCAGAACCTTTTAAAGAAAGCCATTTTGTGAAAATAGCTGGACATGGTATTTAGTACTCCAAATAAAATGAGACTCAGTGATGCACTCAGTCTTCAGTCAAACTGTCCCTTACAAAATGTGGGAGGCAATGGCAATGAATGAATCTCTTGGGTCATCAACTCCACTCATCATAATCGCTTAATGCCTTTCATAAACTTACTGATCTTCATTTTAGAAATTACTTATTATACCCACTATTTCTATGAGAAGGCCAGTCGTGGATCTTAATTCTCTAAATTCTGGGCCCTTTCTATCAATTTCCTGGCTAATTTCATAGAAGACCAGGCTTTTTTGCCTTAATATATCAATACAACCTATTAGAACAGTCGTCTGTTGCTTCCATCATGTTTTTTCTCCTGCCATTCTCTCTCTGACCTTTCTCTTTCACGTCCACTTTACAATTCTTCTTTCACTAATATACACAGTAACCACATACAAAATTCATAATTAAGCTGATCTGCTTTAGTGATGTAGACTTTCAAATGGACTTATAACTAACAGAAATCAACTGCAGAAATCAAGTAATGAAGACTCAGAAACTGCAAACTTACTCATCATATACACTTATAATATTCAGAAATGAGCATATGCAAGTTTGCAGTAGTGGACTAACTTGAAGAGATTGAGTTTCAGTGGAAAATAGCATATCCAGGTCACAAGGACTACGTGAAGAAGCACAGAACAGTACCTGTACATTGACGCAGGCACATCAGATGCAGAAACACAGCTTCATGGAATTGTGAGTGTAGGAAAGGACTTCTGGAGATAGCCTAGTCAAACCCCATGCTTAAGCAAGATCCCTACTCTGAATCAGTCAATAAATCATTTTAAGATTAAGATGGAGGCAGACACTGGAAATTTATGTTGAATCTTGTTCTTCCTCTACAAACAAGCAAAATAAAAATTTTTACTAGACCTTTTTAATGAAATATTGCTATTTTTTTGATTCTGCATTGAACTGGCTACTGCTATAGCTTGACAAATCCAGACAATATAGTGACCACAGAGGCAAGAATCATAGCTTTGGAAGGGATCTCTTGAGATCACCTAGTCCAAACCCCATGCCAAAGTAGATTCCCTAGTCTGAATCAGTCGAGAAGTCATCCGTTTCAAACATCTCCAGAAAAGGAGACTCAACAACCTTTTGTAACAGCCCGTTCCAGTGCTGTGTCACAGCCAGAGTAAAGAAATTTTCCCTGAAGTTTGTATGGAACATCCTATGCTCCAGTTTCTGCCCACTGCCCCTTGTTCTATCACTGGGTGTCATTAAAAAGAGAGTAGCTTCATCCACTTCACACCTACCCATTAGATATTTGTAAGCACCGATAAAATCCCCTCTCACTCTCCACTCTCCATGGTTCACTAGGTTGGACTACACAAGCAGTCATCCACAATCTGTCTGGGGAGCTTCTTCCAGTACTCTGTCATCCTCAAGCTGTAAAGTTTGTTCTTGTTTTGAGAGGTGTTCATAAGATCCTCCCTCACTCTCCTCTTTCCAGGCTGAACAATCACAGGTCTCTCAGCTGATCCTCATGAGGGAGATGCTCCTCATCATCTTTGTGGCCCTCATCTGGTGTGTCTCCAGTAGTTCCCAATCATTCTTGACCTGGGAAGCTCAGAACTGAATGGGGTACTCCAGATGTGTCCTCACCAGGGCAGAGCAGAGAGGGAGGAGAACCTCCCTCGAACTCTGGCCATGATTTTTTTGGCCACAAGGACACACTGTTGTGTCACGGCCAACCTCTTGTACACCAGGGCACCCAGATCCTTCTCTGCAGAGCTCCTTTCCAGCAAAACAGCTCCTATCACGTACTGATGGATGAGGTTATTCCTTCTTCCTTTACACTTGCCCTTGTTGAACCTCATAAGGTTCCTTTTACATCTTTCTCTCCAACCTGACCAGATCTTGCCAAGTGGCAGCACAGTCTTTTGGTATGTCAGCGTATCCTTCTAGCTCTGTATCTTCAGCAAACATGCTGAGGGTGTGCTCCATTCCTTTGTCCTCGTCCTTGATGGAGATGTTAAGGAACACCAGACCCAGTGCCTACTTCTGAGGGCACTGCTAGCTACAGGACCTCCGACTAGACTCTGCCACAGAATACAACCTTCTGAGCTCTGCCAGACAGCCAGTTCTCAATCCTCCTCACGGTCCACTCGTCTATCCTACACCTCCTAAGCTTAACTATGAGAATGCTATGGGAGGCATCATCAAAAGCCTTGCTGAATACAAGGTTGGTAATCCACTGCTCTACCCTCATCTATCCATCCAGTCGTGACATCATAGAAGGCTACCAGACTGGTCAAGTGTGATTTTCCCTTGGTGAATTTCCATTGCCTACTCCTGACACCTTCTTTTCTTCCACTTTCCTGGAGATTGTATCCAGAATAAGTTGTTCCATCTGCTTGCCAGGGACAGAGGTGAGGCTGACTGGCCTGTATTGTGCAGGCTCCTTCTTTCTGCCTTTTTTGAAGAGTGAAGTGACACTGGCTTTCCTCCACTCCTCAGACAACACACATGTTCCTCATGACATTTCATTACAGACAGAAACTGGTTCAGATGGTTCCTGCAATATGTTGAAGATAAATTTCTGTTGCAGGTGGTGGATGAATCAACAAAGGATGGGGTGCTTCTGGACCTTATACTTACCAATATGGATGGGCTTCTTAAGGAAGTGAAGGCTGAGGGTAGCTTGGTATGTAGCAATCACGAGATGGTGGAGTTTGAAATTTTGAGTGGAAGAACTAAACCAAACAGTTGGATTGCTACCCTGAACTTCAATCTCTTCCAGGGTCTTCTTGGAGTTATCCTGTGGGCTAGGGTGTTAAAAGGTAAGGGAGCCTGTGAGAGCTGGGCAGCATTTAACAGCACTTCTTCCAATCTCAGGATCAGTGCAACCCTGTGAGTAAGAAATCAGGCAAGGATGGCAAGAGGCTTGTGTAAATCAGCAAGGAACTCATGTATAAACACAATGGAAAGAGAAATGTCCATGAAATGTGGAAAAAGGGTCTGACCACTTGGGAAGAATATAAGAATGTTGTCAGGGCCTATAGGAATGCAGTGAGGAAGGCCAAAGGAGATCAAGAATTATAAGTATTTTAAGTATGTAAACAATAAAAGAAAGACTAGAGAAATTGTGGATTCCCTACTAAATGAGGGGGGTGTTCTGGTAATAGCGGATGCAGAGAAGGTGGAATATGGAGCACCTTCTTTGCTTCTGTTTTCACTCTGGGAACTCCCCCTCAGGACTCCTGGGCCATGGGGGTAAGTGAGAGGGTCTAGGGAATGGAAGGCTCCCCTTTGGTGAGAGAGGAGATGGTCCAAGAATGCCTATGCAACATCAGTGCACGTAAATCCATAGGCCCCAGTGGGATGCATCCACGTGTACTGAGGGAGTTGGCAGAGGTGTTTGCTGAACTGCTCTCTATCATCTTTGAAAGGCCTTGTAGAATAGGAGAAGTGGCTGAAGACTGGTGGATAGCCAATGTCACTCTGATCTTGAAGAAGGGTGAGAAGGAAGATCTGGGTAACGACAGGCCAGTCAGCCTCACCTCCATCCCTGGAAAGGTAATGGAACACTTTGGTCTGGATGCCATCTCCAGGCAATTGGAAAAGAAGAATGTTACTGGAAGCAGTCAGCATGGGTTCACCAGAGGGAGGTCATGCTCAAACAAACTGACTACCTTCTATAATGTCATTACTGGCTGGGTGGATGGGGGGAGGGCAGTGGATATAGTCTACCTTGTTTTCATCAAGGCAAATCATCTTTATTTTTTTATTTTTATTCATTTTAATTTATTTTTATTTTAATAATTTAATTTATTTTATTTTTAATTTATTTTATTTTAATTTATTTTTATTTTCTTTTTACAGCATCCTTATTACACAGTTGAGGAAGTGTGGAATAGATGAGTGGATGACGAGATGATTTGAGAACTGGATGACTGGCAGAGCTCAGAGGGTTGTGATTGCAGCACAGAGTCCAGCTGGAGGCTTGTACTTAGTGGCATTCCTCAGGGGTTGATGCTGGGTCCAGTCCTGTTCAGCATCTTCATCAATGACCTTGATGAGGGGATAGAGTCCACCCTCAGCAAGTTTGCTGATGATATAAAGCTGGGAGAAGTGTCTGACACCCCAGAAGGCTGTGCTGCTGTTCAGCAAGATATGGATAGACTATACAGTCTTGCAGATGGAGAGAAATAACTGTATGCATCAGTGCAGATTAGGAGATAACATGCTGGAGAGGAGCTCTGTAGAGAATAATCTGGGTATTCTGTTGGTCATCATGTTGTCCATGAGGCAACAGTGAGTCTTTGTGACCAAGAAGGCCAATGGCATCCTGGGGTGCATTTATAAGAGCATGGCCAGCAGGCCACATTTAGAATATTATATCTAGTTCTGGACTCTTCAGACTCTCCAGTTAAAAAAAGTACAGGGTTCTCCTCAAAAGAGTCCAGCAGAGGGCTACAAAGAAGATGAAGGGCATAGAACACCACTCTTATCTGGAAAGGCCGAGAGACCTGGGTCTTTTCAGCTTTGAAGAAAGAAGACTCAGAGGGGATCTGATCCTCATCTATAAATATTTATGGAATGGGAAGCAAAGGGATGAGGCCGGGCTCTGCTCTGCAGTGTGTGGCAATAGGACAAGGGGAAAAGATCAAAACTGATGTATAGGAAGTACCGCACAGATGTGTGTGGGAACCTCATCGTAAGAGTGACCTGGTCTAGCGTTCCTGCTTTGGCAGGGACATCGGACTAGGTGATATGTAGGAGTCCCTTCCAACCCCTACAGTTCTGTGATTTTGTGGTTCAGCAGTCATTCCTGCCAGCTTTTGCAGGACTTGTTGGTGTATCCAGAGAATACTTTGAAATGGTCCCTGTCTTCTTTGTTACAATCTTTTCTTACTTTCCATTTCCATTTATTTTCTCACTCTTCCCTTTTGCTTTTATTCTTCAGGAAGAAAACTGTTGCTGAAATTTATTAAGTATTCTCTTCCAGTCACAAGTATAAGTCCATGAACAGTCTCCTGAATTTAGCTGACAATCATTAGTTAAGTATACATAGGTGACTTCTAGGTTTGCTAGACCTGTTAGTAACCACCTCCCCCCTCCTTATTTTTCCCCTAAAAAATTTAATACACGAGGAAGTAATGTGTTTGAAAAATACATAATATAAAAATAAAAGATACATTTTCCCTTTATTTTATGAGATTAATTATTACCTATCTTATTGATTTGCAGCAATTGGATAAAGACTACAAAATACTAATTAATTTTCTATGCTGATCTATATTACACTTCAGTGACCTTGACAGTATTTTCTCATGAATTCTTTTAATCTTGTGTTTTATACTCTCTTCTAGCCTTTTGTTCTGCCTTCTCCAAATATCTTGTTTGCAGACCTTGTTTTTCTTTCTGCTTTTGGATTCTTTCCATTTAAGGAAAGCATGCAGGTTCAGCTTCACAATCAGTTTCTTCATGGTTTAATTTCACCCAGATGTTGACTATGCAAAATATGATTTTAATCTAGTATTTTCATCTTTTTTTTTTTATAATAGATTTTAATGAAGTAGAATAACATATAGATAGGAAGGATTTGTTTTACTGACATGTTGTTCTGCTCAACTCCAGGAGCAGTTGTACAAAGTACAAATTTTCCTTTTTGCTTTTTTCGTTTGTCTTCACCTCTCCCATCTTACTCCAGGACAATGAAATTTTAAAAAATGATTTGAAAAAAAAACAGTTGGGGAAATTATAACAAATATGTGTTTCAAACTATTGCAGATATTAGAGCTTAGATCTTGTGAAATGAAATTTAGATTTATCTGAAGTGTGTGTGAATGCTGGTACCAAACTGGCTCTTTCGTGGGTAAAATGATCTGATGTTGTTCTTCATGTTCCTCAGAAGAAGACCTGAAGTTTCTTTGTTTGTTTGTTTGCTTGTTTTTTAACTTCCTAGAAATTTCTTTTTTTCTTGAGATTAACCTAACAATGGTTTTCTCTTCCAAAAGAATGTAGGGTGGTTCCTTAGTTGGAGGGAAGTGCTTTAACTCTGTTTCACTCAGTTGAACATACTCATAGAAACTGAGAAGTTGAACCACTGATAAATAAATCACATTTGAGAAGAAGGAAGAAAACTGATGCAGCATTTTGACTTTTAATGAACCTCTATTGTAATAAAACTTTATACTGAAATTCATCTGTGTAGAAAGAAAAATAATCCTGTGCCAGGAACCTGTTTGATTAGACCGTGCAAAATTCTGCAGCTGATTGCAATAGAGCAAGTAGAACATCCAGGCCAAAAGCAAGCAGGAAAAACTGAAGGAAAATTATCATTATCAAACACACAGGGGAGGAATCTTCTCCTCATAGGAGTGAAATCTCAGTAATGCAGAAGAAAAACGGGGTATAACTACAGACAGTAGGCAGAAGATAACTTATTTTTCTAAATCTCATTTGAATGCAGAGTTCTGGCAGAACCAAGAGTTACTAGCCTTTTGAAATAAGAAATCACACAGAAAAGAAAGGGTGGGACATGACCTAAAACAGAAAATCAACTGCAGAGGCCCTGAAAATATAGGTGGTTGAAAAGAAATGAGCTGGTAAATGAATTATCTAAATAAACTTCCAAAGATTTTTAAAACACAGTCCTAAAACATTTTAGGTGTAATACATGCATGGAGAGTTGAGGATCCCCAGAACACGTGAGGTATATACCAAAAGAAAAAAAAAAAAGAGAGAGAATAAAACTTTAATTCATGTGTGCAGAAACTTCCCAGATGAACTAGACATTGAGTAACAGGAAGCATAATAAACAAGTGGTATCTACATTACCTAGGACAAATGCGATGGAATAACATGATAAATACTTTTCTTGTGCCATTTATTTTTTTGGTTTAAATTTTTGTAGATCAGTTTATTTGACTAATTTTAAACTGAAGTATTAGCATAAATCAGACTGAGAATGAAATGAAGTTAATTACTTGAACATGTTCAAATTTCTTGAATTAAGAGAAGACTCAAAAACTCTCTACTTCTACCAGAACAGGGAGAAAAAGGCTAGAATCTAAGGCAAGGAGGAGCTAGTAAGTTATTTTCAAACACATCTGATGATACATCTGATACATTTGATGTATGATTTTTCTGAAGTTTATAGAGATGCGATGACATAACATGATCACAAAATTAATTATCTACATTGTTTCAGAGATTGTATCTTACTAGATCCCATCTTATTTGTAATTAGTCTTGGGCTCTTTGTTTTCTGGAAAAAAGAAGTATGTATATGTATATGTTATCAGTAGAATAAAGTTTGAATCTAAGAAAATCTTGTTGCAGAGTTAGTCCAGTATCCCAAAACAAGATGTCTGAATACAAATGTTTATGTTTAACTGGGGAAATAACTGTCTATGTGGCTGAGATCAAAGAGTTATTGTAAACAGAATATGATTCAGTTGTCATCCTGTTACAAGTGCTCAGTCTTGGAAGCGTTTTTATTTAATATTTTAATCAGTGTTCTTGATGAGGGAGCTGCTTGCACTCTCAGTTAATTCATAAATACTACCATGTTAGGAAGGATTATCCTTCTACTTGAAAGCTAGAATGCTCTGTAAGGGGACCTGGATTGGCTGGATTGATGGTCTGAGTCCAATCAAATCATATTCACCAAGGGTAAGTGCTAGGTCCTGCACTTGGGCCATAACAACCCCAGGTAGCAGTATAGGCCTGGGGAAGAGCTGATGTAAACTTGACTGGCAAAAAAGACCTGGTGTCAATGGCTTCTGGGCTGTCAGTCTGGTTCCATGACTAATGGGACAGGGAGACACAAAAACCCACACCCCAGGGCAGGGAAAAGGGGTAAGGGTAGGGAGATAGACCTAGAAAAACAACAGCTGCAAAGATTTGAGGAGGAAAACTAATTTACTAAAGAAACTGATTTACTAAATAAATCAAATGAGAGAGAGAGAATGCCCCAAAACTGAAGGTCTTGCTCTAATACTGTAGGTAAAATGGCTAGGGAGCACTCACTGCAGACAAGACGAGCAGAACAGGGGAAAAACAGTGTCTCATGACTTGTGAACAATTTTATCTTTCCCTCTGAATGGAAAACAGAAATGCAAAATAACATAAAGTCCTCTGGGGTACGTAGTTCTTCTCTCAGACAGGTATACCTGGAAAAATCGATGATCCATGGAACTGGAGCATTAACTCTTTAACTCCCAGTGCACTATACGATATTATGATGTGGAACACTGATAACAAAAATCATAAAACCATGAATGCTGATTGACATCCAGATGAACATGAACAGTGTGCACAGGTAATCAAGAAGACCAAGGGCACCTGGCATGCATCAGAATTAGTAAGGCCAGCAGAAGTAAGGAAGTGATTGTCTCCTTGTACAAGGCACTTGCGAGACAATATCTCTAATCTTATGTTTACCTTTGTGTCACTCACTACACAAAGGATATTGAGTTGCTTTGAGTATATGAAGAGAAGAGCAATGAAGCTGGTTAAGAGACTATAGAACAAGGCTTATGAGGAGAGGTTGAAGTAATTGGGGTTTTTAATCTGGAGAAGAGACTGAGGGCTGATCTCATCATCCTCTACAACTACTTAAATGGAAGTTGCGGGAAAGTGGGTGCCAATCTTTTCTCTTAGGTGACAAATTACAGAACAGAAGGGAATAGTCTGAAGTTGTTCTATAGAATGTTTAGATTAGACAATAGAAATATATTTTTTACAGAAAGGCTAGTCAAACATTGGAAGGGGAAGCCAAGATGAATAGTGGAGTTCCTTGCCACAGAATTATTTAAGAGAGTGTGTGGATGTGACATTAAAGGATAGTCTAGTTATGGGTCTTAGTAGGTCATGTTCATAGTTGAACTTGTGATTCGACTACATAATAAGTATGATAGCTTTAATATCCTCAAAGTTTTTTTCTATTACAGTAAGAGAAGTTGTATGCTTATAACAAGAGAACATGACTGGAGCCTGAATGCCTAATTTTTTTCCCTTTCAGGGATATTAAGTCTCCGTAAATAACTTTGTATCTGATTCTCTGGAACAGGATGCCCAACGAGGTTATGGATGCCCTATCCCTGAAGGTGTTCAAGGCCAGGCTGGATGGGGCCCTAGGCAATCTGGTGTAATACCTGATCTAGTAGTTGCTAACCCTGTCTGTGGCCGGAGGGTTAGAACTTGTTGATCCTGAGGTCCCTCCCAACCAAGTCACTCTATGATTCTATGACTAAAATTTCAGTTTTAAGTCTCACTATGGCAAAATAATAAATATATATTTTGTAAGATGTAAGTATTTTAATGCCTAGATACCAAATATTTTTAAAACAAGTGTATGTCAGCTCTACTTTCTCATTTTAAGTTTTTCTTTTGCTTGACACTTGTTCAGGAAATTGAAATTGTTGCAATCTCTCTAGTCTAATATTTCAATATATTTTCCTTTTATTCTACCAGAATCTATAGCTGTATGACAAAAAGCAAGTTTCAGAGGACTTTTGGAAAAGAATGATATGTTAAAATCTATTAGAACTGGAAAACAAAACAAAACAAAACAAAACAAAAAAAACACAGCTGGGGAGAAAAATAAAACTTTTAATAACTTGGTATACTCAATTAATTAATATTATTTAATAATCCTTTTTTTTTTACAGAGCTAGATGATTTTTTAAAAATATTTCTTACCAATTGAATATTGCTTATAAAGTAGTTAAACAAACATCTTTTTTGAATGAATTTCATAATTCTGCTCCTTTGAATGTTATAGTTTAGATATCTAAGGTACAATTGTATAGAACGAAACTACTATCAAAGTGCTTGGCAAGTAATTTGGACCTTTTACTCTATAAAATCTATGGATAAACATAAAATAATAAGAAGTTAACTTGAAAAACTACCTGCAAACAACTGCAAAATTTAAACACTGCAGAAGACTTACCTCAAGCCTGCATCCTGTTTGTACCATTTACAAAGCTTATTTCAGTCATTTCAATCATTTCAATTATTTTTTGTGCTAAGTGTACTCTTGACAGGGTCCTCTTCGAAGTGTTTTCTGAACGTGAAACTGTACCACAACTAATTCTACCTCTTTGGAAGTTCTACCATTTTTTAGATTAAAAACATCTAGATAACATATGTGCTCCTTGTTATGAGTACTACAGTGACTGCACAAATCATTTCTAACTGTGCACATCGCATTCATCAACTTACTAGGCTGATGGTCTGCAAAGAAGACTTCCTTTATCAGTATAAAGCAGGTTGCTATTCTTTGAAAGTGATAAATGTCTATTTATTTATTTATTTAAGTAATGAGATGAGTTATATATTAGAAAAGCATTAAAAATAACTTTTATTCTCTGTCAGCTACGTTGACAGTAAGTAACTGACAAAGTTACTTTATTTCTTGAGCTTGGCCAGATATGAGGAGAAGGTCAATGTTGGTACAATGGTCATAAAATTAGAATTTGTAGTTAAGGGCCAAGGACAGTGAAAAAGAGTGAGACTGAGTCTTGAGGGAAACTTCTGCTCTCCAATTATGGATTCCTAAGGAAAATCCAGGTGACCCTGAGGAGCTAGGGATCCAGGCTGACAAGGGATATAGTAGCAAGAAATCTATTTAGTGCCAAGAAGTTATATACCAGAAGTTGATATTGCTGAAATAAAAGGAATTATACAAGGATGTGGGACTGGATGTGAGAAAGGTCTTTAATTGTTCTCTTGAAAATGAGCATTTCACAGAAACAGAGCATTTCTAGACAGATAACTATGAGCAGTTAGATCTTGTATTAGACCATATTTACTGTTGCTTGATGTTGTCAGAGTACCTGCTTTAATAAAGAACCTGAAAATTCAGCCTCACCCCAATTTCAGAGAATCAAAGAATTGTAGGGGTTGGAAGAGACCTCTAGAGATGATCTAAGTCCAGTCCCCCTGCCAAAGCAGCTCCCTAGACCTGGTTTCACAGGCTATCCAGACGTGCCTTGAACGTCTTCAGAGAAGGAGTCTCCACCATTTCTCTGTGCAGCCTGTGCCAGTGCACCGCCACTCACTGTGAAGAAGCTCCCACACAAATCTGTGTGGAACTTTCTGTGCTTCAGTTTGTGGCCATTTCCCCTTGTCTTATCACCACACACTGCTGAGAAGAGTCCAGCCTTTTCTCTTTGTCTCCCATTCCATAGATATTTATAGATGTGGATCAGATCACCTCTGACTCTTCTTTTTTCAAGACTGAACAGACCCAGGTCATCTTTGTTGATCTCTTTCAAGGTGATCCCTGACTTTTTTGTACCAAGGAGCCCAGAACTGGACAGAATACTCCTGGTGAGGCCTCACCAGGGCAGAATAGAGGGGGAGGATCACCTCCCTTGACCTACTAGCTATTCTCATCTGGATGGAGATAAACTTTATTTTAATGCATGTATGACTCCTTGGAGATATACAAGAAAAGAAGTTATGTTAGCTACAGAAGCTATGACTGTATCATTCCACTCTAACACTGTTTTAGAGCTTCACTAGATCTTTGCATACTATAGGTAATTTATCCAATGAAAAAGAATGCAAGAAATACATTAAGCCTCAAGCGTACTCTTATAAATATATAAATTTACATGAGGTCTGAGAGCAGAGCTTTCCTGAATCTGTGATGTTCACTGTATTTTTTTAAGTTTGTATTGTCTCTTTTCTCTCCAGTTGGATCCTTCTTAAAACGCATATCAAACAACACATGCTTAGTCTTTGCTATCATTATTGTGAAAGACAGAAACTGTTTTCTTATTTATTGTCTCAAAGCTTACTTCATGAGGCCTTTCTGGTGATGAGATTCTAAGTGAGAACTGCAGGTTATCTGGGTGGGTGTCACCGTGCCACAGTGCCTCTGCTTATTGTTGTAAAGATAAGCAGAAGCAGGGCCAAGCCTGTCTTTTTCGGGGTTCGGCTTGGAGAAGCTGATCACTGCAAAAGACAATAATGCTTGTGCATGGCAATGAAGGTACCTCTCCCTGCTGGCTTATCTGTTGGGCCAGGTATGTCACACTAACAGAGAAAAAAGAAAAAAAAACTGAGAAATGGGGGATAAAAGACCTTCACTAAACTAACAACTTTGGAGAAGAACTCCCAAAGAAAAAGTCTTTGATGGACAACTCCCAAAGAGGAAACGGAGAATTCCCTGAGTGGGGAAATTCTGCGGAAGAACCCTGGGCCTGCTTGCTGTGAAGCTTCCCGGCTTTCTTCCATCCCCCCCAGTGACCAGAGGAGTTCCTGAGATCAAAGGACCTACGAACGAATCTAGCTGGACCCACAGTGGTGGTTATATCTCTCTTGCTTTCCAACAAGACTCCTTGCTTTTTATCCCTTTTTTATCGCTCACCTTCCCTTCCCCATATCCCTAAGCAACTAGTAATTGTAATAAACTGGTTGGGCTAACATTTGACCCGTTGTGTCTTAATCTCGCCATCGGGTATACACATAATCAAAGAACCTCATCTCCCTCCTTTATATTGGAGCATGACAATTATATAAATAATTTCTGTGAGTTTTGTCATGTTCTTGAGACACTTTTTTTTCTTTTTCATACTCAATCATGATGTTAATTTTGATTACTTTATTACATCTTCTGGAGTGTCCTTTGGACCTTAGCCTTGTCTTAT
>JAUPFR010000004.1:16634679-16646745 GCA_036925125.1 Oreortyx pictus
AAATCAAAGTTATTCTTTGTAATTCCACTCCATATACTTTTAGTGCAATGAACAATAGGCCACGATTATTCCAACTAAACACTAGTAGACAAAAAGCAACACAGCTTGTTTGTACCCATTACTGTTCAGTCTTACTTAGCATGCTCTAATAGCACACGTCATACGAAACAGGAACAGAACATTTTCCTGACACAGGCACTAAAATGAAGCGGCCACTATGCTTATCAGTGCAGAAATGGTGCTCCAAAGCACTGAGTTTTCTGTGGCATGGCACCACCTCAGGAATCAGCTACTCCACTTCCATCAACAGTGAAAACTCATACAGTCCTTGTTAAGTATGAGGGAAAGTTCTGTACCTTTATCTTGCTGAACCCCTCCACTTCTTACTGTAAAAGAACCATTTAGCCATGGAAGAGTTTTACTGGTTTTGTCAGGCTTTTCCAGGTAAAATTACTAACATGTACAAACAAAACACAAACTCCTCCATTGTACAAGACAGATGTCAGAGAAATGAAGGGGACCAAAGGCATACTGAAGATAAATAAGGATGACTGGGAAAAACATACCTAACTGTATGGTAGACACAAAAAAGAACTAACTTTTCAGTAAACTTCTGTCCTCTCGCTCCTGTTGAACTCCAGAAAGAGAAGTGAGAACCATGTACATCCAGACCATCACATGTAGAGAGAAGTAATGCTCTGCTGAGGCTGGAAGACCGAACTTTTAAGACAAGAGAAACGCCAGACACAGGACAGCCCCATGACGTCTGTAATCAAAACACTATTTCAACCAATTAAAATATTCTTAAAAAGCAAGCCGTGGGGCAGAAAACTTCACAAGCAGAGCTTTACCTGGATTATCATAGGTTGAAGGGTATATTTCACTGTGTAAGTGAAATAAGAAAAGGGGTATAAATGTCCAAGCGTCAAACTGAGAACATGTTCCATTAGGCACCAGGAGGAAAGCAGTTACAGACACACTAAAACAAGCATTCTGGTGGACACAGCTCCAGCAGGTCACAGGAGGGTCAGCTTTGAAGGAGAAATACAAATGAAATATAAACATGGTATTGTGGAAACCAGACAAATCTCCCATAGCTTTGTCCAGCCAGCACTAATCTAGGCATCAGCTGCGGTGTGTAATCTAAACAAAGGGATTGGTCGTTCCATACATCTGGAAGCTGTCATATTTTGGAGTCTCCTAACAGTTATGTGTAACTGAAATATCCACTTTTGTCTAACAGCCTTCACAATTATTGTGTGGACAAGAACCCTTTGGGCATACACTATGTACCATTACTACATCCCGGGGAGCCACCACAAATATTTAATGACATGGCTCTGATCACCTCTCCTCACATTTAAAACAAAACAAAACAAAAAACAAACAACATGGAGTCAGGGTGAGGAGATGGGTTCTCCCTTAATGTATCCTCTGTTGAGAGCAAGTTTGAGTACTCATAGCTTTCTCAGTTCACTGTCTGAACCCAGCATCTGCCAAAGAACAACGAGAAATGAAAGTCCATCTTCCACACACACACACACACAAAAGACAAAAGCAAAAACAAACAAGAAACGGTGACTGTCTATTTAGCAGGTAATGGAAGAGAGTAGTAGACCGGCAAACCATCCACCTGTAGCAGTACTCCACGGGAGGTTTAGAAGAGCTTTAAGAAAAGTTTGCCTATTGTGACTGTAGTCAAACAGTAGAACAGGCTCATCAGCGTTCAGTAGTATTTGGACAACACCTTCAAAGGCACACTTCAACTTCTGGCTGGCCCTGAAGAGGTCAGGCAGTTGGACGTGATCTCTGTAGGTCCCTTCCAACGTTCTATTCTATTCTACAGTACCTCTGCAGAGCACCACAGCTGCAGCAGCAGACATCCCTGAGGCTGAGCCTGCCCTACTCTTACCTACATTCCCCTTGTTCCAGCTCAGCAGCACTGGCATGGCAGCCAACATGAAAACAATATAGCTTTCAACTATCCTATTTCATCACAACATTTCTGTATGGCAATCACCAAGCTTCTAGAACTGCAGAAATGCCCTCTTACCCTGTTCATGATCAGCAAAATCACAGTGTGCAAGAAGCCACTCAAAGCTCAAGGGAAAGGAAGTGGGGAACGGTGCAGCTGAGGCACTACACTGTTCAAATACACATTTCAGCACAGACGTGAATTGATTCTTCCAAACAAGGATCTACAGGGCATATTCTGGCATTCGTATTAGCTGCAGCCTGTTAATTTTGGAACGAATAACAATGATGCATTTTCTAGAGTCCTGAGTAAATTAAATGTCTCTGAAGTCTAAAAGGCAGAAGGACCAACACTACCTACAAACAAGGTAGTTTTCCATATCTACGGAAGAAGGCCCTCTCCTCTTGCACACCCCAGGAGAGGTAGAGCAGGAGCCATCAGTTAGTTTCCCGAGGCTTCATAAGAAGGTCATTCCATCTCTGTCACTTCATTCACTGAATTTAGGATCTCTTCCTTCACCATCTCAACAAGGCGAGAATGGTAACATACAATACCTTCATTAAAACAAAGGCAGAAGATTTTTAAACACTGAAACTGGCTTCTTTTTTATTTTGACACAAGCTTTCCAGCAATGAGCACCAACACTGAGCAGTGAGTGATGTGGACAGCTGTCAAGGTGGAACTTGACAGGACACCACTGACTTTTTATTTCAATAGCAGCTGTTTTAAAGACAACAATCACACAACCATATAATCAAAACCTTCATATGTCTTTTATCAACTCATCCCAGTTGACTCCAAAGGAATATAATGCCAGCTGTCCTACTGTATTTATCCACAAACATCACATAAAGATTAAATGTTAGAATTTAATGTTAATCTTCGAAACAGAAGTATGGATTGGAGTACAATTCCACTTCAGTAAGTTAAGTCTTTAAGTCAGTAAATTTCAAAGAGAGCATAATTCCTATGTGACCATTCTTCAGCTGTCATATGGAAACACCGCTACTATTTCCACATTTGAGGCACCATAATCATGGAATCATTAAGGCTAATCATTAAGAACTCCAAGATCATCTAGTCCAAGTGTCAGCCCACCAGCATCTTGTCCACCAAGCATGACCCGCAGAGCCATACCCACACGGCCCTCGAGCACCTGCAGAAACAGCGAATCCAGCACCTTCCCCGGCAGCTGCTTTCAATGCCTCATCACTCCTGGGAAGAAATGTTTCCTAATACCCAACCTGAACCTCCCCTGGCACAACTTCAGACCGCTACCGCTCATCCTATCCCTAGTTACCTGGGAGAAGCGGCTGACCTCACTACAGTTCAAACAGAACAGCTGACTTGGAAATTTCCAAATAAATATCTTTCACTGAATGCTTACACACCCTCAGTGACACACAGCACTACGCAACAGAGTTCAGAGATAAGTAATCTCTTACATCACATAGTACATATGAAACACATGGACTTGGTGATGTGACAGGAAACAAATCCCCAGACCGACACAGCCAACCAAAATCCTGCCTCAAATTCACAGTGAAGTAACTGCTGTAGTTACAAGAAGGCAAGTACATCTAAGCAGCAATTCTCTGCTCCTGCAAATCAGAGTACAAGAAGAACCAAATTACAACTGACTGGGTCAATTCCTGCTTACTGCAATAAAGCAAACATGTTACTCCAGCCCACTCACATGAATTTGTCTCCTTAAAATAACAAATTCTCGAGGATCCGCTCCTCTACTACTCCTTTTTTGTTTCTCCAAATAATACCACTCTAAAGTTAACCGATGCCTTAGAAGCACAAAATCACAGAATTGTAGTGGTTGGAAGGGACCTCTAGAGATCATCGAGTCTAACCCCTCTGCCAAAGCAGCTCCCTAGCCCAGGTTGCACAGGTAGGTGTCCAGGCGGGTCTGGAACATCTCCAGAGAAGGAGACTCCACCACCTCTCTGGGCAGCCTGTCCCTGTTCTTAGGCAGAACTTAAGAACAACTTTCTTCTCTGCTAGCATTTGGTTTTGCTGGGTTAAACAAACTGACAACCCACAGAAACACACTGGTTCCTTCATCACCTGCGTGCTTTCGTCTTCCTCATTTAATTCTTACATTCCATGAGTAGACTAACATATTTTAAGGTAAGTCAGCCACAAATACAACAGTAGAGTCAGTTGATATTTTCCGCTTTAGAGTGAAAGAAAATGATTTTACACAGTTCAGGACTTCACTTCCAGCAGTCCGCTCTACACACTTGGTGCTAATTCACTTACAATAACTACATACTTTCTTTCAAGTATCAGTGCTGAAACTTCTCCATGACCACTAAGGCATTTCCTCTTCCCCGCAGACTGTAACAGTTTTCCTACGCCTGCTTGTACCACCCACTCTCTTGCTTCCAAGTGGCTGAAAGAAGGGACTCTGCCTGTTAGACTTTGGTTAGTTTTGCAAAGAGGACTAACAACGTAGAAAATGTCTCAAGGAGGAAAAGGTTAGACTGAGCTACAGCCAGCAAAAATAAAAAACTGCAGAAAGCAAGAAAGGAAGGAAAGAACACCATGATCTCTGACCTCTCAGAGAAGGAAAAGGAATTTGAAAAGTGAGAAAAAAAATCCCAGAGCAGTGCTGACGTGAAATGAAGCATCAAGGAACAACATAAGAACGTCTCTTCCCAAATGAGCTGCTTCAATTACTGTCATTCAAGACACTCAGTTGCCAAATTTCAGTCTCAACAGTATCTTCTTGGAAGTTACAAAACTACCTTCCTTCAGAAGCAGATGGTGTAAATTTACATGCGTGACTGCTGTTTGCACACTAGGGTCTTAGACTGCTTATTAAAGTGGTAGCAGAAAACATAACCAGTTATGGGCATGATTTCTTTTCCATCCAGAGCACTTCCTAGTTATGAATGGATGTTTCTAAAACCATGTCTGTGTCAAACAAAATTCAGTCACAGAGGAAATCAATGCAAAGCCCTTTTTGTTCTCTCAAGGGTGTGTGATATATAAAGATGCTAAACAGTTTCTGCAACTGCCTTCTGTGTGGACACCCACACACAGCAGTTCAACAAAGGCTGAAGGACTGTAAGCTAACAGAAATGGCATCAAAAAGACAGTCCAGTATTTGTTTGCTAAAGAAACTAAAATCAGCATCCTACAACAGTGATGAGGATGACAGGCCTACCAACAGGAGCAAGGTACGTGGCCCGGTCAAGGGTGCCAGAGATAGATTACAGGACAGGATCACAGACTGAGAGCGTACCGTGGGACATACAGTAGTAACTGAAACGTTCTGTACCGCAGCCAGAGCAGGATTTGAGTTTTTAAAAATAAAACGAAATAAAATAAAGCTACTCTGCAACACTTAGTGCCAAGAAAGAATTTCAGCGGAAAGCCACTTCGGTATCAGGAGGCTCACAGAAGGCCAAGAGCGTTGGCACAAATTCTGAAAGACTACTACAAGAAAACTGAAGGAAATAACATTCTGGAGATCTGTTCCGCTTTTTCTGTATCTGAAAGCTTGCCTGCAAGGTGGGTTACTGAACTACTTACGTAAATACGTCAGTCATAATAGTTTCAGGCCCTGACTACCAAGCATTTATCTTGGAATGTGGATGGTCTTAAAATTCGCTCAAGTTACACTTTACTATTTTTAATTGTGTTACAGTTGTAATGTAATGCAACCATTTACTTCTAGCAAAATTCAGTGCTGTATTATGTTCCATGCTGCATGGTATTATGAAATACACCATATAAAAATCAGTCTTTTGTGTAAATACTGACCATTTATTCAGCAGTAATAGCTGTAAGAAAAAGAAAACAAAACAAAACCTTCAGTAGGAAGTCAAAACTCCTTTTATTGCAATTACTACTTGAAGCAGATCTCAGTAATCCGCCATATTTGGCCAACATTGCCCAGTTCATTCAAACTCTCAGTAAACAAAAGCTAAAAGCAAAACTGAGATGGTTAGTGTACTAAAAAGTGCAGTTCATCCACTGCTTCTATTAAAAGAAAGCCTAATGTAAGGGCTCCCTCAGTGCAATAACTTCCATGGGGCATAAATCAACAACAAGCTCAGGTGTGAGGACCTTGCAGCCCTGGCTCAGAAACGTGAGTTTGGTCATTGTTCTGCACTCCTGCAATGGAGAAATAGCATTTTCCGTATCACCTCGCTCTGTACCTTTCCCATTTCAAATTCTCACTATGTACTTCTGCCTGCAATTTACATGCAGAAACATTCAATTGCTATTTGTTAGGTTTCTTTGTATAATACCCTTGTTCAGAACCAGAACATTTAGAGAATCTTTATAACGTAGTGAGATTGTTTTGTGTTGGTGGCCACACAGTTCTAGAATGGAAAAGCCTGTAAGCTAAATTAAATGCGGAATGCTTTATGTCAATTGTAATAACCTTGCATTTTTACACAGTTGAGAAATGCAAGGGTTTCTAAACTTCAAGTTTTAATATTCATAGTATGTAATCCTAACATGAAAACTGAACTCAAATTCTCAAGTCACACAGGTCGGTTTTGTGTAACCAGCTGCTAGTGAGTTCACTTTGACTATAAGACCCTCAAAAATGAATTTCAGCTTGTTTTTATACAAGACAGACCTTCTCCCAACCCTGAAAATACTGATGGTACCAGTGCAGTAACTGAACTAAGCAGCTATTCTGCAAAGCACATTTCTCCCTTGACAAGTGCATTTCTGATCTTGGACCAACCATGAAGATGCTGCCAGCAAGAGGTTTCTGGCTACTAAACTACCAGCAGGGTGGCATTAAGATGGAACTGCCCTTCCTCGTAACAGAACCCACAGTACACCACAAGGAAGCACAGCGGATGGGACTGCAATCAAGCAGCACCCACCGAACACTTAGAAGAAAGCAGAGATAAAAAGAACATGACTAAACAAAAGCCAACAACAAAATGCTGTTTGTAGTGTAATGAGGGCTCACGAGACATAGAGACCAGGACAACCCCTAGGTGAGCACGAGAGTCTCTTGGCAGTGCCTGCTGCTCCACAGAGTTCTGGTGGCAGTCCTGCCACACTTGGGGCTCCTGTGCTACAAGCTCTGTCAGTTATACACCATTTCCCATAACAGAAAACCTGCTGCGGGTTCACGGTCCGTGAACTCGGCCCCAGCGTGGATGTGAGGTCAGAGATGCGTCCCGGCCCTGCACAGCATCTCTGAGCCACCGGCTGCACAGACCACCTCCACAACAGCGCCTGGCTGTGCCTGGCTCGGCGCGGGGCTCTCTTCTACACACACACAGCGCGCTATTTAGCAACGATTATTTACGCAGCTCTCCACATTAAATTTTATAAGCCAAATTCTGCTGCGAGCGGCTTTGACGCAGACCCGGAGCAGCCGCCGCAGCCAGCGGGCTCCGCCTGCCGTTACCTCGGAGCGGACAGCGGGAACCGGGCGCTAAGTCAGCAGCCGAAAGGCGGCGGGGCCTGGAGCGGGTCAGCACCGCTCCGACACGGGGCACCGAACCGGGACGGCGGAGCTGGGCGGGCGGGCAGCACCACTTCGGCAGCCTGCCTCACTTCATTTTTTCTCCTGCTCTCAGCTTCGCAGGGTTGGGGTGGTGGGTGTTTTTTTGCTGGTATTTTTTTTTTTTTTTTTTTTACCTTGAGACAGCCGCTCTCCCCCACAGCTGAACGCCGTCCAAGCTCCGGACCACACACAGCCGCCCGCGCCGCGCTCCTCGGACCCGCCCCCCTCCCCCCGCCGCGGACGCGCGCACTCCCAAGATGGCGGAGGGGCGCCGGCGCCGACGCCGGCACGGCGGCCCTTCTCTCCGCCGCCGGGACGCGGCAGCCCCGCGGTCCGCCGGCCTCCCACGCTCGACGAAGGCCCGCAGCCCTCGGCGCGGCTCCCTGTCCCAAACGCCCACCCGCAGGGCGCGGGTAGACCACCTCCCGCTCTCCCCCCCCCCGCGTCCGGCGGGGAAGTGGTACGCGCCGCCCGGGGCCGACGCGCGCCGCCCGCTCAGCGCTCAGCCCCGCGCGCGGCGGTGGGGAGGGACGGGCCGGGGAGAGGCGCGGGGGCCCCGCGCTCACCTTCTACCCACAGCTCCTCCACGTTGGTCTCCAGGTTGGCCGCCCGTAGTCCCACCGCGAAGGCGCCGAATATCAGCAGGCCGACCACCAGGAACTTGCCGCAGTTTTTCTGAATGTAGCAGCCCAGGTTAAAGAGCAGTCTCTGAAACTTCGCCCGCAGCCACAGCGGCGCTCTCCTCCCGGTAGCTCTCCCCTGCAAGGCAAGCGCGGATCAGTCAGCGGAGGGCCCCACGGGCAGGGGCCCCGAGGCCCTCGGCTGTCGCCCCGCGGCCCCGGCCGGCGCTGCCCTGCGAGCCCCCGTAGCCCCCACAGCCCCGCGGAGTCGCCCGCCCGGCGCGGTCGCTCCCGGCGCCGCTTTCCGCCGGCCCCAGCCGCGCTCGGGGACCCCACGTGGTGGGCAGCGCCAACGGCACCGGGAGCGGCCGGCCGCCAGCGCGTGCAGCCGCGGCGCGAGCCGTTATGGAGCGGAGCGCCCATCCGCGCGTTACGGTGCTCGCGAACGGAAGAGGGCGGCCGCACGGCTTTCTTTTTTCCACTTCCCTCCGCACAAAGCCCGGCGAGCCGCTCCCGGAACGCGGCGCGCCCCGAAATCTCTCACCCCGTGCGCGCAGCCGGGACCGTCCGTCCCGGGGAGAACCCCCCGCCCGCGGGCCGCCTCCGCCCGGGGACCCCGCTGCGGGGCGGCCGCGCCTCGGCCCTACAAAGCACGGCTGCGCTAGGGGCCGGCCGGCCGGCCGGCCGCTCTCCGCCCGCGGACAGCGGTAGCGAACCGCGGACACGGAGCGGAGAGGATAAAGCAGCGCGGCCGTGGTGCGGTGGGGGGGGGGGGGGCCGCCCGGCGCAGCCAGGCCGGGACGGGGGGGAGAAAGGAGGGCACTCTCTCCCGCACTGAAGAGTCACAGCCGTCCCTCTCTTTTTTCCCAGCATTTTATTGGTGGCCGCCGCGCTCCCATCTCCTCCTTCCACCCCCGCGAGAAAACACACCACCCCCTCCCCCGCCGCCAAACGCAGCGCCAGCGCCGAGCTCCGGAAAAAGGGGAAGAGAGTGAATGCACCTTTGCGATCTGCTCCAGGGCGAACGCCGCGTCGCAGTAGCTCGGCCGCTGCAGATACTCCCGGTCGGGCGGCGCGGCGCGCCTGGTCCCTCCGCTCCGCCGCCGCCGGCCGCCGGCGCTCCTCGCCGCCCGAACGGGGTGGCCGCCGCCGCCCGCGGTGCTGCCGCCGCTCTCCGGCTCCGAGGCGTCAGCGGCCGAGGCCATGTTGCCGCCGCCGCCGCCGCCGCCGCTGCGGGCGGGACGCGGGAGCTGCGGCCGCGGCGGGGCCCGGGGCTCCGGGGGAGCGCCGGTGGCCCGTGGGGCGCGGCGGGGCGCGACGGGGGCGCGGGGGGCTGGCGGCGCTGCGGGCCGCGGGCTGCTGCTGCTGCTGCTGCTGCGGGGGCTTCGGAGGCTGCTGCGGCGCGGCCGCCTTACGCGGGGCGCGGGGCGGCGGCTGCCGCCGCGGCCGCTCCGGCCGAGTCGCTCCCCGCGCCTCCCATTGCCACATCGCACCCCGAGGTGACGGCGGCCGCTCCCCGCGCCCGGCGGGCGCGACCCCCGGCGCCCCCCGGCTGCGGCCGCGCTGTCCTCTGCTCCCGTGGAAATCGCCTCCTCCTCCTCCTCCTCTTTCCTTCTCCCGCGGCCGCCGCTGCCTCCGGGAAGCCGCTGTCCGCGGCGGCGCTCAGCGTTGGTGGCGCGGCGGCGGCACGGCGGGCCCCGGCTGCTGCTGCTGCTGCTGCTGCTGCTGCTGCTGCTGCTGCTGCGCTGCCCGGCCGCGCCGCACCATCCTGCCTCAGCGGCGGGCAGCTCCCCGCGGGCCGCCGGGCCCGCCGCGCTCCGTGCTCGACCCCGCCGCGGCGGCGGGCGGGCTGCTGCCTGGTGCTCTCCCCCGGTGTGTGCGCGGCAGCGGCGAGCTGCAGCCCCTCGGCTCCAGAGATGAGATGAAGAAGAAAAAAAGGACTCTCTCCATTTGGATAAAGAGGAGGAGGGGTGGAAGGGGGGGGGAGTAAGAGAGGAGAGAGAGCGAGAGAGGGAAAGGGAGAAAAAAAAGAGCGGAGAGCCCGCCCCTGGGGCTGTCAGATGGCTTGGGTTTCTGCGAGGCGATTGGCTCGGGAAGGGCAGAAATTACTCAGCAAACATGACTATTATTAGCTGCTTAGCAACAGCTCACCAAAGTAGAGAGACCACCCAGGCAGGCAACCCTTGTGTGTGCATCTCCAGCTTCAGGGGGAGCCTTAAAGAGATCCAGCCTCCTTTGCATGCAATACTTCCATTAAGGAATGCCTCCCCCCCACACCCCCTACCCACCCCCACCCCCCCCCCCTACACCCCCCCTTTTCTTCTCCGTTTTCTTTTCATGAAAGTTTTTTTCTTTTCCCTGGTCCAGGATGCTGCAGACCAATGCACGCGCAGAACTTTCTTGCCACCAACACAGAGAAATATGTTTTTCTCTTTTAAAGAAGAGAGGGGAACGGGGGGGAAAGCAGCATTAAACGATTTCTAAAGCCCTTAAAAGAAAATCCTTTTAGAGGCACCTTGGCCTCGAGCTGCAACAAATGCTGGGAGGTCCGCGCCGGATTCCCAGGCTCGCAGCAATAATGACAGGGCGGTGGATGCTGCGGTGGAAAGTGCCAGATTCTTCTGCCTCCGTCTCTCTTTAAAGAGGAGACGTTGTTCCCTGCGAGAGAGCCGCTCCATCCAGCTAGGAAAACACAATGAGAACTGAGCGCTTGCATGAGTTGGAGCCGGGCAGCGGCCGCCTACTCAACTTAGGGCTCATTCTTTCACTGAAACCCGAGGAAAGCCACTTTTAATATGTTTTTAGTATAAAACTCCGTGAAATGCCGCCTGCCCGGTCCCGCCGAGTTCTGCTCCAACTATACGTGATTGTTTACTTTTTTGGCACCGCTTCTCCCCGTGTCTGTTCATTGAGAATCAGCCATGAACTTAGGGCCGCCCCCACCCCTCCCACGGCGGGCCCGGGGCTGTGGGGCACCCCTCGGGCGCTCGTGGGGTGGGAGGAGGAGGTGGAAGATGGGGGGGGTGGAGGGGGGGGGGTGTTGAATCGCGCACAAAAATAAATAAATAAATAATAAAAAGAAGGGTATGGGGGATAAGACGCGGAGGTGGGGCCTGACCCCCTCGGGTTTCTCACGCTGTGCCACCCACACCCCTCCTGCCCTGCCCCGCGGCCGCGAGACACAGGGACGGCGGTGGGCACCCCGCCCGTGCGGAGCTCCTTCCGCGGAGCTGCACGAGGATCCCACCCGCGGGGCCGCCGGCAGGAGATGCCTTTCCCTTCGCCCTCTTCCCTCTCCGTTTTTTATCCCACGTTTCCCGCAGCCTGCGTATCCCCGGGAGGAGAACCCGCGTGGGGTCGTGCCAGGGGGGGGGACTGCTGCCTGCACTCCGCGTGTGTGCGCGCAACAACCGCGGAAGGAAGAAGCCCGAGGGCACCGGGGCGGAGGACTGTCACCCTCACCGACACAACACCCGAGTCCCCGCGGCCCACCCTAACGCCGGTTTCGGCTGCGCTGCTCGCCGCGGGGCCAGGGGCAGTGCGGGAGGGGCGGTGCGAGGCGGCGGGATACGTCCCCGCAGCAGCTCCGGGCACCGCCAGCGCCGGAGTCCGGCCTGGGGACTCGAGCTTTAAACAGGACGCTGTCCTAATCTCCCCTCGTCTGCCTGTGGTCTGGAGGGATTTTTATTTTTTTAAGCGTGCACAAGAGGTGAATTACTACAGGGATCTAATTGGCTTTGTTTCTGCGTGCTTTTCTTTTTTTTTTTTTTTTTTTTCCTTGAGGAAGAAGTGTCAGTGTAAGAGTCTCCACGTGGGTGGTCAAGGCCGTGGCTGCCTCATGGCTGATGCCTGCGTGCTGCGTTCCCCGCGATAACACTGTTCCCAAGCCCTGCCCCGAGGTAAACCTGTGATGTACGAGGCCGCGGTGTGCAACAGCTCTCCACGCCCACAGCGGTGTCCGCTCAACCGCG